>JAUMHP010000052.1:7215586-7259175 GCA_032361065.1 Enteromius trimaculatus | reverse complement strand
ATATATTAACACAGCTCAAAAAAAAAATAAAGGGAACACGAAAATAGCAAATCCTATCCTGGATCTGAATGAAATAGTCTTACTAAATACTTTCTTTTACATAGTTGAATGTGCTGACAAAACACACACACACACACACACAAATTATAAAAAGAAATCAATTTTGTTAACCCATGGAGGTCTGGATTTGGAGTCACACTCAAATTTAAAGTGGAAAACACACTACAGGCTGGTCCAACTTTGATGTAATGTCTTTAAAAGAAGTCAAAATGAGGCTCAGTAGTGTGTGTGGCCTCCACTCTTACAACTCCTGGGTATGCTCCTGATGAGCTGGCAGAAGGTCTCCTGAAGGACCTAAAGCATCCACCAACCCCTGGACAGTCTGTGGTGCAATGTTGTGTTGGTGGATGGAGTGAGACATGATGTCCCAGATGGGCTCAATTGGATATAGGTCTGGGGAACAGGCGGGCTAGTCCATAGCATCAATGCCTTCATCTTGTAGGAACTACTGACCCACTGCCAAACCGGTCATGCTGGAGGATGTTGAAGGCAGCAGAACGTCTTCCACATCTGTCACATGTGCTCCGTGAGAACCCGCTTTCATCTGTGAAGAGCAAAGGGCACCCGTGGCCAATTTGCCAGCGCCTGCTGGAGGTCATTTTGCTGTGCTCTGGCAGTCCTTCTCCTGTTCCTCCTTGCACAGGTAGACGGAGTTAGCGGTCCTGCTGCTGGGTTGTTGCACTCCTATGGCCTCCTCCACGTCTCCTGATGTACTGGCCTGTCTCCTAGTAACACCTTCATGCTCTGGACAATATGCTGACAGACGCAGCAAATCTTCTTGCCACAGCTCGCATTGATGTGCCATCCTGGATGAGCTGCACTACCTGAGCCACTTCAGTGGGTTGCAGACTCATGCTACCACTAGAGTGGAAAACACCACCATTGTCTCGATATATAAACTGTTTGTTTACCATTGTTACTGTGATACTTAATAACCCAAGTGGACTATTTTTGTTTCTTTTTCTTCATTCTGAGACTAGGTATAAGCTGAATATCTGGGATGTGGGTGGCCAAAAGTCATTGAGATCATACTGGAGGAATTATTTTGAGAGTACAGATGGACTGTTGTGGGTAGTGGACAGCGCTGACAGATTGAGACTGGAGGACTGCCGGAAAGAACTAAGTGCTTTATTACTAGAGGAGGTGAGATGACCAGTATCTGTACTTAAACCTCATCTTACAGAGATTAAAAGTATATGGTTAGATTTTGACATTTTGTTTACTCAGCATCTTTTAGTTAACATTAAAGGCCACCTTATTTTTAAATCATGTTACTGAATAAAATGTCATGTGTGGGCTATTATACATATACACACACACACTACGCTTCATTTATGATTAATGCATTTCTCTTGAATAGCGATTAGCAGGAGCCACTCTGTTAGTTTTTGCCAACAAACAGGACCTACCTGGTGCTTTATCAAAAGAATCCATTCGAGAGGTGAGATTTGTTACAGGCACTGTCATTTGTATTTTATTGGAACTGCCTTGCAGTTTGTTGGAATCTGAGTATGCTCTCTGAATGTTTCCAGGTTTTAGCCCTTGATGACATTAAGACCCATCACTGGTGCATAGTGGGATGTAGTGCCGTTACTGGTGAGAACCTGCTAACAGGCGTGGACTGGCTACTTGATGATATAGCTGCTCGGATCTTTACAGCAGACTGATGATGGTTAATAAAAACTTTGAACTGCACACATTTGGTCAGTTTATTAAATGTTTAAGATGGGTGTCAAAGTAGCTGTACTATCAGCAGGTAGTGTTAAGGTTAAAAAAGTTAGTTTTGTATGCTGTTCAACACCTTTTAACGCAGTGTTTAGCTGCATTAAGATACTTCTGCCACTCTTCCTCAAATCTGGTCTGTTCCAGCTGTTAAAAGATTAGAAGTCCTACAGAAAGTGGCTGCTTCAACTAGACACCTTTTATTTTGGTTCATCTTTCCACCGCATAAGAACACTATGGAAACCCACTTTAAGAGTAGCAAAACCTTATTTTTGCTTCTGCCTTGTTCAAATTCCATTTCAAAAAGGAACTTTAGAAAACGCTCAAGATTAATGCTTTGCATTTTTTCCATGGCAAATTACACTAGAGCAAAAAATAAAATTGTGTTGGGGTACTGGACAAAGAGCCTTGAAGTAAACAATACAAATTGCACTGACCCAAAACTGCTGTGTTTTAAACCATAACCCGAAAATTTTATAAAATTAAGTTTGCAGCTGCAGGTTTAAGCTTTACGAAGCAAAACTTAATTTTGAATTTCCATTTAGACCACTGAAAATCTCAGACAAACAAGACAAACAGGTGAGGACTCTGGACACAAGACCATTAGAAAGCGCAAAATTTAGAATACTCATTTATTTTACAATCTTCAGTTTACACATTTAAATAAATAAAAAATAAAAAACCCACACCCCAACCCACACATTTATTCAGTTAACACTGATTAACATCAGGTTTCAGGCAGTTCAACTTCTCCAATGCAATTTAAAAGCAACCTGCAGGGGAGTGAGAGAAAGGGTCAGAAGGAGTCCCTTATACTAGTATTAAAAGAAAACTTTTACGGAGGTCAGAGGTTACCGATTCAGTCAGATCATTCAGACTGGGGCGGTAAAATTCATCACATCTACTAACACACAATAAACTAAAGAGCCAACGAAGATACAAACCTTGAATCAGTCATGGAACTATCGGAGTCTGGGAGGAAAGAGAACATAAAATTCAGATCTTTAAGAAGTTTCACAAACACAACATTTTGAAATTGCGCCATGCACTGAGATCAGAGGTTACCGATTCAGTCATATCATTCAGACTGGGGCGGTAAAATTCATCACACCTACTAAATATGCAACAAGCTGAATACATACCAACTTCTGTATGCTCAAGGGTGCAGAACTGGAATGAAGTCCACTGTAGTCCTGCAAGGAACAAAAAGGGGAAAGGTTTCATGCACCGCATGACGACAAGCAGCATACAGCCGCATCTTTACATTCGTTTTGAACCACTGCTAGGCACAGTTTATTTTAAGTGCCAAGAGACAACACTGAGCTTCTTGTCCAGTGTGCTACCAGCTTTAGACAGTTGGTCAGAGGTTACCGATTCAGTCAGATCATTCAGACTGGGGCGGTAAAATTCATCACACCTATTAGTTACATGCAACTCAAGCTGGAGGGGGAGAGAGAAAAAAAAAAAAAAAAAAAAAAATGAAACCCACACAGCACATACCAGCATTTGGACAGAAGGGTGAGCTCAATCCACTGCAGTTCTGCAAAAAAACCATTGAGAATATAAATTAGGAAACAAGTGTAAAAGGAAAACCCAGATATGCTAAAGCTAGTCCTTCTCAGACGGTTGGTAACCCCAACAAGTCATCCCCTTATTGCCCAGGCAACACCAGTGGGTTCACCTTTTCAGGTTCTGGTGTCGACACAGGGCGTAAGACATGTGCAAGTTACATCATAGAAGGACCAGCTGCAATAAAGGAATTAAAGGAACAGAATTCTCACCTGTGAATACACCAGGTGTGCCACCTATAGGATAAGAGAGAGAACTTCAGATGGGATAGACAAACAAATGCAGAGATGCAAATTCAAAATCTGTAACGTCAGCAATAGAGTTTATCAGCACGACTTCAGACGAACGAGACTACAAAAATCATCATACATTACAGAGGAAGTGGAGCACAGAGGTACAAATTAACTAGAAACACTTCAAATGGAATTACATAAGTGCATATTTACCTGTTGAGAGTACTAGAGGTTCACAACCTTTTAGGAGAGAAAAACAAATGTGGGGGTCACTTCAGATACAAAGAGCACACAGTGTAAAATTAAAGTTCTCCTGTAACGTCATTAATAAAAAGGTTTCAACAGGATTTCAGACGAACGAGATTCCAAAAAAATAATCATACGTTACGGAGGAACAGAGAATTAAGTAGCTTTTGGGAAGTAAACTTACCGAACACCAAAACGACTTCAGCCACTCTGTCTGGGACGAACACCACAGCCCTGTCAAGAAAAATAATACGGTCTGACAGTGTCATGTAAAAACAAAAGAGTGATAAACAGCCAGTAAGTCTCTCAGATGTTCGTTACTTTTCACATAGGGTCAAAGTGAGCTAAGTATCTTCATCACGGAGACGGAGCAAACCACTGCTTTTAAAATGAGTCATTGTACCTTGGGAGTTGCAGGTCTGTGGTGAAAGCTCACTGTGCTGACACTAGACAGATAAAGGGGGATGACCTAAGGAAAAATAATAATAAAAAAAAAGCCGTTGTAACCACAGAAAGTAACTAGTACAAAAATCTGGCACTGTACAGTCATACGGTCTGATCATACTTTGGTGACTAGAATGCCATATGACAAGTCTGTCGTCCAGTTATGATATAAAAACTTAAATCACTTCAGACAGCTTAAAATTGAAATCAATTTTGAACTCAACTTACCAAATCTACTTCCATGACCATCAGATTTCATGTAAAGGGGACCTACAATAAAACAGTTATTAGTTTAAGCAATAAGGTGGCGACTGGACTCCAGTCATCTGCATTAAGTCAGAACAAAAATGGCAAACATCACTGGTATTCAGACATATGCTTGTCTTTTGAAAATCATCATTTGAAAATGTACAGTCCAACAGTACCAACAACATTGAGAGCTTACCTTAAATTTAACAGATCCCGGTCTACTCATCCCAGCAAATGGCATGGAAACTGCAAGAGACACACTTTAAGCACCTGCACTCACGAACAAACACCAACAGTAAAGCTTGGCATGGTGTGCTAGATGTCCAATGCTACTCAGTTTAGAACAGTTACATCAAAGCAATTCAGGAAGAGAGAATTCAGAAGTCATCACAGTAGCAGTGGATACCATTTACATAGCACACAACATGCAGTTTTTTCTTGGGTGTGGTAGGCCATAATTCAGGCCTAAACCATAGTAATTCATAACAGCAAATAATAAATTTGTTGATTATATAAAGAACCCATTACAAGCATGCAATTAAAGCAGTTTAATAAAAACTATCAAGTTAAATCGAGCAAATCAGGGCCTTGTACTACGCACAAACAAAAAAAAGCTAATGTTGTGCACTACTAAGGAGATTCATAAAGGGATAACCACTCAAATAACCTGGCCAATAGCTATTAATAGTCAACATCAATGAATTCTTTCAGGAAAGTACTAAAATGCACCCTCACCTTCACATGAGCCAACGTGCTTCATACTCATTGTGGCCGAAACAGCTGCAAGAGAAAACCGTACAATAAGGACACGTGTTTGTAGCTGAAGATTCCAGAACACGAATAAACGCAGTACATTTAGCACAAAAATAAATAAAAAGTTTCACGTCAGTCTCTCATCAGATAAATAAAGTGCAATCACAGTATTTCAGTACAGGTCTGTGAAAGTTATCATCATTGAGAGATCTCGCTGAAGCCATAGCAAATACGGTTCAGTTAAGCTAGAGTAACATCTAAACTTTGATAATAATGATAAGAATTCAAATAATATCAATGCATGAGCCAGGATGGCTTCAGATAGAATCAGAGGCTCGTGGGCAGCGGAATGGTAACCCCTAGAAGTTACCTGCTAGAAGCCTACAGACTGAAATAAACGCTTAATGCGCGCTAAGAAAGAAAAAATGGGGGAAATAGAAGTAATCTAATAACCTTTTGTAGGGAAAAGGCGACATAAAACGCTGAACGAGTAAACTAGTTACTTTGAGACCAGAGAAAATGCTTACCAGAGAAGAACCTGCTCCAAAATGGACGAAGGGAAGGTCTCGGCGCCTTTTATTCCTGTCACGTAAAATCCACGCCCATTTTTTTTTACAAACAACCAATCAGGTTACTGGAAAACAATAAAGGCGCCAACATTCATTTCGGTGAAAATGTATAAATCATGCATTTTTTTAAATAAAGGTGTACATTAAAATTTAGATTAAATTTAAATATATAAAATAAAAGTTTATGTAATTTTCTAAAATAGCAAACCTTCGCTTCACAAACATTCTGTACAAATGTGTTATTCTAGTGCATATAATACACATTCTATATAGAAAACTATTAAATGCAGCATAGTGGGCGCAGATACTGAGAGGCAAAATAATGTATAACACTGTTTGAACGAATAACACACGTATACGAGCATCACATATAACTGTTTTGTTGAATTTTGATTAGTAATACAAAAAGCAAGCGAAAATCGTAAAGCATCACACTAGGTTTCCACTAGATGGCATTATACCTGCACCGATACAAGGGACCTGGTACAGTAGATTTGAAACAGCAAAGCTATTCACTGTACATTTAAAGTATGTATATATACTGTGCATAATGTGCTCATTTTCTGTATGCATCGATTACCCATATGACCCACCCTAGTTATCAAACTTTATTAATAGGAGTACACTGCATGCGAAATTGATGAACCATACAATGTTTAACAATACTCTTTTGCTAGAATAGAATATGCAGATTTCTTTGTGTGTGCAGATATTTATTTATTTAATTATTTATTTATTTTCATGCATTAGATTGAGCTTCACTATATTTGCCATATCTCTTTTATTTTTACTCCACTGTACAGAACTTTTGTGCAGCAGAACATAATCAAGCCAAACAGATTGCTTTGTCTCACTTTTCCTTTTTATTATAAGCACTGCTTTGATGTCACAGTGCAGATAAAGCAAAAAGTTCCAAATAAAAATTCTCCTACATTACATTAGGAAACTGGGTTCAGCAAGTAAGTAAGAGAAGATAAATAAAACCAAAGATAACAAAAGCCATCTTCACTTCATCTCTTGGCTCAGTTATGTATATACTTCACTGCCAGTGATGTCTGTTGATGACATTAAGAATAAAAGATCCATGAGCTCCCAGGTTTTTTTAAGAGTTAACCCTTTGGTACATAACCTGTAACACACACTCGTCACCAAAGTGCTCTTTTACTGTTCACAGCTCAAAACATTATCACATCAAATCAAAAAGATCTGTCCACGTTGGATATTAATAGCATAGGCCTCATGTTTCCTCACAAGGGAGCAAAGATCAGGTGGACGCCTCTTTAGTTAGCACTGTGATAACAAATTTATACACTGATAAAAAGTTCAAATATTGACCTTTCATGTCAGATTACATAATGATCAGTTAAAACAAGATCGACGGCTATCAGTTTTATGCAAGAACAACGATGCATATTAAATATTTGAGCACGTTTAAGTTCATAAATGAAATTACTCATCAATTTCAAAATACAAATCAGTCTGTTCTACTGTTATCGTAATTCTGCTAAAACACGATTCCTGTTCAATTCGGTTTTGTCTGATGGTGTGGATGAAGAGGAGGTTGATGATATAGGTGTCAGTGTCACACTGTACAGATTGGCAACGAAAGTCTCCCATCCTCGACGGAAAGCTCTGTCCACAGTCTAAAAGCAGAAAAGCAACAAATAAATGATAAAGTTAGTTGTTGTTTTTTTTACAGAAAACAACCATAGATCACTGTTAATTAGTAATTTGTACGTTTGTTTAGTTCTACAGGGTCATTGCTCTGACTGAGAAAGAATGTGCCCTTATTAGCTGAACCAGAGGACAGAATGGAGGTGTTTATTCACATACATTCACTCTAACCAAGGTCACCTTGCATGCAACTGAAAAGAGTTATTGTCCCTGTACCACATCATCTGTCCTCAAACAGAAAACTAATAGTGGTTTAACAGTTCAAGAAAAGGACCAATAACACAAGAGGGTGGGAGTAAGGATATAACTATCAGTGTTTAGGTAGGGTGGAGAGATGAGCATGGTATATTGCAGCAATTGTAAACAGTTATGGGGTGATGGACCCTAGCAGTAATAAAACACTGCTTATTCTGCACAATCCAGAAAAAGGAACTTTACCCCACATGCCTCTCTAAAATATCTTCCTCCTTCAGACCCCAGAGTAACCGTAGCCCTGCTTGCTCAAGTGACCTTCCAAAAAACCTTCCTTGGGAGTTAAATATTAGGCTATAATTAGATACTGTAATGATTCATGGAACATTAGAGGCATCACAGTTATGTGCGGATTTATTCACAATGAAACTCATATCAAAGCAAAATTAAAACCTTTTTAAAGGTGGCATAAATGCAAACCAATATTTTCTATTAACTTCGGACATATTTAAAACCAAATCACAAATATGGGAACACATTTCGTTTTTCTAATATTTATAAAATGCCTCTGCCAAACACTTACCCCCAGTTTCAAAGACAAGGCTTAAGCTAGTCCCAGACTAAATTGCATGTTTGAGCTGTCTCAGATGAAAATATCTTGCTCTCACATATCTTAAAACATGTCAGTGTCATTGTTCTGTCTTAAGATGTGATACAAGTTGCTTAAATATCTTAATTAAACGAAAGATCTTAATCTAAACAGTTTTATGCGAACAACCAGTCGTTAACTAATCTAGTCTTACACTGCTGTAAGCAGTTTGTGTTTGATTCACAAAAAAGAACCGGCTCATTAGAGTCATTGTTCCGGAATTTTTCAAAATTAATTAAACCATAAATCTCACCTTGCGATAATTCTTAAGAGTGTTCCTCTTTACAACTTCCATTGACTCTTCGTTCAGTGTGCCTTCTGTCTTTTCTTTCCTTGTGTCTTCCCATTCTCCTTCTTTATTCCCTGATATCAGAACCTGGTCATCAGCATGCTCACTCACAGAGAAATGGACCAGAGTTGGTTCTGGTTCTTTGCTGAGCTTTTCCAGATTCTGGGTTGCTGGTGGCACCTCTGGGTTTAGATCTTCAGAAGTGGGCTTGCTGGTCTCATTACCAAACTCTTTTTCGGTGGTAAATTTGTCATATTTTCCCTTCCTGGAGCTCATCCTGCTCCAGCGGCGACTCAGTCTGCTGGGCTTTCTCTTCAGCAAAGTGGTCCCATCGTCATCCATCATACCCTGGTTAAAATCAACTGCATGCTCGTCTTCTTCTATCCAGCCTGGAGCTGCACTGTTGTCTGTGGTGCTCTGGTTTAAGGTTCCTATCTGTTCTTCTGTGGTCTCTTTCTCCATCTGTACATCGTCTCCAAACATCTCATCCAAGCGCCCATAAAATGCATTAGCCTTGTCCAGGAAAGGAGGAGACCGAGGGGCCTTGTTCTTTCTGGAGCTCCTGCCGATAGTCATGGTTTAGTGAACTCAGGAGAGATGTTAATCCAGTCTTTGCAATCTAAAGAGGAAGGAAGGAAGAAGGAAACATGTGACTTTGACGTGTGATGGTGGTCATCTTGTTAGAAATGTTGGGAAAAGATCAGCTATATATTTTTCACGAAAGAATTTACAAAAGACATTCCTTACACAATCAAACACAAGAAGAAGAGCTACAGCATGCAGGCTTCCTTGAGGCTACTGTCGAAATAAAATCTACACGGCCCGAGGTTTATCTCTCCCCTCCATCCCACATTAATGTGTGTTTATCAGTCACGTCATCATAGGCACACTGTTCAAAGTTCACTCTGTGTGTATACAGCGTATCAGTAAGTTATTATTTAGGAACAGCGTGTCTCCTAAAATGACAGGCTACTCTCTGCTTTATGACTTTTTGATAAGATGAACTCCAGCCTGTCATTGACTTTGACTCCAGTTGGTCGTGCTGGAACTGCAGCTGGTGCCAAGACAGATGACTCTGACTCAAAATCACTCATAAATATGTCATTCTTCGCAGAGATTTACAGTCATGCACGTTATTTGTGTTGTTCATATTAGGACATGCATTAAGTTGGGCTTTTCAAATATTTTACAAATAGCTGAACTACAAATGAGATAGACCATGAAATTAAGAGAACATTTTAAATATTATATCACACATCATTTATTTATGTGATACTACATGTATATGGGACTCACAGCGTTTAAGACATTATAATAATACGTGATATAATGAGATTTCATTTAATTTAATAATTTTTTTTTATTTAAATGCTGTGATGAAGACACCAGCACCTTGGAAATATTAAGTCCTGTTAGTGTTGTAGTTCTCAGTGCTGGTGTCTTATATTAGATTCTACAGGTTATGCTGAATTGGACTAACTATAGTGTACAGAATTAACCATAGGAGTATATATAATTTGGTACTGTAAATTATAATCTACACAGAAATAAGCTATGTTTTAAAGTTTTTGTTTATTCCTATAAAGTGTTTTATCTATCATTTCAGTCTCAGGGTTGGTTTATAATAAGCTTAAAATATATTCCACACTTATTACAAAAATAACACACAAAGCAAAAATATAAATGACAGAAAAACGGACATATAAAACAAAACATACATATAAGACAAAAGCAAAACCAAGCGCATTGCAGGCTAAGTGACTTACCTTCTCGCTGTTTTCGCGTGACTCTGCTCTCAGTGTTCTGGGCCTAACTCACCTTACTCTGACACACACAGTCGTCACACTGTCTGAACCTGTCGTCACTCAAGCACACTAAAACCTCCCTCCCTCTCTCGGTTTCTGTTTCATTTAATTAACTGAAGAAGGGAAGCAGCCTTTAAAAAGTGCAAAAACACACTCAGCCAACTCAGACCTAAACATACAAACAGCTTCAAAATTTTACTGCGCAAGCTGTGAAGCGTATTGTTACCAAGAACCATTATCAAAAGAACTGACTCACCTGAGCAGGACTCTTAAATGTGTTTCTGGGATTATTCACTGGGTGGGAACATGATGCGCTCGGAGGGATTTCCATTTCTAAAAGAAATACTAATCCACTGAACTCTTACACATACTCATAGCACAATGTTCCCAAATACTGTTGGTTATTTATATATGTTTTAATGACTGATGTTGGAATACATGGAGGGTAAAACAAGGATCTCAAACTACAAAAGGGACAGTGATGGAAAGAAAATGATGCCTGGAAACATTAGGCGTGGCCTTTGAATGTCTGCTGCAGGGTAATACTTAAGAAAGTACATGTAATTTTATGCTGGAGTGATGTCTAAAAATCTCTTTGGATCTCCTGCATTCTTAAAATAATTTCAACAGAAGTTGCGTGAAGAATTTTCTATCCTTCAGCAACTTCTTCCTGGTTTAAAAAAAAAAGACTGAAGAGAAGTTAAGGTCACTGCCCAGTGGCGACGGGCCCTCCAGGATATACAAAAACAGCTGTTTCACAGGTGTGATTGCCCCACAGGTGTGAGGACACAGGATGCCTCAGCACTGTTGAGTCATTGTAAGGAGGGAGAACTGTCTGGTTGTTCATTCCTTGGGCTGTCTTCATCTTCATATATAGTCAAAGATCGGCAAACTCATAAAAATGTGAGAAACTGTCTGATCAGGATGTCTCCGAATCAGACATGCCATCCAAAAATACCTAAGAAAAACATTAACATGAAAGTAACTTTCTGATTCGAGTTCATTTCCAAAACTCAATTTGAATTTAACGTGTGGTAGCAAGCAGAACTGAAATTTAATTAAGAAATTAAAGTAGAATTTAAAAGACAAACTTTGAATGCTATCTCGGCAATGCCTATTTTTAAATTTAAAGGTCTATATGCTTTGTGGATGGATTGATAGATGATCTTTCTCTCGTTCCAATCAATAATGTGCAACAATGCCTGCCCACTTTTTCAGCTGTGTTTATCCCATAGAGATTTTTTTAATAGTACCCAAACCAATCAGCTACATATAGTGAATCACAGCATTACAAACAAAAGACTTGATACAAAAAACAAAATCAAAAGGTACAAAATTGAGTACTTGACAGCTTTAATGATGGATAGCAAGAGAAATAAATATAAAACTACTGACCTTAAGATTTACATTCAGCATTTGGCAGACATTTTCATCCAAAGCAACTTTACATTTACATTTGCTCGGTTCTTGCTTGACTCTCCCCTGGGAATAGAATTCATAACCTTGGCATTGCTAGCACCATGCTCTACTGTTTGAGCTACAGGAAGATGTCATAAAGGCTATAAAGAAACCATATATTTTACATTTATTTCAAAATGTACATATATGCACAAATACTTCAGTCGTTCATGAATACAGGGAGTATGACTCTACTATGAAGCCAATATTTACATGTAGCCATTTTTTGCAGAATCGTGGGTAATGTAGTTTGTTTTTGTTTTTTGTTTTTTTTAACCAGGAAACCCACTGTTGAACTTATTTACAAAATAATTAGAAATAATGCAGGCTGGTGGAAGCAATACTTTACAAGCTATCATTAAAAGCAAAATGTTTTAACTTTCATAACTGGACTTTTGCACTCTATTTAACTTCCTCTGAGTTCAATTCACTTTAACAGGCACAGAGCATCCTTACATCCTTACATTCGGATTCAGTAAAACGTTGATTTTTAAAGCAATAAACCTTCCCGGCAAACCGCAAACCGTCCTATAACTGAACTTATCCGCTACATTCTTGTGCTATCTACATTTCTACGTCAACCACCTATAATGATGTGCAAAAGAATTCTAAATGTTTTCACTCTTTGTTTCACCGGGTCAAGTGACCTCATCTGTACTTTATACTGTCACCTGAAGCTTTACCAGCGTCATGTACCCAGCATGCCACTGGATTAAAGATAAGCACTCCATTGATATTCAACAAAGATTGCTAATGGCATAAATAGACACCATATCTAACCTATTTATATCCTCCAGTTATCAGTGAAGAAAAAATGATCGAAGACTTAAAGACATGAGACTGATACACCTAGACTGAGACATAGACAGCACAATGAGTTCCCACTATAAATATATTCCAAGCAAGCCTCACACTATACAATAACAAGCTCATCTTATTTAATGATACCATATGTAAAATTATCTTTAAATAATGTTCAAGTGAAGAAATGATAATGATGGTTTCTTGCGCCTTTTTAATCCCTGCATTCATCACTTCCTTTTCTCATTTCTTTGGTGTGTGGCCCAGAAATTACACTTTTTAAAATTTCACCTCTTGCCATATGAATAAGAGAAATCAGTTTGGCACAGTGGAAGTGTGGATGTTTGGTGAAGTTCAGGCATGTTCTGAGGAGGTGGGGCTTACACCTCCACATCCGGATCTGAACCCAACCCTTGCTTCTGCAAAGCGTCTTCCCTCTTCATCTTAGGCTTCTCAGTTCGGGTGTGCCACACCAGCACCTGAGCAAGAGCAAAATCATTTCAATAGTAAATAAAGGAAACGATGACCCAAAAAAAGGTCATTGCTTACTCACCCTTACGTCATTCCAAAAAAGGTTGGGCAAAATTAAGAATTTAAGTAATTGCTACCTTTTACTTAATGAGGTGGAATTAAAATTAATTGACAAGGAATTTGAAATGGAATTTACTGGTTAACTATTTAGAGAAACAGGTCATGGCATTCAAAAAGAAAAAAAAAAAAAATGTCTAAATACTATTTTTCATATATAGTGAAAATGTGAAATGATACCTTTTCAACTAAAATGGTAAACGTAATATTAAGCTATAGAATTCTAAATTAATACTGAATATACAAAACATAAACATACAACAAAAATTTGCATGGAAAAGATTTACTCTGCATATCTTAACATGCACAAAATCTGGTTAATCACAAAATAATGGAACTACCTTCGTGCACAGGTCTGCTTTGGGTTCAAGGTCATCCATAGTCACCAGGTTCTGAAGAAAGCTGCTTTCCAAGAAGCCCATCTGTGCCTCACCATCAAACCGTGCTTGGGAATTGGTAAGGACCAACCTCAGAGACACAGCGAAACCAGCCATGTCGATGGGGAACGGGCGGTTGGGACGCCAGCCAGTGTGGAAACGCACAACCTTCCCATCCTCCACAATGGGCCGCTCAAACTTCATCCCGCCCACCAGACCCACAGGCCACACAGAGACACGGTATGTGTACCGCATCTGAGAGTGACAAGAACGTAGGTGGGGGAAAAAAAAAAAAGTGTTAGACAATGACAAAGAAACACCTTCTGTCCATATGTATGGTTGTAAATCCAAAATCATAAAAAAACAATTACAAATTGCACTGTCTATTGTGAAAAATATATGTATATATACCTAAAATAATTGTGCAAGTAGAAAAAAATAATACAAACGTAAAAAATGCATTTAGAAACAGCTGAGTTCCCCTGCCCTTCCTCACAGTGGCTTGGCACACTGCCTTGCTTTCCCAGTTCATCTCACCTACAAGTCAGGTATGTGGCTGCGGCTCTGCTCATTAGCAACGTTAGTTGAACTCCAATAAGTAAGGTATTTTATTCGATTTAAATAAAGCGATTCTCTTTAATGTAGTTGATGCTGATTCATTAATGTTGATAATCAATGTCATTTTCCATGAATCTGTTAATGTTAGTGATTAAAATGTTATTAAAACCTTACTTATTTAGTTAATGTTAGCTTGTTGCATAGTGCACTGCAACTTACACGCCAAAGCTGTTTCCCATGCATTGTTTTATTAGTGGCGACTTGTCATTATGTTAACATTAACGGCCACAACTAGCCACCCATACTTGGCAGTCACGCACATACCGGTGACAATTTAGTGACTTAAGTGAAATGTAGGCACTGCATTTATCGAATTTCAGATATCTTTTGGCCACAAAAGGTGCACAGCTTTCGTTCAGTTGAAAATAGTTGTTTCCTCGGAATGTATTTTGTGATGTGCGCTTGCGACGGATAAGCTAAATGGCTCGACTGTAAACAAAATAACAAACGTTGCAAGGTTTTAGAGTAAAATCAGCTTTTTCATTGAACCAGAGAAAAACTTGAACCATAACAACGCAGTCTCCATGCTACAATAATGATAGAAGCTAAGTTTTCCACTGTGTCTCCTTCAAAACTTTTATGTTTATTGCCTGAAGCCGAGGCACAGCTCCACCTGGAGGTTTAACCAGAAAACTCCCGTCAAGAAATGATCTCTTGTTTGGTTTTTACCACAATTTTCCTAAAAAATATGTTTAGGTTTAGCATTTAAATCTAGCAATAAACATTTAAGTAATACCCCTTTCTACATCAACTTAGCTTCGCCATCACATTTAAAAAGGAATAAATTAGAAAGAACGACTATGAGAAAACAGGGACAATCAACAATACAATATTTCACAAAATTAATCTTTTACTGTGTTTGTTATGAAATAAAGGCAGATGAGCATAAGAGACCTTTTTAAAAAAACAAAACAAATAAGTAAAATTAAGTCTGAATATTTTCGGGTGTATAATATGTAACTGTCTGTGCTCGGTGGTCTGTTTGTTTGCTTTATTTGTCTAATTGTTTCCATTGTTAGTGTATTATGTGAAAATCCTTATCAACCCTATACTTTTGAACCATATTGTACTGTATAGTTAACCATCAAAAGCCCTCACCTCTTCAAAAAGCTGCAGGCTGTATGTGTTGTCATCATCAGCAAAGTACACCACAGCCTCCTCGAGGGCAGTCGCTTCCTTTCCTTTAGCAGCAGAGCCCATCTCCCTGAGCCAGCGCAGACCCTCGTTCCTCTGCTCGGCCCCTCGCGGCTTCAGCCAGCTGGGATCTCCCTCTTGCAGCTTCCTGTCTTTGGGGGTCAGCTTGTACAGATGGATGTAGGTCAAGCCAGATGCAGCCAGGAAGTCTGTGACCAGCGGAGTCGGCTGGGGAGCGTCCTCCACCACGATCCAGTGCAGCTGAGGAACATGGAGGAAGGTGTGGGACAAACGAGTCAGCTCCGCTTTCTGCACCAGTCTGGAGAGAGGAAGAAGAGGGAGAAGGAACACGATTCTAACTCGTACACTTTTTATTCTTATAAACAAAACATGCAAACATATTAAATGAAATTTAAATATTTTTGGATTAATAAGACGCAGGGCAGTGGAACAGAAAAGTGCAAGGCTTAGACATGGATTTTTATTAAAAAAAAATATATATACATATAAATAAAAAAAATTATAATTCTGGTCACTGATCTCTCAAACATGTTTGACAAACACATACTTACAATAATGCAAAAATGTGTTCAGTGTGAACAGCCCCTTAAAATGCAACTCTAATCGGTATATGCATAACGATTGCTCTTTGCTGTGTCACACTTATATATATATATATATATATACACACACCTGCACACTGAAGAGAGATGACCAGATCGCTCAAATTAATGAGAAATTCTGACTCAAAATGATTCAGTGATTCTTTAATGTCATAGTATAATTACATCATCATGTAGTGCCTGATAATAACATATATCATGTCTTACAACGTTTCAGTAAAGCCGTCACAGATTGATTTTCTTTTACATTTTATTAATAATGGTGTTTGAGTTTTCTTTTGTCCTTGTTCAGTTAGTTGAAACATTTAGGAATGTGAAATATCCTAAGTTTTATAAACGCAAGTCATATTCAGTTTTAATTTCATTTAACTCATTATGAACTGGATATGTTTTAAATGCCATGTTACAGTATGTGCCATGTGTTTCCAAGAAACACAAGTCTGTTGCAAGCCCTTAACTCTCCTTCTGCAAAAATCGTTCTGAATGAAAGACATTCCTGAGTCGTTGTTATCACACAAAAGCTGCTTACATACCTCGCATATGTGGGTGTTATCACATAAATTCTGGGCACATCAGTCTTCTTTGACAGCTCTGTTTTGATGTGTTCCTGCAGCTTCTGCAGCTCTCCTTTCAGCTGAGAGATCTGCTGATCTTTGGACCAGTCATGATCCCTACAGTCACAGCGCTGGCCTGCACACAAGAATCAATATAGTGCTCAAAAACGGTTGAAAGACACAAGGTAATGATGATGGCGATTCCAGTCTTACCCAGTTGCATCAGCGCATAGACGAGTCCTAGCAGCGACACCATGAAGTACAGGACAAACACAGTCTTTAGCTTCAGTCTCATTCTCATGATGACCTGCTGATGCTGGAATCAACTCTGATGGAGGACGAGGAAAGCGGTGATCATGGAGACAACCCATGTGAATGCATTATAACACCCACGACTACCGCTTAGCGAGAAAAAGAAGAGATGGTTCCCAAAATGCTCCCAGTGACAATAAGATCAGGTATCTTGATTGTACTAGGTTCAAATGCATGGGTTTCCTATGACAGCAGAGTTTAACTAATGTATTCGAATATATTACATTCAAGCATCTGTATAAAATCAAAGCTGAGATGAATAAGTCCTCTCCGGTCGCTTTATTATGTACATTGCAGATAGCGTTATGCGTCTCTGTGCATACTAGTGTACTGTGTACAGCCACCCCATTCATCCACTGCGCACTACCAACAACTTCCGCTTTGTGCAACACAATCAATGATCTCCAGCAGCATGGACATAAACCACAGTTCCGCCATCTAACGTTTGCGTCGCATTTTTACCCGCTAACCCTCACTACAAGAACTGATTAAAACCCTAGTGAAGCAGCAGGCCCTTCAGCTTCTTCTTTTTTTGGTAATCTGTGATATAATTTAATAAGAAATTATTTTAATTTATTCCACACGAGCTTTTCTGGTAGAGTGTGCATACAAGTACTGTTGCGGTCTGTCTGTGCTACAGGGGCCTGTTCCATAAAACAAGTTTACCAAATAAGCCAGGCTTATGGCAGATAGTCGGACTTCTTTTAATACAAATTAACTGGCAATAAGTCAGACTAACTGAAATAAGCCTGACTTGTTCTCTAATCTTGTTTTATGGAACAGGCCCCAGGCCAAATTAACTTAAAAACAAAGAAACTAACACTTTCATTTGGCAACAATGCGTTAAACTCTAAAAAAAAAAAATCGCTTATGATAAGAAATGTTTTGTGAAAGCCACATATCACAATGTTTAACGCTTTAAATATATTAAGAGAAAACTATTATTTGGCATTTTAATATTTCACATTATGTTTTACTGTATTTCTGGTTCAAAAACTTTACAGAACACATACACAATTACCCTATAATTTATAATAATAAGCTTCCTTATAATGTGTCTGCCCTCACTTTAATGTGAGCTTCAAAAGGACTCAAACAAAGCAGTCTTTCTTATTAAGGAGTTTTTTTTTTAATTATTTAGCTTATGATCTACCAGTCCTTTGTAACTTAACTTTTTTCCCCAAACAGTTAAGAATGGGTTATGCATGATTCATTTAAAACAGCACTGAACGTCACAAAGTCAAACAAGATTCCTTTATTTGTTGCATACAAATCAAACACATAACAAAGCTGGAATGACCTTTCATCTCAGTTCAACAAGAGAGCACAAAACCGGAAAACACTCCTCTCTCAAACATGTTTTGTATATCATTTTTCCAATGTCTCTGAAGGCAAATAAAATGTACATGGCAAACGGATTATATACAAAGAAGAAAAATGGAAATATACAGTAATGACATGATAAAAGAATGCTATGATAAAAAACTAAAATGAAAGTAAATTTCTACACTAAGGGTCCACCATAGCTAACATGCCAACCCCTGCATCAAATCAAACGGCAACATAATCCTCATCCACCAATTCCCAAATACAGCGGTTATAAAACATTTTGTTAGAAGTTGAATGACCTGAGACAGTCTAGGTTGAGTGATAACTAATTATAAACAGTACAGATCATCGTATTGTTTCTTGAAGCGATAAGCAAACATCAGCTTTTAGTTAAAATACAATTACCCTGAAAAGTGGTATAGAGTGAAACGGCTGTAACACCACCTGCATTCGCTCACTGTGGGAATAAAACAGCTGATGATTGACAGACAGTTTCTAGAGGAAACAAAAACTAAACAAAAACACGCAGGCTCTTTTTGCATCTGGACAAAATGCAAAGACATACGGCTGAGCCTCACCATGCTGATACCTGAGGTGAAAAAGGTTACATTTGGCTCACAGTGGCCTTCACCGCCATTTTGTCGTCATTCAAACCTTTGAGACTGAAAACGCTGCTTACTATGTGAAATGGTAAATGAGTTTTTTTTTTTAAGTTAAAAACCGAGAGCAAGCATCGAGGGGTTTCATTGCCGATTATGCACAGGAGAGGCTGTTTTAAGGGCTTCCTAAGAGGGGGTTGTGGGTGACGGAGCAGGGTGGGGAAAGAGGATGAGGAAGCTCTGAAACAACAGAGGAAGGCTCGCTCTTAATGGCAGCAGCCTCCACAGTGACCGCCCCCATGCGCATGTCCCGAGGCCTCGCCGTACTTTGTTCTCCGGCTCAGAATCTCATAGGAGCAGTCTTCTCCACAGCAACCGGACATACTGGGTGACGTTTCGTCAATCTCAAACCTAAAAGGAAGAGGACGGCCTGTGGTGAATTCATATTTTAACACTGAATAAGCAGAGCAGGCACTTGTTGCTATGGCAACTGCCGTCATTCAGCCTTCTGTCGATCATAGAGGCCGGTATATAAATCATTCAGAAGAGGAACAGGAATTTCATACAGTAAGGAAGTGGTGTATGTGACTTACTGTAAAGCCTCCCTAAAGAACTGGTAAGCACCGTGGTTGTGTTTAAATACTGTCAGCATGACCTTTTTCATTTGCGTGCTGAGGGAAGATAGAAGAGCAAGACAACATCGGTCAGTTTTTGGCAAAAATGCTATGCAGGGATGATTTCTGGGAATGCTGGGTTTGATGTGGGACCTGTTGGCGATAAGCTGAAGGATTTGGATGAGAAATTTCCCCAGGCCTTTCCGTCTGACTTTGCTCTCCAACTGAACTTCGTAACTGAGGAGACATTATTAGAATCAGTTAGAAGCAAACAGCACTCTTGAGGTCATGTGTCTTATGTGACTAAGAGAATCAGTGAAGTCACACATGCGAGACAGATGCACTCCCACTTACACAACGTGTGTGATGAAGGCAGACACAGATAGACATGCACAATACTACAATTACACCAGATATTAATAAGCCAGTTATTCTCACGTTAAAGGGATAGTTCACCCAAAAATGAAAACTGTGTCATTAATTAGTCATTAGTTCCTATAAGACCTCTGTTCACCTATGGATATTTTAGGATATTTTTTGATGAAATCTAAGAGCTTCCTGACCCTGCATTGATAGCAATGTAACTGAAATGTTCCCAGGTCCACAAATACAATAATTGATATAGTCCACGTGACATCAGTGGTTCGAACAATTTCACAAAGCTGAGAGTACCACAAGGGAATTATGGTTGAAGCACTGATGTCACATGACTGTGACTGTTTTTCTGTCCTTACTGGGTTTTAAGGAACGCTCGCACATTTCAACAAAAATATCTTAATTGTGTCCCTGAAGATGAGCAAAAGACTCATGGGTTTGGAACGACATGAGGGTAATTAATTCATGACATAATTTTCATTTTTGGGTTAATAATTAATTGATTAACTGATTAATTCTGTTAAAAACTGTACTAAAATGTAAAAATCAGACGTGGGGAAAAAACAAACAAACTTGAAATCATTTTAATTAATGCATTTTAATGAGGTATTACAGCACTATAATACATATGTTTTTTTTTTTTTTTTTTTTAGATTTTTTAGATTTTAAATAAATCAAAATGTGTGTAAAATAATTAAATATCCAACACACACACACATATATACACATATACACACACACAGACACACACACATATACATACATATACACATACATACATATATACATACATATATATATAAATAAATTTAAACAATTCTAAACAAGTTTAGACATTTTTTTTCAATAATCCCCAAAGAGAAAATCATAGCTGCCTTATTAAGTAATAATTAAAGCAACGTTACCAATATAAAACCTCATCTCCACACTCCACATCGAACCGAAAGTGTGAAAATGCTAGGTGTGTGGAGTCAGCGTCACGGGCAAGGAGATACCATGCTCTCTCGTCCTTCATCTCCTCCCTTTTCTCTCTCTCCTTCCATCCCCACTCACTCTGTTCATATCTGCCAAAACATAAAAGGCACAAAAATTTACTTTGTTATAAACGTCACAAACTGAAACTGCAGAAAGATTTCACAGACATTTCTCCTGGAAATATAATATAAAGACCCTCTGTAGAAATGTCCTTCAGCTTTAAAGGGAGAGTTGACCCAAAATGAAAAATCTGTCATCATTTACTTGCCCTCATGTCATTCCAGGCCTGTGCATGGGGTATTTTCTGTGTTAAACCAGCTCACTGGTCAGAGTTTTGAAAAGGCACGAGGGCGAGTAAATAAGTTCAGTGTCAAATTATGTATAATTTAAAAGTAAATCAAGACAATTTCTATTCTGGGGTGAACTATACCTTTAACTGTACATAATAATAACAACTGACTTCCATTGAATCCAAAACCTGTGTCTGAATGCCAACAGAATACAAGTATCCATTAACAATCTCTGCAGGAAAAAAAAAAGCCAGACACTAAAAATTGACAAATAAAGCACAATAAACATCTAAAGCAGTAACAATATGGGATGCTGGATTACACCACATGTTGACTTGCTCAATACCTACAGCGTCTGCATGTTGGCTCTAGTCAACTCATAGGCCCACTCCACTGTATCTGGACTCAATGCAGTTACCCGTTTACACTCAATCTCCAGGTTTAGCCTGTGACAGATTCAGATATTCACAATATTAGTATTGGATGTCAGGAAAATAAATTATCTGTTTACCAGTTTAGAGGCAGCATTTGACACATCCGTCAAAGGGGAAACGTAGGGATAGCGTACCCATTTCTGTCATACTTTTTGAACACTGGCATTGCAGACAGAGGATCTTCAAGCTGCAAAAAGTCACGGGACATTGTGTTAATATTTCTCTACTGCAAGAACATTAACATTATAATATTTTAAGACACGTGCACAAACCCTGAAAAGGTTTCTTTTTGATGTTCTCAGATCATACCTTATTGGCTGCCTCCACCTTTGCACAAACTGCATCCATAGCTGCCCGTTCCTCAAGTCTTCTCTGCTTTTTCTCCTTTGCTCTGTTTGATTTTCTCTAAATAGTAACGGAAAGATACTGTCAAACACTATTCTCAGACGAAGAGTGAAGAAAACGTCTGACATGTTAATACTTTGAGCCCATCTTTGTGAAAGAGAGCAGGGCGATCAGTACAATATAAACATACAGTGGGTATTTAAATTAATTTAACTGAACAATGGAATGAATAATGACACTAATGTCTTCCGCAGAGCTGCTTTAATGCAGATATTGGACGTTATTTCATTTTTGATGAATTTTGCAACATTACCACTTGATATAGCGAAGCTGCTTTAAAAATCTGGGATATTATTTTATTATAAGTTCTAGGATTTTGAAAAACAATTATGACAAATTAAGAGGTAATTGGGCACCTGTACAGACATACAGTAGCACAAGATACTCTGGATCATCACAAATCAGAAATTCAAGTTGTCACTCAAACTGGTTTTCATCAGTATATAATGAATGTTGTCAATTATATTTAAAAAAAAAAAAGTATGCTAGTGTATCTGTATGGGACATTTGGAAGCCTTAGGCGCAGTTTCACAGACAGGTCTTAACCTAAACCAGGATTAGGCCATAGTTCAGTTCGGACATTCAAGAAGTAATTTTTCAAGACACAGTCACTACTAATTCACAAAACTTCCTAGTTTCTTAAAACACACACACAAAGAGCAACTATTATCCAAAGCTGACAAACTTAAAATGGAAAAATAATATTTGTTTAACCATCTCGGTCAATATGTAAGCATCCATCACGAGCAAACAATAAGGTGGCCTACAAAACATTCGGCATAAACATATTTATGGTTGCATTTGTTTCGGTCTACATACATGTGCCTGCATGGAGGTAGTGACACATTATTGGACACTTCAAATAATGGTATTTATGTAAATCTGAGGGTTTTTACGATTATGCCTCATCAAAAATAACAACAGGAGCAGACATCTAGCTGGAGGCACAACAAGCAAGCTGCTCTTTAGCTCCACGTACATGAATGGCAAGAGAAGCAGGAAACAGGTGCTGAGAACAAAGCACGTGGAGAAGAGCAGTTTTCTAAGGGCTTGGCGGCGACGGGCTCTGCACGTGAACTCCACTAAGGCCGGACATAAATCTATCACTCAAAGTCGTGCAAGCAAGGCTGCTGTCGTGAGGAGGTCTGATCTCGCGGCGGCTGCTGGGTGCCGTCGTGCAAATTAAAAGCCTGCAAGAGGAGCTCAAAGAAACGGTTTTTGCACATTACACTCATATCTCACCAGCACCTCGAATGACTTCAATGCATCGACTATTGGAAAATGACAACAGCAACAGTTTGCCGTGCTAATTGTGTTATTGTGCTTAGTGTTAAAGAAATGGCGCAGTCGACGAAGCACCTGAAATGAACCAGAAAGCGATTGAGGTGGACTTTTGCGTTACTCGGGTGGACACTACAAGAATCCATCCAGGACCTGAGCATCTTTAAAAATCGCCAAAATCCCACCACCACCCCCTCGTTATTCATGAGTTCCGCGTTTAACGTTACCTCCATCACACACACGTTACACACTCTTTCCGGGGAGAATGATCTGCTTCCATCAGTCTTTGTTCAAACTGCCGCACGCATTTATCAAAGCCCAAATAAGAGCAAAGCTAACAACACACAACATGGACAGACAAACTCACCCCCATTGTGCAGATTTTATACGACCGCCTTGACGCGACTACTGCACTCTAAAACGCTTTAAAGAAGTTAGAGATCTGAAGATGAGATGTGGTCTGTGGTAAAGAATGTTAAAAATGCTAACGAGCGAGCTAGTCTACAGTAACACAAGAGCTCGAGGGCTGGTAGCTTTTAAAAAAACAGTAATCTATAAAGCAGCTGCTCGCTTTAATTTTTTTCCCTGCCAGATTCGCGCCAAGAAGCGGGCACGAAATTTCCGCGCTCTACTCTCCCTTTCTTTATCTCCTTCTCCTTTCCTCCCTCCCTCTCTCTCTTCACTCTTTCTTTCCCTCTCAGCAGCATTGGGCATTAGCCGCTGAGTCTTAGGGAAATGACGACATAGGGTTTGGGGTTAAGGGTCAAGCTCTCTCCACATGCTTCCTCGCGTTGAGGGTACTTTGTGACCTAGAGCCATAAAGATATATTTGTGTAAAAGACGAATAATTGATACTAAAGGCTGCTTACTTTGAGTCTCTTGGTTTCCTTTTGCAAGCTGTATTAGTAACATTATTAAAAAGAAGACTAAAAAATAAAGTTCGAAAATCAAGTCATTTTAATTTAAGTTTAATACTGTGCATACATATTATATAAAAATTATATACATTTTTTTATCTTCACTGAATAGTAGGTAGTGAATATGTTCCATGTATATTTTGTTCCAATATATACAGATAGATAGAAAAAATGTATGCAAAATATATCAATACTTGTTTGTGCTGTCACTCCTGTGTGTTAATGTTGGTAAAATGCTTTTTTATTTGTCTTCTGTACTGCAAAGGGGCAGTACTATAACGCCGTGGCGTGAAATAAAACATTTCATTTTTAAAATGTTCAAAAAGCATATTTTTAAAAATCCTGCAGTCCAGTTAATATCAATCAAACTGCAGATGGGTTGTTTTTTATTAAACGTTAATAGCTAAAAAAAATACACCTAACACAATAAAAACATGATAACAATAATAAAATAATAAAAACATAATTTATATATATATTATTTATATATATTAATTAATGCAATATTCATTAAATTTATTGTAATGGAGATTTCTGTTTAGGTCAATGACTGCATTGAGGAAATAAAAATCAGGAGCCCTAGAATGGCCCTGCAGTACCTCTTTTGACCACGATGTCGCACTAGATGACAATATAGGACTGCAACTTAAGTTGCTACTGTGTAGGAACTGCTACTGTATGTCAGCACCACCTTGTATGATGATCGCATGCTTTGAACGGCATCGAGTGCACATCTAAACGCCAGTGGCCCTTAACTGCAATACGTAGAACGGTCTGAACATCCTCTCACATCTAGAACACTTTTAACAGAATCCCTCGTTCAACACCCACTGCCTCTGACTATTTTAAAGAAGGCACAGCCATAACTTATAAAGGGGTCCATCCATGTGTTGAATGCAACGATCGCTGCATATTCCTGGCCACGCCCCTCCCGCAGATGGCCCGTCACAAAGCCCCGCCCCGAACCTTTTGTTTTCTGGTAATCTGTCTCGCGACGGGGAGAGATGGCATTTTCTGGAGGGGAAACAAGGGAGGGGGTCAGAGAGTTCAGCGCTGTTAAAATCTCCGCGTCCTCTGCGCCACAACTCATACACTGAACCTATATCCGTATTCGAGAACTAGTCTATGATGGAGTGATTATAACTGTTGTTACAGTGTTTATAAATAAACAAAACCCGGCCTAAAAGGCCATGCAAATCTACCACAACAACAAAAGGTTGTGCCATCCATGTTACTGCTAAACAAAATAGGGACAGACTCCAGCTACACCTTCAGGCCTGTGGTTACGAGCAGAGATTGTTACTCCTGGAAAAAACCCTCTTTCTCTGCTTGGTGTGCATGCGTGGGGGGGGAAGAGGAGAAGAGGAGGAATAGAGAGAGGGGGAGGGGAGGAAAGAGGAACTCAGAGGTGATGAGGATGGAGGAAGTCTAACAGAGAGGAAGAGGAGAGAGAGAGAGAGAGAAAAAGAAAGAATCCAGCAACGAGAGACCATCATAAAGGGATAACTAAGGTGAGTTGGAGAAAATGGAGATGGTTCTTTTGCATAGTGCATACTGGCAAGATGGCACGGAGGAGGGGAGGGAGGAGATGGTTGGAGAGAGAAACACATAGACAGAGAGGGGATGGCTGGGAGGGGTCTTGTGCCACAAGTGCTGGTATGTCTGTTTCTGTTCTTCCCTGCAAGGACCACAGAAAAAGAATATCAATGTTATACGAGTGTTCAATGGAGGACCTGTCCATCACTTGGGCCTGCTAGTTGATGGTGTAAGGAGGGGGTGTTGGATACCAGTGTAAATACAGGCTTTAATCCTTTTATTTGATTTTGTGTAGATATCAAGTTTAACCTCACCTTTAATACCTCAGATTTATGTTAAATTAAAGTAGACCAGAAACCATGGGCTTACACAGTGTGAATGTATTGATTTCTTTAAGACTCAGTGACATTGTATCAACTGAATATGGTAAAGGAACAATAGCTAAAGCCTAATTCACGATATCCATCATTAAATACTCAATATTCAGGTAAATAAGCAAGTTGTGGTGTTTTTCCTTTCCTGCATACATTAGTGAAGAGTCTGGGCAAGCCTCAGCACTGCATTGCACAGCTGACGAATCCCTCCGCACGCACAGCAGGAAGTAGTTCCGTGTGATTTAACGTGGGAGTACCGCAGGTAAAGCACAAAGTAATGGATCGCTATTAAGTAGGTTTTATGAAGAGAATTGTACAAGGTGTTCTAAATATGCGTTTAAATCTAAATGTAGCCGCAATTTAGACCAGAATAACGGCTTTTATGACGGGAGGGTTTCATTTAACGTTTTGGATTTTAATTTTGCGCATATGTGCTATGCGACAGTTAGATTGTCTCGCACGAAGCGAGCCTTAACATTGTCAGAATCACTTGTTATGAATTTGACGCCGGTTAATGGGACTATGTAATTGACATGGAAGTTAGTTGGGGAGAGGCGAACAGCGCGGAGGGTTTCCTCGGTTGTGAGGAGTCCTCTGGTCTCCCCGGCACATACACACACGGATAGGATCCCTATGCGGCCGATGCAATGAGCTGGAGAGAATGAGAAACGTGCGAATATCCACAGAAGCTTTAATGTAGTTGTATATTAACAAACGTGCGTAGGGCTGATGCTTTCCAACACTTGTTTGTCGCTTGATAAGTTTGAATAGGAGAGAAAGCAAGCAAGCCAGGTAGTGAACTGCTCTTTGGACTGGTAACTAACGTTATAAGGCAAATGTTCAGCGACAGCTAGCCAACAACTGGAATAGGGACATAAGCGTGGCTCTACACAAAAGGACTCAGACTTGAGTGAGCGACTGTGCCAAAGTGAGGTGAGGGGAAAGATGCTTTCCTTCTGTTTCTCTACTTTTTCAGTTTGAATGATGGATTATCATTGCCCGAGCCAGATCCGTGCGCGTTTACTCACAGAAATGTTTAAATGAACAAGGAAGGGATGATTGGATGGTGGTCGGAGTGATGCGACCTCTCGGAGTTTAAGGGGGCAATCGATAACTGTTTTCAGTTGAAACACTATTAAGAGTTGATTGGGCACTCTGTTAAGCGAGGGGCTGTGCAGTGCCTCATATTGAGTGTTTTGGACTCATCTGAAGCGCACGTTTAATTCACACTGAGCCCGACGGCAACTTCAATCAATAGAGACACTGGTCGTGACGTCACGTGCCCTATTCAACGCTTCGTTTTATGACACATAACGACTTTTGTTTTACGTGTAAAGTAAGAATAAATATCCAATGTTATTGTTACATTTGTTGGCGAGTTGTAAATATTAATATAAAGGTAATTTATGCGGGATTGATTTTGTACTCTATTTCGCCAGTATTTTATCTCGCCAATGTTTCTTTTGTGTCCATACATCTAGATCAGATACATCTTGGCTGTATATTTGTTTTGTACGTTCAAAATTCAGGCACCCTCTTGAGTTATTATTCATGAAAACAGCGAGAGGTACAGTTTGGTAACTGGCTATCACAATGGCATACGCTTAAGAAATCAAGGCTTTGGTCGTTGTTTCGTTTTCTAAAGGATGGTATCTGTTGTTCTGGGACTGCATACATGTTTGTAAAGTGACCGGAGTCAGCTCTACTGTTCGGCATCGTTAATCTCCTGGAAGCATTCGCGAAACAAAGACTTCTTGTCCAATGAATTAAAGTATCATTTAGTGGCGTTGAAACAAATGAAAGTTACCTAAATTTGTTACAGATTTAGAAACATTGCACTAATGCGTATATCCCGCGCTTTGGGGGTTGATACCTCAGTTACTCCATCACCTGCCGCTCAAAACATAGCCAGGAGCATTTAAACCTCCACATCCTTCACTGTCTCTTGAGCCAGACTTAATTTCCATACACGCATATTTTAATTACCTGCGACCCTAGACTTTATAAGTTGCTCGGGAATATTTGTAGCCAACATTACAGTTTATGGGTAAAAATGTTAAAAAAAATTTAAATGGCAAAAATCGTTAGGATAGGTAAAGAGCATGTTACATGAAGATATTTTTGAAATATCATGCTGTAATTAGATCTATATATTTTTATTAGTATTATGCATTGCTAAGAACTTAATTTGGACAACTCTAAATGTGATTTTGTCAATATTTAGATTTTTTGTTTCAGCCTAACCTAACAAATCATACATCAATGGAAAGTTTATTTATTTTTTATGTTTTGTGATCCTGGGTCACAATTTATACTAATTTGAGGTAAATTTTCTCACCACATTTCATAAGACTGTCGATTCAGAGAATAAAAAGATGTGAATATAATGTGACCGCTGGAATGATGTTACTTGAGAGTCGGTAACGATTTGTACAATGTAAATGATAAAAGATACTTAAAGCAACTATTTGGAGAAAAGTAAAAAGCCTGTATATGTATATATACGCACACACACTCATACATATGTGACCCTGGACCACAAAACAAGTCGCTGGGGTATATTTGTAGCAATAGCCAAAAATACATTGTATGGGTCTAAATTATTGATTTTTCTTTTTTGCCAAAAATCCTTAGGATATTAAGTAAAGATCATGTTCATTAAAGATTTTTAGTCAATTTCTTACCGAAAATATATTAAAACTTAATTTTTGATTAGTAATATGCATTAATAAGATCTTCATTTGGACAACTTTAAAGGTGATTTTCTCAGCATTTAGATTTTTCTGTACCCTCAGATTCCAGATTTTCATATAGTTGTATCTCGGTCAAATATTGCCCTATCCATCCAAATCATACATCAATGGGAAGCTTATTTATTCAGCTTTCAGATCATGTATAAATCTTAATTTCGGAAAATTAACACTTACAACTGGATTTGTTGTCAAGGGTCACATATATACATGCGTGCATAATGCATAACATCAGTGAGAATTTATTTGCATTAGAAATGCTGGTAAATTAAATAGTTCATGCACAAAATAAAATGATCATTCTTGATTTACTCACTTTCATTATCATGCTAAACCTTTTTCTAAGGAGTGCATAAGAATGTGTTTTGAAAAACAATTTACTCGGCCTCAATGTTTATGTTGAGCCTCATTGACTTTCATTGTATGTGCGTAACATTTTTCAGAATATGTCTTGTCTTTTACGAAAGAGAGACGAACAGATTTACAATGACTCAAGGGTGAGGAAACGATGACAGAAATTTCATTCGTGGGTGACCTGTCCCTTTAAGTTGTTGAAAACAAAGGCCAACGCTGATCCCCTTGAACACTCTCTCTCTCCCCGCTAGCCATGCCATCAGTGATGGAGCGATCAGGGTCTGGTGTGCTGTCCCGAAGCAGGGCCAAAACGGTCACGAACGGGAACAGCCAGCACTCTGAGGAAGAGAGCAGTGATGAGGAACACACACATGGTACGTCTGACACATTCACACAAACACTCCAACTCCAAGCCACCATCTGCACCTCCATTCATGTGCCTGGGACCACAGTATTAACCTTAATTGTTTAATTTAAGTGTAAAATGTCTGAGTACATCAGTGTTAGTGTGTGTAATCTGTCAGGCGTCCCTGTTGTCTTTTCCTCCTCTCTCTCCCTCCACCCACTGTTCTTCCTCTCCCCTCTGTGAGGACGCACTGCCAGTTTCTAACTCTGCCTGCCTGTGTTTTCCCCCTCTTTGACCGTCCTTTTCCCTCTTGCTCTTTTGAAACAGACAGTATGATCCGCGTTGGTGGGGACTACCAAGCACTGATCCCAGAGTTTAAACCAGGTAAAGAGGGAGAGGGGAGTTAATCTCAGAAGAGATGAATATATATCTCTGAAATCCATGCAGTTTTCACAGTCTGCATGAGCATGATAAGATAAAGGGCTGTGTGTAGGTGTTTCTGTGTGCTCTCAAGTTTATAGGGAGTAGGACAGAACACTGCTATAGTCTTGGATGATATAGAAATATAGACAAAAACTGCAGAGAGGCACAGAGAAGTAAAAAAACAACAAGGTTGTGAGAGGAGGTATTGGAGAGAGGCTGCTGTGTTGTATGACAGACATGTTTCTTCTTTGTGTTGACAGACTGTGCAACCCGCTTCGGTGACACTGACCAGAGGAGCATGCTTGTCTGGTCACCAAACGGCCAAGTGTCCGATGCCATGTGTAAGGAACAATTATTCAAACGCAGAAATGACTAAAAACAGCTGAGGGTCTGACTCAGGCTATTGACGAGAAGTGCTTTTATAAAAAAGAAAAGAAACTACTCTTTATTTTTAAAGTGAGGCCAATTTAAATATATTAAAGTCTGATTTTTTTTTCTCATATTGCAATGGTATTTTATAACACTTTTCTAGATGCATATATATATACATACATACGTGTGTGTCTGTGTTAGTGCTGTCAAACGATTAATCGCATACAAAATAAAGTTTTACATAATATATGTGTGTATTGTGTATATTTGTTATGTGTATATATAAATACACAAGCAGTATATATTTTGAAAATACTGACATGCATTTACATGTTTATATTTATATTCATATAATTAATATAATATAATTAACATATAAAGGTAACATTTTATCATATATATATATATATATATAAGATAAAATGTTACTTTTATATATTTTATATATTATAATTATATATAATATTTACAATTATTACAATTAATGACAAAAATAATGTTTGGAAATGTAAACTGATATTTCCAACTGACACGCGACTGCAAAATGGAAATAACATTCAAACAACCATTTCAAAATACTAGTGGCCTAAGACTTTTGCACAGTACTGTATACACACACACACACACATATTGATGTCAAAATCAAATTGACCCCACTATCCTTATTTTGATTCGATTTAAATCTGTTTTAATTAAATGCATTTGCATGTTTATTTTCTATTTTGTTTGTTGATATTTTATAATCAATGTTGTGTATTTTGTGGTGAGGTAGTTAAGTAACACCCATATTCTTTGTACACTGTCACCAAATCCAATATGTTGGTTTGTAAAGAAACTGCATTTTGCATTTTCTCACCCTCAGTGGATGAATATATTCTAATGGCCAAAGAGAAGCATGGATACAACATGGAACAGGTACCATATTGCATGAATTTTAAGCATGATAGGCAAACCCTCTAAATAATGGCATAGATCACTGATAGAGTCCTTCTGTCAACAGGCTCTTGGCATGCTTCTGTGGCACAAGCATGATGTGGAGAGGTCACTGGCTGACCTGGCCAACTTTACTCCCTTTCCTGATGAGTGGACAGTGGAAGACAAAGTTCTATTCGAACAGGCTTTCAGCTTTCATGGCAAGAGCTTCCATCGCATCCAACAGATGGTGAGCGGGTGGGATGGAGGCAAGATGGGTTATATAAGAGTCATCTGGTGTTCTCACATCTGCCTGGAACTCCAGAAGAGCAGGCATCTTGAGATACGGCCCAGAGTAGAATTACGCGTATATGAAGAGAGTCACAGTGAGGTCTCTGTGTCAGCACTATAAACTGTTGACTTGTTGTCATCCATTACTACATGGAAATAATTCGAGAAAGCATCATGTGCTTCAGTGGAAGCAAGTACATCTGACCTTTTGTACAAAGAAGTTCAAAAGCTCAAAGTCAGAAATTTGATACGGGACATCTTGTTCTTTTTTACTGTACATGCTTAGCCATTACCATCTGTTATTTTTATTTCCCAGCTTCCAGACAAGCTGATCTCGAGCCTGGTGAAGTACTACTACTCTTGGAAGAAAACCAGAACCCGGACCAGCGTCATGGACCGACAAGCACGCAAGCTCCTCAGCAAAAGAGAAAAGGATGAGAGGTAAAAAGAGAGAAAAAGATGGACAGAAAAGACAATGAATCGTTACAGAGTGTGCATTTTTGTTTCTGCCAGTAACGATGAGATTGAGGAAGCCGATCCAGACAGTGACTTTGACATCAATGCCAGGAAAGAGGTGAGCCTACGGTGTAGCACATAACTAAACTCTGTATCAAGCTATTCAACACAGTTTTTAGTTTATATTAAATACAGCGTTCGACTTCTTATTTAGAGACTAAATGGAATATTACTAGGAAAAAAATAATCAGTAACACATAAACAACTAAACATTTACAAAATCTTGGTTTTAAACAGACTGCATGTGCATGACTGCGTTTATACTGCATTTGCGCTGCTTTTCAGGCGGCGAAGCAGAGCTCTGGGAATGGGGGAGGAAGTGATAAAGGTTCAAGCAAGTCTGGTCTGACTCGGAAAGAGAATCAGGGTGCACAGTACCGTCACCACCCTCTTCGCGCTCGCCGCAGGCCTCCTAAAGGCATGCACCTACAACAGGAGGACATTGTTGCTCTCTCAGCATCCACTGATTCAGGAACTGTTAATCTCAGACACCTGGACACACAGTTAGTGTCACTGAAGAGACAGGTAAAGTGCAATGCATCAAATCACAGTGGTTTTGGTAGTGTTTGTAAATCTGAGAGACTGGCAAGTGTGTGTGTGGAGATTGTGTGCTACACAAGGAAAAACGTCCTGGAAAATCATAAAAATCTTAAACAGCACACCTGTTTTCAAAACTGATTCTAAATGTTTCTTGAATGGAAACCTAACTTCGAACATTTTTGCCTCTCTGTTTTGCGTTTAGGTCCAAAGTATCAAGCAAACCAACAGTGTTCTCAAGCACAACTTGGGTGATGGAATCGAAGGCTTAAGACCAACAGAGGTACGTTTCGACCCGCACTGCTTTGATATACAAACTACAAACATTTATCATTCACACTACATTAAAAAACTGGCATACATGTAAAAGGTAAAAAGCAAGGCATTATTAAATCCATTGAATGTATTTCGACAGTTTGAATGTGCAGGCTTAGTTTCTGAGATCCTGATAAGGCCTAATTGCATAATATTTTTAAAGTACAAGTTTGCCAAACCTGTAAGTAGGTTCTGGGCAAAATGCCAGTGTTATGCTACATAAGTTTTCTCTCTGTGCTGCATTTCCATCAGCCCACCCAAAAACTCAACTCTCGCTGGACAACGGAGGAGCAACTCCTGGCAGTTCAGGGTGAGCTGGATTATTATCATCTCTATTTCTTATGATCCCTGAATGTAGCATTTAAAACGAATGGTGTTCGTTTTGAGTGTTTTCAGAGAGAATAGCTTAAAACTTTAATATCAGCTATCCGTTGGTTATCAGCCAGAGCTGTAGATGCATTTTATGTGTGCATTGGGAGCAATACAAAGAGAATTCCTATCTTGTACCTTGTTTCAAAGCAATACGATACTTGATACTGCATACTGAGTACTTAGAAATATAATTCTGGTTGAATATTTTTGTTTAATTTCAAGCATTGCTGAGCAGTTTTTTTCATCTCCAGCCGTCAGGCGATACGGTAAAGATTTCGCAGCCATAGCGGACGTGATTGGCAACAAGACTGTGGCGCAGGTCAGCTCATTCTTCGTCAGCTACCGGAGACGCTTCAATCTCGAAGAGGTGCTACGTGAATGGCAGGCAGAGCAGGAAGTGATGCAAGGGGGCAGCGGGAGGGCCGTGAGCATGGAGCTGAATGGGTCGTCAGGAGCAGAAGATGATGAGGTGAGAGAGAGGCTTTTGAATCGGATGTGTTCCAGCAGGCAGGGCTTATTTATCTTCGAGATAAAGAACGGTTAACAACAACTTTCTTTGTTGTTACAGGTGAAGATGGGCGGCATCTCTCCACCTCACTCTGACAGTCCACTGCCCTCTTCTGATGCTGGTGTGGCTGGGAACCCCAACTCTGCCCAGTCTTCCCCACCCCTCACTCAACCTCCACCCTTACTGCGGCCCGCGCCCCCCTCAGCACCCCCCAGCCTGCTGCGCCAGCCTCCCCCGCTTCAGACACGACCTCTACAAAACCGCACGCCCCACAACCACCCTCCCCCTCCGCTCATCAGACCCGCGGTGGCATCCTCACTCCACCAGGGGGCACTGAGGAACTCTCTCAGTTCCTCCTCCGCCTCGGCTGGACAGCTGCCACCCTCACTAGTGGGCCTGAAGGTGGAATCCCCCCAGTCACACTGATCGCCGTGTAGTATTTGCCCCTTTATAATGATTTAAGACACCCAAATAGTCATTTAACAGAGAATTTGTTTTAAATCGCTGTAAAAGGGCAAGGTGTAGTAATGTCTCTCAAAAGATATGAAAAAAAAAACCCAGAGGTGAACTGTGAGCATAGCTGGACATGCGCCAAGTATACAGGGTGATCCGCTTCTCCACTACAGGACCAAGGAGAACCCTCCGTAATATACATGCATATAAACCACATAAAGAAAACCAAAACAAACCCCACTGCCCCACAAACCCATCTGTCCTCAGGTTCTACAGCTTTACCTCGTGAACAGTCTCAAGCATAAGGCTTCCACTGTAATAACAGCTATTGAATCACCTTCTGTAAGTAATAGATGCTCAGCGGAAGTTGGAAGTTTAACCAAAATTGTGGGGTAAAAACCTTATACACTGGAATTAAAAACTGCCACGAAACCGACTCATGTGAGTTCCTTCTACCATCTCTATGGCAACAGCTGCGTATCATCTAGTGTGCATGACTACAGACACTAGCGAGTGTTCTAAATGTGCACCTGGTGTCAGGAAACTGGGAAATTGTCTATACTCATTCTCCCATTGAAGAGCCATGTTGATAGTCATACTGGGTGAAGCGGTTTTGTTTGTATAATTAGGTCCTTAAGATATTGTTAGGTCGTGAATTTAAGTAGTACTAGTTAATATTGATTAAGCACTAAGTGATGCAAAATACATGATTTTTTGTTGCAACTCTGGAATACACTGATTTCATCTTGCTCTTAAAGGCACAAACAGAGGCATCAAAACACTAAAGCTCGTGCAAGAGTTCTCGTTTCTTCCAAAATGTTGTGTGTATGTGAGAACTGTTTACATGTGAACTGGATTTGCTGGTGACTATTTTTGTTTTAGATTTTTTTTTTTTCAAAATAAAGTAAAAATGACCAAATGATTTTGTTGTTATTCTGCAGATACAGTGCCCTCCATTAATATTGGCACCCTTGGGTAAATCTGAGCAGAGGCGAAAAAAAATCTGAAAAAATCTGTGAAAATAAATCTGCATTGTTTATCCTTTTGATCTTTAATTCAAAAAATGCATTAAATTCTAACCTATCACTGAAGTGAAACAGATTAATTGAGTCTTCACTCAACAAATATTGTACAGGAGGGCTTCAGGAAAAATTCTCCAAAAACAACATCCAGCAGATTCTTTCATCAGACAATTGGAACTTGATGAAACTAAAAAAAATAGCTTTTTGGCAGCAACCCTAAGATCAGAGACTTAGGAATGGCCTCTGATCTCTCATCAGGTGTTGTCCAAACTCTTCAGGCATTACAGGAGAAAACTCTGTTTTCTTGTGAATAGGACGTTGCAATAATAGGGCACCAATAATTGTGGCCAATATGAACTAGAGAAAGCATTTATTTCACAATAAGACCCCAATTGTTTTACTTCAATTAATTTTTTTTTTAAATAAAAAAACAAAAGTATAAAGTATAGAAGATTTATATTAACAACCAACTTTGCTAATATTTACCAAGGGTGCCAATATTAGTGGAGGGCACTGACAATATGCTCTAACCAGACGCCTGCACCATGGTAATATTTGAATGAATTCGGGTTTAGAGGATTAGTTTTGAGTTGACAAAACCAAACTAATTCACTGAGCCTTTGTTGGTACCCTGTTGATGATCTTCAGTTTCCTCCGTCAGCTCCCACTTCGATTCTGAGTTTTTATAAAGCACATGCACATGAAGTGTGACATCAGTAACAAATAACCAGTCACATGCCTTCAAACAGACAATCTGCAGTTCACTTCTTGACAAAGAGAGTCATACAAATACAAATGTAACAAATAATAATAAAAAAAGATCAGATAAACAATCTAAACTCATTTACACAAGAAGAAAAGAGCTGTCCGTTAAAGAGGACAACTGAAAGAAAACATTTTGCTATGTCACTGCAAGAGAAAGTTACTAGTTTACTGTACATAGTTTGTAATATAATACACAGAAATATATCACATATATTAATTTTGAAGCTGATTTATATTATGCATTAGCTGTATAGATTTACATTAATTTAAATTAAATGCTTAATGATAGTAATTAAATTGCTCATGGCTAAAGGAAGTAGGGTATAATCATCATATGAATAATATATAAACAATATAATCCCTAAATATCAGACAATTTGTTTTTATTTTACTATGTACTGACTTTTAATATCGAGAGAAACTGAGGAGTGACTTGTGTGAGAGATGTGATTTGCTCACAGCTGATTGGTCCAGTTTCTGTTCGAGCTCTTTTATCCAGAACACTGACCTGCCGCGGAGCTTTATATACATTATATATTAAGCGCAATTATTTTTAACAGGTTAACCATATTTAATATCTATTTAATTCTCCATTCAGTGTTCTAAAGCCCTACACCTATAGTTGACAATGTGAGTATAAAAAATACTTCGTTTTCAAGAGTCTTGTGTGAACGGAACCGTACCTGTGGACTGTCATTCAGCGCGAGCAAACGCTGTTTTAGGCACGTGTTGTGTGCTTTCAGTAACTTACAGACTTTGAGATACGAGATGTCTCATGTTTCCAGCTGCACTCACCGTGTTCATCCGCAGCTGTGTGGTCTGTTTCTGAGCGCATTCATAAATATTACTCTCGCTGTGTTAATAAAATACACAGTCCGTTTTTCTTAGGGGTAAAAATGAATTACATGATCATTTTACAAGCTGCGATATATTGGTTTTTCTTTTTACTGATTCTTTACGGTTTTTCAATTTGTTCAATTTTGGCAAATTACACGGAAACAGAAGGGTTGACCCGCTGACCCCTAATACCATGGTAGACAAAAAATTATACAGCTTTTCCGAAACACATCTACACATTCACGACCCCAAATAAGAAAAACATCACAACACTTAAAGAGAATTGCAAATACTTTAAGCAGTACTTCAAAGCAGCTTAAATGTGGGTAAAATCGTCCCCATCACAAAAGTAAGGGTTGAATAGAAAGCAATTATTTTCTAAATAATATATAAGTTTATGGCAGCTATAAAATCCTTTTAAACATGTTTTTTTTTTAAATGATATCAATCTTGTTCTTATGCTTCTCATACAGTATAAATAGTTCATTTAAGTTAAAATATCTAGCTGCTTTTATAGTGTAGGGTCATCAAAATGTTTGGAAACCTCTTGTTTAGGACAAAAAATAAATAAAACATCCCATTAACTTATCTTGTGGGACCTGGTTATGACACAATTGTTACTCTATGCCAATTACAATCAAGTATATCAAGAGCTTAGTTTAGCAATCAAGCATACCTTCAAAGATTCCACCAAACAGGTATTAAACCTCAGAACATACTGCATCAGTTTTAACACAGCCAGCTTGAATTTAATTGTTTTATTACTATCATTGATCATAATCATCTTTACACAAAAAGAAAAAAAACAAACATTTGGTGTATTTCTATGTGACCCCCCCCTAACCCAACAGCAAATGACACAAATAATAAAATTACAGCAACGAAAAACCTGTGTGAATAAAAATAATCAACCCTGAAGAAAAATAAACAATACTTAAGATAATTGGATCCCCCAGCACCTTGAACAAATGATCATTTGTGAGAACAGCAAAGTACATAACAAAACAAACAAAAAAAAGATAATCATTATTTTCTATGAAGATATAAAACACACATGTGCACAGGTGTCCCCCAAACTGGTGACAGACTTTTCAAGGTGATCTGGTCAACCCCCTTCCTCTTTACACAACGACAGAGGTGACAGTGCACCCGGTGTCAACTAGAGGATGCATGCAAGCATGTACAGCTCAGCAGAAATGGATGGAAACACACTGTGTACCTTTTTGCGCTATCTTTTATGCAGACACATCTCCAGGTTGGTTCCCATCTGCTCAAATTACTGTTCTGCTTGTGCGAGAATTACATCCAAACTGATTTTTATAGTGAAAATGATAATGCCAACAAAATATTGGAATTAACAGAATGCCAATATTCAATCTTCATGGCAGGTACTCGTTGTCTCAAGGCTACGTATTAATAGTCTCTGCACTGAAAATGAAACTTAGCAAGCCTTTTGGTTATTCTGATATGACACTCCATCATCTCTCACACACTCACACACACACACATTCAATCACAACACGTTTTCATAAAGAGTGTACCATCAAAAGCGTAACGCCAAAAAGCCACCCGCAGTTGAGGCGGAAAGTTCTTGGCCTGAACCATGAAAGGTGTTGGATGCAGAGAAGTAGAGCTCGACATCAGTTCCTTAGTCACAAAAATGGCATGGGAATGATTAGTTGCAAAGATGGAGTCCTCTAAAGTCTTTTCCAGTGATTTTTTTTGTTTGTTTAAGTGTTAGGACAGTACTTTCTGCCCCATAATCCTTTGTGACAAAGCGAGGTGAGAGTGTGAAAGGTTCAGTGGGAGTCATGTGGTGCTTTTTCCAGACATTCTTTATACAAAGGCATAGCACGATCAATAACACGAGACCACAAATAAGAAAAAAGAATTTGTTGTTCCTAGGAATAATGTTAAAACATAATCATTGGTAAATACAACAATGAAACATTTAATTTCTATAAGAAAATAAAAAGGCAACAGAAATTCACCCATTCCAGTGCAGCAAATCTAAACCCAGCCGATTAAGAATTAAAATCATCACCTTAATCAGAATTTACAATCCTCTCAGTATTGATCAAGTTCTGGCCCTTACTGAACAACGGCGAGGCGTAACCCTGTCGAAAGAAGAGGAGGAAGAAATAAACACAGAGAGAGAGAGTGTGTGTGTCTCTCTCTTAAGGGGGCACAAACTTTTGTCTTAAACTGCCCGCCTCCATCCAGTGAATACCTTAGGGCCACCCCTCTTACAAGTTTGGTGTTTTAAGCTCTATCTGTTTCAATAGGCAATAGGTGCGTTTGTGTGCGAATGTACAAAGAGAACGAAATGAGTTCAAAATTCATTTGTCGCCTTTCTGAATTGAACATGTTCAGGACAACGAACCAAGAACCTGCGGAGATTACTCTTTCAAAACTCCTCAATGAGCAGGAATTAAGGGCCAGTGTGCTACTCCCCCCCCCGTTTCTATGAATCTGATCTTACGTCTCTCTCTGTACCTAGCCATACAGCAGGTTGTATTTGAGCAATACGATCCTCACTCATCCCTGTTCAGAGACTCTTTAATATGCTACTTTTTCCACTTTTCTCCTCTCACAGTTTCAGCTCGTTGGCGATTTTGGAGGCGATGTTTTTGAAGGCAATAGACGTCCCGGATATCCTCTTGAAGCGCACGCCGTTAAGCGAGAGGCGGGGCAGCTTGCACACCTCCATCTCCCATTGGACGAAGTCGTCGCGGGCGGGGTTACCGGCCATGCACAACAACATGTAGCGCTCGCGCAGCTCGTACTCGCAGCTGTTGGCGTCGAGAACCTTCCGAATCTCTTTCATCATCTCGCCGGGCTCCATGGAAGATGTGGTCTTCATGCTCCAGGTGAAGCGGAGCGAGCGGGGCTTCGCCTGCTCTTTAAGCAAGGACACGGGAGCGGCTGGAGGAGTCCCGTCCCCGGGGGAGGAGGAGGAGTCTTTGTTGTCATCTTCCGGCCCTACGCTGGTCTTCTCAGACTTCTCTGCGCTGCTGAGCATAGATCTGTAGAGACAGGGATGGAGAGAGAAGGATGGAGGTGGGGGAGGTTGAGAGATTGTCGGTAGGGGGTGAACGAGGACAGAGAGGAAGGAATGAGAGAACAAAGAGGATGTGGGAAGGTGCGTGGGAGAAAAGTGAGAAATCGTTGAGAGACAGAAAAGAGGGTTGAGGGAAATTGAGGGTGTCGAAGACAGAGAGAGAAAGGATGAGGCGGTGGACATGGTTGGAGAGAGACATACGACAATAAACAACTGGAAATGTTGCAGAGGAAAGCATGCATGCAATCGTTCATGTGCAAACTGATGTGGCGCAAACACATAGAACAGTGAAAGGCTTCTGCTTTAAGTGAACACCTTTCATTTAGGTGTTCTTGCATGTGCCGTGCTAAGGATGTGAAGTTGCACCTCACATGCTTAAAGTAGTACGTTTTATTGACTTTCGAGTGAATATGGCAGTCGAGGGAGGCCTGAGCCGGTTAGCTTCAAGTTGAGCCTTTAAGAAGCTCTAAATCTCCCTCTGGTAAGAAGACTAAATATGATTTGGTTTGTTCAAATGACAATGTTGCTCAGTGACAAAAGCAGAATTAGGTTCAGCTGGGTAAGTATGGTTGTCAAAATCAAGAATGCTTAAAGCTGCCTTAAAGTTCTATAAAATATAGAACATTATCTGACTTTAGTTAGTGAAAATGGTGCGTTGGGCACTTTCATACTTCAGAAAGATTTTTACTACAGCAAAACTAAAACTAAAGAATACACTGAATACAGTGCAACTGATACTTTACACTATCTTTCAAATAGTTTCTATTCAGCAAGAATGCATGAAATTGATTAAAAGTTTTTTTGATTAAAAATTGTATTTCAAATAAACGATTTTTTCCTATGCATCAATCCTTTCTATTTCAAATAAAAAAAAGTATTAAGCAGTTTTTGACACAAAATCATAATGATTTTTACAGTATTACTGTTTTTACAGTATTGTTGATCAAAATAAATGCTGTTTGGGTGAGCACAAAAAAAGTAGCGCAAGTACATAAAAAGTATTTTCAGCACCCAAATTGCAAACAAAATGAACTGTACCATAAAATGAACAATTAAAACTTAATTGTCATAAATAGTTTGCATAAGGATTTAAACGATCAGGAAACCAGTACTTATAGTCTATACATGTTAAACTCATGACTGTGTGACTCAAAGGCAGCATTGCATTCATAATACAATTCAAGTATTTCCTTTGGGTCCTGTTCATGGTCATGCTCAAAATATCTGAGACATGTGCAGGTCCAAATTGAGAAGTATTGCAAATGTGTTCACAGAATTAAAAATTTGATCATTGGCGTCCCCTAGTCCAATAACACAAGCAGAAAACTTTCAACTGTGCATGCGTTTGCCATGTAGAAACAGAGAGACAGGCAGTAATCTGAAACGTATTCATTGTAAACAAACTTAATACACAAATTATGAATCAATCAAAAATCAAAACACATCCCAGGTACTCCCACAAACACACACAATCATCCACACTGCAATTAATCCTCCAATTAAACACCACGGGGTAACCACTAATATTTGTTAAAAACCAATTATCAACCATTTAAAAGCCCCTTTGCTGCCCAATTACACCTCCTAAAGATCTACTGATTAGGTCTGATGAAGAAATCCTTATGTTTTGTTCTCACCTGATACCCTCCTCTCGACCCTCTCCCTCATAGGGGCTCCTCGGAAAAAATTCAAGAGTTTAGTCTTAGTCTGAGTTCTAGTTTGACTCATTCAGCACAGAGATCAGGACTGTCTAGCACCACATGAGGTTATGAAATCATTAACCCCTTACAAAACCACTGCACTCCACTGATTCACTTGTTCATTCCTATTTTAAAACTAATTTCAAAGCTTTTTCTGCAGTGTATCGTCTGTAGCCTCCTGCCCACAAAAGAACCACAGCAGCGATGTTTATACATTCAATACAGCAGCGCAGTACTGTGTGATATTGCTTTGATATATTATTATTATATTATTTGACCAAAAATGCACACTCGCACAGTTACTGAGCTGATGTACTGTATGCCACTGCAACGGTGCATGTGTAATGCCAATGAACAGATGAATCAGACAGACTGCTTCAGTAGCATGAAGTGGGGTGAAATGATGCAGGTCTGTCCAAGACGCTCTAAAGGATTCTACAGAGCCCCATCACCATGGTAACTACTCACATCCGACAGTCACCTGCCCCTATAGTCTGGCCGAGCAACACAAGCATCCCGAACACGCCACCAGACACACAAACAGACAAACAGACCCTTAGCAAACTGACAGTACCGTCAGAGCCCTTCTGCTAAGAGTCACATAAAAGAAAAAAACACCACACAGAAGACAGAAACACACCAACTCAGTCACGTAGACAGACAATGAAAGAAGCCGGCTCAGGCCTTTGTTAGCACATCATAACAAATGGTTAAAAAACGAGCAAGCAGGCACTGAAAGAAACAGGGGCTACTACATTTGACGAATCCTGCAAAGAACAGGCATTAATCACAAAAAAACAGGTTTCAGGTTTGACCACCAGAGGGCGTATACACATATTTCCTTTAATAAACTGCTCGCTTACGCCCTCTGTTGGTCTCTTAAACTATAATATAAGCACCTCGCATCACTTCAGTTACTAAAACATGAACAGGTTATCAGCATAATCGTGTCAGTGGAAGAAAAATGTCTTTGTTAATTCAAACTCCTTGTTTTCGTGCCAGTGGCCCAAGTAGTTAGTGACTTCAGACAGATGGTGACGTCCGTACACCAGGTGCCTGTGTGTGAGTGAGTCATCAGTCAAACAGATTCTGACAATGGCGCATAAATAGAGAAAGAGAGAAGTAAGGTGGGAAAGTTTGGTTTTAGGTGTTTGAGCAGGACAAAGCCTGACAGCTGGCCGGTCTCAGCTTCTGTAGCTGTTGTTATTGTTATCGAGCAAGTGAAAGAAAGAGAGAGAAAACGCTTGTTCTGCACTAGATAACCATTCTTTATCCATCAGTCTTTGTCATCCTTTAACCCTTTCCTCCTTGTACATTTACAGCTTGAAAACTGACAAGCTTTATAGTAGCAGACTCTTTTTAGAAGAGACATTTAGATGATCATAATTCATATGAATTGCTAACAGTATTTTGTTTCCCATTTTTTGCTCAGCTATTCAAGCGAGGACTTCCTCTATGAACAACAATGAGGAAGACGTAATGTAAACGACCTGTGCCAAAACAATTGCGACATACACTAGAGTTCGAAAGTCTCTAATGCTTACCAAGGCTGCATTTATTTGATCAAAACACAGTAATATATATATATATATATAATGTACATCAGGGGTGCCCAACTCCTGGCGATTGACTGTCCTGCGAAGTTTACCTAAAACGTAATTAGTTGCATCAGGTGTGTTTGATTAGAGTTGGAGCTAAACTTCGCAGGACAGTCAATTGCCAGGAGCAGGGTTGGGCACCCCTGATGTACAGTAATATATGTATATTATGTAAAATATCCTTTAAAATGTAATTTATTCCTGTGATGGCAAAGCTGAATTTTCAGCAGCCGTAACTTCAGGCTTCAGTTTCACACAATGCTTTAGAAATCATTCTAATATGATGAATTGGTGCTCTAGAAACATTGATATTGTTATGGTAACCTTTAAACTAGGGATGGCGAAAACTAAAAAATTTCTTGACCGACCACCGAGCCTCATTAGCCGGTTGAAACCGGTTAACCGATTA
>JAUMHP010000052.1:7184850-7215486 GCA_032361065.1 Enteromius trimaculatus | reverse complement strand
TACATACACATAAACACACACACACATAATACAAATATATATTACTGACCCCAAACCTTTAAAATGGTTGTGTATGTACATTCAAAACTATTTCAATCATTTTAATTTCCTTTGCTGGGGAACGGCTCTGAATACAATTTAACCAACATGCCTGCAACTTGAAAGTAGATCCTGCAATCCAATCTGAACTACTGGAAACCTCTATAGCCACAATAGAGGTGTGGCTTAAAGGTTAACACACACACACACACAGATGCATCGCTATTACAGTACATTTACAAATCAGGTTAAATGCTTTATTATTTGTGGTATTTGTGCAAGCACTGCCCTTTTCTATAATAATCAATACATCTCCAGCACTGTGATAACGTTTTTAGTGTACATCTGTGTGTGTGTGTGCGTTTCCGTGTGTGCAAATAAACAGAAAAAAAAACAAAAAAACGAGACACCCTGATATACAGAGAGAAGAGGTTCAGACACACAATTGTACACTATGCAGGATTTCTGGGGGTCCTGAGTGGGGCGCAAGAGAATTACATTAAGTTATGCATGGAGACGGTGACTAACTATCATGATGGTTTGGACTAATAAGCAACTTCGGTTACATCCTCATGGGAACATTCATCTAGATAGACACTTCCTTTCATCTTAACAAGTAAAAGATCTGGGGTCAGCAGTTCCAGAGTTCAGAGTACACTCATGATAGTGCGTGGGTGTGTGAGGACTCATTCTCATTCCTTCTCATTCCTTCACCTGGACTTCTGTAATGGACTTTGGTGACAGACATAGAAGAACTACTAAAGACCATGTGAAAGATGAAGGTACGGCTGAATGCAGATTTTGCTTCTCAGGGCATGTAATACACACACATACACTCTCACCTTAAGGTCTCGGTGTACAATACACTTCTGATGGCAATACTGCACAGCTGAGACAATCTAGAGAGAGATACAGAGAGAAGGTGTGGTGAGTAATCAGGAGAGTAGGTTAAGTCATTTTGGCTGCTCATGGGAGTTGTCGCTCTTTAATTGAGCTTTTCTATCAGTAATTAAGCTATCATACACACACATACACACAGCAGAGGTAATGAACGCGCACACACACAAACACACATACACGCTTGTACTAGCAAAAAGGACCATTTGGCACCACCTGTCACAAACCACTTCTGCTTAAAACAGTATATACTTACCAAGGCTCCATTTATAATATCTTATAAACAATAAAAAACAGTTTTATAATAAAATGTTACAATTAAAATACTGTACAGATGTTCTTGCTTCTATTAAAACACTATTTTATTTGGATCATTTTCACATCATCCTGGAGAACAAGATTGTCAGCTTTTATGTCAATTCTTGACTTTTTTTTAGCTCTATTATTACACTCATACTGATGATATGATCAGTAATTAAAAAGTTATAATAGAAAACTTAAAGCATTTTCACTAGTGGGCTCAGACCTCATTGTACGTACATGTGAGCTTTGACACTGAAGCATGAGTCACACACACATGCACTCGCACTGACCTGTCTAAATTTGGCACGCGCTTCCTTTTCTTTCATCCTCCCGTGAGCAACAAGGTAATCAAAAACCTCGCCTTGGAAATGGAAGAGGGGAACATTGCAATAGAGTAGAAAATGAGAGATAAAGACAAGAGGTAAAGAAGAAGTGGAACAAGTAGAGGAGAAGAACAGACAGATCAGGCAAAGGAGAAAGGAAGACAGGAGAATGACATTATTTCAAATGCAGTGTCTTGATTCTTAGGTCTTGACATGATTGACAGCTGGCAGTTCTAGTCTTTCAGCCCACTCACCTCCACTGGCATATTCCATGACTAAATACAGCGTCTTCTCGGTCTCGATCACCTCAAATAACTTCACTGGTGGAGAAAAAGAGAGATAATCACAAATCAAAACATGCAAGAGACTGTTCATCCCAAACAAGAAATAGCTCATCACTATGAAATCATTCACATCTTTATAATACTGGCCCAAAATCTTAAATCAATAGAGTGCTACGGGGAAGACATTTGTATAGGTCAAAACTCGAAACAAGTTAACATTTTGCTTCTGGTACCATTGCCCTAAAGTCATATTTAAACAGGTTTTTGGTTAATTGGTTAATATATTTGTGACCCTGGACAACAAATCCAGTTGTAAGTGTTAATCTTCCAAAATTAAGATTTATACATGATCTGAAAGCTGAATAAACAAGCTTCCCATTGATGTATGTATGGGGCAATTCCTGACCGAGATACAACTATATAAAAATCTGGACTCTGAGGGTACAGAAAAATCTAATTGCTGAGAAAATCACCTTTAAAGTTGTCCAAATGAATATATTATCAATGCATATTACTAATCAAAAATTAAGTTTTAATAGATTTTCAGTAAGAAATTGACTAAATAACTAAGAACCATGATCTTTACTTAATATCCTAAGGATTTTTGGCAAAAAAAGCATCAATAATAAATTAATAATTTAGACCCATGCAATGTATTTTTGGCTATTGCTACAAATATACCCCAGCGACTTAAGACTGGTTTTGTGGTCCAGGGTCACACACACATATATATATATAATGTATTTTGGCACAAACATTTATAAAGTGCTTATTTCATCACAGTACTTTTTTCCTGAAATAATCTAAAACCAATGAAAATATTCTATTAGGCTTTTGATGAGGGAACAAGGCTAACATGCTAACTTCCTAAAAAAACATGCCATCACTGTAGCCCTCTATTAGCAAAAGAGTGACTGACTGTATTGTGTTGCATTTTAGCTTTGAATGTATACAAACAAATTATGCCACATCTGCTTTGGAAACTGTATGAATATATTTAATTATTTGTGTTCTGAACACTTCAATGTGGTATATTTATAAAAATAAATAAATAAATAAATTACCATAAAAAAAAAGAAAAAATTTGCCATTCGAGTTTTCAAATCTATGATTTTCACTGCTACCTGAGACAAAAGAAACAAAAACCCATCTTTAAACACCTCTCTTAAACAATAAATGACTTTTTACCAGAATACCACAGTTACACTAGAAAGATGACTCTGAATGCTCTGACCTATATTTGCATGTTTCTGCAAATTCAGACACCACAAGCATGTCCCAGGGCGTGATCTTTATTAAAACCGATCAACTTTCAGATTTCAGCTTCTTTTATTTCTTATATGAAGATCAAATCAAAATCGTCTTGAACAGTTTTCATAATGCTTTCCTTTATTTTTGTTACTTATTGAAGTAATCGTAAGTCTTTTAAGGTTTATATTAATGTCCCTGTCATTTTCAGCAAGGAAGAAAACATAGCAGTCCCTGCTTGGGAATGTTGAAACATGGCAAAAGAAATAAGGAGAAAATCAATATAAATAAGTTCTAAAGATAAAATACATAAACTTCAAACCCACACGGTGTTATCCCATGAATTAAGGAAAACAGCAGTAATAAATACATCTGTTTTGATATGAAGTCCTTCAGGGTTCAAAACCCACCATATCTATCTTAAGCAGCTGACAAGATTATAACCAAAGTTAAGTGCTAAAGATTACGCTTACAAACTGCATTAGAATGAGTCTCCTGAGCTGAGCAGCACTGACAATCATTTTTTTATCATCTCATAAGTAACAAAAACCCACAAACCCTACAAGCTCCAAATCCAAACAAACAGCATCTAATAAAGAGAGCTGCATTAATAAAGTAGAATTATAAAAAGGAGTCGGTTTTAAAGCTCAGAGCTACGCTATTCATCACAGTCTATTCAACGACAACAGGCCACTGGTCTTTGACATTAATGCAATGCATAAAATACATAATCCCTACTTTGTGTGTGTCGTCATGGAAAAGATCAAGGAGCGTTTCAGATCAATCAGCTATGATTTTGTGATGTGATACCAGTACAGACACACTCGGCCATTGAACAGAGAGAGAGCAAAGTGTCTGAATCAGGACTAAATCCACAGCACTGCAACCTCAAAGGGGGCAGGTCTTCCCTTTCATATTTCTGCTCTGTTCTTTGATATTTACGAGCACAAGCTGAGCGCTAATGAGCTAGCATTTCCGTCAAGACCACCGTCACGGCACAGGCAAAAACACACAGTTCGATACATCAGCAGTAACTGACGTGCGTGTAGGCTTGAGCGAGTGCATATCAGCACACATCCACCAGTCCATTTCTTCAACATCTATGACTTCAAAGCCTCAGGAATGCGGATTTCAACGATTTCAGCAAACCGGTCTTATCTTGGATCGGACAATTCCGATGATTCATGTCAGATGCTGATTTGAAATATTAAAATAATTCTATTAATTGTGGTGTGGCCAGTTCGACGGGTTCTTTCTGAAGCACTCACCGATGTTTGGGTGATTCAGCAGCTTCATGATTCTCACTTCTCGGAACAGCTGAGAAAGAACAATACACAGAGCAGATTTGAGAAGATTATAAGCATTGACATGGTGCTATTAACCTAATCATTATGATAATGTCAGGTACATTAAATTGAATGGATAGTTTACAAAAAATGGTCCACAATGACTTTCATAGTATGGAAAAAATACCATAGAAGTCAATGGGAACCAGCAACAGTTTGGTTACCCACATTCTTTAAAAAGTTGTCTTTTGAGTTCAAAGGAATAAAGAAACCCAAACAAGCTTGGAACAACTTTAGGCTGAGTAAATGATGACATTTGGGATTTTTTTCATTTTTGGGTCAACTGTCCCTTTAAGGGTTCAGGTCAATCCCATTTCAGACTGGTTTGCCTGTCTCTCAGTGTGGTCAGCAAACGATTTTAAGTTGGTTTAAGCTGTTAGTCAGAAAATACTAATAACTTAAGTGATAAATGGACATTTACTATCTGGGATTACATACAATGAAGTTTAACAATTTGTGTATTATTTTTAATAATAGTACATCAAGTATTAGAAATAGTACTTAATCAAAAAGTGTAATATTGTCTGTAATATCCTAAAATTAGAAATAGATTTTAAGTATTATCTTAATACAAGAAATCATTGTAAGGTGTTCATTGTAGTACTCAAAACAATATTTTATCTTATTATTATAAGTTGAAAATAGTTGCTCGATGAAGTACGAAAAGTGTTTTTCCCAGAAATGAACGAAGTTTGAAGAAAAGTGTTCATCTGAAATAGAAATGTCATTTTTGATCAATTTAACGCATGCATTCTGAATGAAAGCATCTTAGTGTCAAAAAACAATTTATTTCAAAAACGTCTTTCTGACCTCAAAATATCCCACTCGTAAATGGCAGTGTATTAATATTTTACAGCACACACATTGTTAAATTTTCACTAGCAGCACGAACAATGCATTAACCTCATTTATTTAATATTCTGCCATAGTTACAGCAAAAGTTAATGGTACATGACCAGCTTATGTATGTGTGCGTGGGGGTAAAGCAGAACCCGTTCATTCCCACGTCAAAGGAAATCCTTCAGTCTCTCTTCCTGTAATTACCCCTTCTATGCCCTCTCTCCAGACATATATACAGATAAAGAGATCTGCAGACTCACTTTCTGAAGACTGGAAGAGTTGAGTTGTGTCTTGTCTATGATTTTCACTGCTACCTGAGACAAAAGAAACACAAACACATCTTTAAACACCTCTCTCAAACAATAAATGACTTTTTTACCAGAATACCACAGTTACACTAGAAAGATGACTCTGAATGCTCTGATCTATATTTGCATGTTTCTGCAAATTCAGACACCACAAGCATGTCCCAGGGCGTGATCTTTATTAAAACCGATCAACTTTCAGATTTCAGCTTCTTTTATTTCTTATATAAAGGTCATATCAAAAATCGGCTTGAACAGTTTTCACAATGCTTTCCTTTATTTTTTAAGTCTTTTAAGGTTTATATTACGGTCCCTGTCATTTTCAGCAAGGAAGAAAACGTAGCAGACCCTGCTTGGGAATGTTGAAACATGGCAAAAGAAATAAGGAGAAAAGCAATATAAATAAACTTTTGTGTATAGGTCCACACCACAAATATAAGTGATATAAAATCAGATTCAGCATATCTGGAGCCAGTTGCAAGAACACAGTCATTTATGCCACTCACAGTCATGTTAAGACTGTGTCTTAAAAACCAGTCTGACTAAATAGTAGTTAGCCAAGGGATAATCTGCACTTTCTCAAATTGGACTAATTTAAATCTTTATACAACTGACAACTAAGTCATGCATTAAAAGAAAAGAAAAATTGATCCCTAACTTGTAATACAAGTCTAAGCAAGACTAAGCAGTCTAAGCATGCAACAGGCCCTGGATATGCATTAAAGTAAGACATGATGCCATTTAGGATGCATCACGTATAAATCCCAAATGGTCAAAAAGAATGAAATAAGTGTACTATAGGATGAAAGTATTTAGTTTGCAACTAGCCATTGCTCTGTAATTGTAAATGAAATTGATTTTTGATTTGATTTGGCAATATACAACAAGAGTCAATCCCACAGCAATGTTTTTCCCAGTGTAGTGAGGACCCAGCTAACTATGCACCGGCCATCTAGTTACCTCTTTAGAAGTGAGGACATGTCGGGCCAGTTTAACCTTGGCAAAGTTGCCCTTGCCGATGGTCTTCAGCAGTCTGTAATTTCCTATGTGGGGGTAGTCATCCACCGTGGGCGCCGCATTCCGACTACGTGACACACTGGGACGCCCTCCTCCTTTGGCATCAGAGTGGGTCTGACAGAGAGATGAGATATAGGGATCAGAAAAATGTTTCAGATGGCCACACTCGGATGACACTCAAATTCAATTACACTCTCCCCCTCTCACGCTTTCTCACACACACACACACACACACACACACACACATGCAGATAGATGTATCAGACTGATTCACAAGAGGAAAATATGGCTACAGTCATTCACACAGTTGTAGAATATTGCTGTCATTTCAGCGTGCCACATAGAAAATGATGACCACAACCTCTGACTGATGTGACTACTGATATTTGAAGGGTCAGAACCAGATCAGTGTGTTTAAGTGACACGAGAGGTGTGAAAAGAACCACAGGTAAAAACTTGTATGTTTGTACAGAAAGTGTAAGCAGAACTTGGTGTGTGTTCTGACTGCTGGTATGAAGACTTTCTGTAGTTCAGAAAGAGATTGTGGATACAGGTGAGTTTACTACCTGAAAATAATTTCAATTGTGATTTCATTTGTTATTTAGAATTTTCTATTCATCAAAGAATCCTAAAAAAACCATCTCGCAATTTCTACAAAATATAAAAGCAGCATAACTACATCTGATTATCACAGCTGATAACAGTAGGAAATGCTGTGCTCATTGAGACCCAAATCAGCATACTAGTATGATTTCTGAAGGTTCATGTGCACTATGAAGACTGCAGTAAGGGCTGCTGAAAATTCAGCTTTGCCATCATGAGAATACATCACATTTTAATATATTAAAGAAAATAAAAAATGTAATTAAAGTATAGTTGCTGCATTTGCTGGTTAGCTTGCAACTGAATAGGATAAAGATTCAGAGAAACACATACGCATTCAAAAACTCTGGGTCTGAAGATATGCATATTATGTAATGCATCACATGCGCCATGTTAATTTATGACTTCCATCAGCACTTGTGAACACTCTTAGTGTCCTTTTATTCTCTGCCCCAGCACCAAACTTTGAAAGTTTCTTTTCTTAATCATTACTACTACTGGTCATACTAAGCATCAGAAAATGGCAAGCCAAGCTCGCACTTGCATTGCCCAATTAAAAAAAATGTGTACAGCCAGACTTCTCAATAGAAAAAGAAAATTCAAACAGGTTTGGAGTGAACCATCCCTTCAATAAGGTTTTTCAAGGAAATTGACGGGACAAGAAAAATAGAAGAGACATCACCACAGCAATCATAAAGCATTCTAGTGAATGGAAAATCATAATCTCATGTCCCTAAACCCCACCAAATCTTCTCAACTCTCCTGTCCAAATCGAGATTAAATCCCAATTTCCCATGTTACCCCATTACACTGGAGAAACATACAGATTAGATTGGATTAGATTAGATTACAGTGGATTAGATTGTATTAATTCAAACGGGTCCATCTGCTAAACCGGCAAACACACACACAAATAAGCTTTGTGCTTCTCTACACTTTCCAGCTTTCATTCCGTCACAAACAAAAGCATGCTAACATTTACACAAATAGCATCTCACAGCCTTTATTATTTTAATCTCTAACTTTACAGAAGTTTCTCCATTTTGTACTCAAGCTAAAGCAGAGCTCATTAAAGAGAAAGTTCAATCATCAAGAGGGAACCAGCCAACTCCATCAGCCCTGTGGTGCTGTGTTTGTTGTGTGTGCGTGCAAACCACAGTTCACATATCCGGGCGCTGTACTTCATGACAGCTCCGTCTTCAAAGACCAACCGATCAAAGTTCAAAGCCATAAATGTAATGCTTGACGTCAGTCCACTAAATGGTGCACACTAAGAGGTATGTATTTAAACGAAGACACTCTTTATTTCTTTACCCGTTTCACATGATGCCATTTTTGAAAGAGGGAGAGCTCACAAAAAAAACGCATGAGAAAAGCTGGCTGAAACAATACAGCAAACCCACACTGTCTGTCTGAATGTGTGTGTTTATAGGTAAACTGAGCCAAGAGCAGTAGCAAAGGTCAGGGCATGGAAAGCCGGAGACTGACAGTGTGCTGACAGTAACAGAGGGGCAAGGACTTAAAGTATTAGAGGGCATGTGTGCAGGTATGGCTGGGGTAGATGTAGCTTATGTGTTTGCATAGTCATGAGAGTGCTGATACACACATAAAGCAGAACTGATATCAATACATAACTCATAAACAGCAATGAAACACTCTGCTACTATGTCACAATGGACTTTTACAATCGCACTCTGCTTTTTTTTTTAGCTAATCTTTCTTCCTTATCAAACAGAACTTCACATGAGACCTGCCCCAAGTATATAAGGAAGTATTATTTACAATTTAAACAGTAGTGAAAAGACAGTTAGATATATGTATATATATATATATATATATATATATATACACACAAATTAATTAGTATTTACATGCTCTATAAATTGTTTGTGCTTTAAGCTTAGCAACATACTATCATCCATCTCTACTTGAGTCAATGTGATTATTTGTCAAGTCTTTTGTGAGTGTCACATGAGCAACTTGTGTTGCATGCATGAATGAACCTTAATTGAGTTGCTGAACTGGACATATAGCATTTCAAATCAGTCACTTCCAGGTTCCATTTCAGTTTAAATGCTTCCTTAAAGGAACAGTCCACTCAAAATGTCCAATTCTGTCATTGTTTACTCATCATTATAAACCTTTATGACTTAACAAAAAAGAAGCTATTTAAAAAAAAAAAATGCTTCAGTGATTTTTAGCCATGCAGTGGCTGTCCAATGTTATTTTCATTATCATTTTTTGAACAACGTCAGTCACACAGGTTTAGAACAACATGAGGGTGAGTTAATAACGCTGTCAGGATCAACCATCTCTTTCTAAAGTAACTGCTTACGCAGACAGCAGCCAGCCCACAAGGATTTAAAAAAGAACCATCTAGAACTAGATCCTTTGGCATCTACATTACTATTAAAGAATCATCTAGGACGAAGGTCAGTCTGGGTTAAATAAAATTCCTTTTTTTGCTCTTTTTCTGGGTCTTTCCCTCGCTCCATATCATCATCTATCTCTCCTTGTAATTACCCCCTCCACAGACAGCAGTGAGGATAGGATAATGTTCTCCCTGACAACATGCTGTCTGTGCCGGAATCTTTTTTAGGTTTACTGGGAGTCCTGCTCACTTCAGCGTTGAACCTTAAATACCACCTTCTCCGGCAGCTCTGAGATCCCGTGTTTAGTTGACACTGGTTCAGCTCAGTAGGAAGCTGATCAAACCCAAAAACTGCTCTAAGTGCTTCATGACACAGAATTTTATGATGTTTATTGACCTGGGCATGAGTTCCATCACTGATCTTTCAAACTTTTCTCAATGCTCTTTTTAAAAGAAAGACAGATGAGTGAACCAGCGGCACCAGGAACCCGATAAACACAAATACTGAAGTAGCTGTAAAGCATGTTCTGTTTCAAAACACACTTGCACGCAATCCAGCATGTCTTTAAGAAGCAGTCAGTCGCTGGGTCGTGATTGCAGCGTTGCCATGGAGATCTGTTGTTCGTCCTCATGCTATCTTCTCTTTTCTTTACCTTTCTAAAGGACAGCTCCTTTTCTTGTATCTCTATCTTTTCATTTCCCCCTTCTTACTTTTCTTCATCCTGCTTTCTCGCTTGCTGTGGTGAAAAGGAAATTGGGCATAATATTCCAAGTACAGAGAGTGAAGCCCATCTCTGCCTAGAAAAAGAGAAACTCTTTTTCAACACACACAGATGCGGTCATACACGCCCAGAAAGCGACAGTCACGATGAAGAACTATAAATACTTCACCACCTACACATACACCATCTCTCTCTTTCACACACACACACACACACACACACCACTGTTTTCTACAAAATTCTGTTTTCGTGAACCTCACTGCCATAATTGGTTTTAACTACATGCTAAACAAAACCATATTATATTTGCTTGTTTTGTTCATTAAAATACTAGCTATTAAAACAAAAGTATTTATTGTAGTATAAACATCAAGACAAGTAACAAGTCAAGATTTGATTGGACTTTACCCTTGGTCTCTTAATGCGTTTCCTTTCATTAGATATCTATCAGATTATGAAAAGGTGGATGAGTGGTAAATGCCTTTTAAAATGCATTAGAGATAGAGACAGACCATTTCAAGACATGCTTTGAGGTGCATTCCAGATGCAACTGGATACATGCAAATGGATCTGGTTGTTAAAGCCACATATGTACATTCTACTGCTCCTAAAATGGCAAAAAATAAAGATCTAAGAGTGAGTTATAGCTATGCCACCGCAACATGCATCTCCACATAAAAGTACTGCCAGGGATAAGCATCTCGCTTTAACAAGTATGTACAAACTGATGCAAATGAAACTCAACATTCAGCATGACATCTTCACATGTGCAATATTCTTCTTCGTTAAAAGTGCTGAAGGCTAATTTATTTCGCTAGCGCTGATGACACTCACTGTTATGGTCTTTGATCTTGAGATCAACAGATGATAAATAAAAAAATTTTACGTATCTGTTGCGGTCTGTGATGTGACCTCCACTGAATCTGCATGTAGTGTGGAAATTGATTATCAAATAGCAATCTGATTTGAGAAAGCAAACAAGGTGACAAAAGCACTCAAAAAAATAATTAAATAAAAAAATTAAAAATAAATAAAAGAGAGAGCGTTGAGTTTACAGTTGACTGTGAGGAGAGAGAGTTTAAGTGGACTAAATGATTTTAGGCTTTACTCATGGGTTAGGTTTAAGTGTAAAGATATAGTCAAGAATAAATATGTTGACCCATGAACGCATCAAAATCAGGATGTGCTGGGGAATCTGGCACTAAAATATTTGCACTTTAGAAGGTCAAGCTTCATTTTGTAAATTAAACAAAAGACACACAGTTTTTTTCCTTGCCAACTTTAACTTGTGATTAAATAAATGAACCGATTCATAGGAGTTATTCATATGTGGATCATGCTACACTAGTCATGCTGTATGTTTGGTTATGCTTGCAGAGGCAACAATTATGTAATAAAACTGCTTTGACCTGTTTTTCAGTTCCAGAAGAGGGTGGAATGAAAAAGGAAAAGGAAGAAAGGAAGGAAAGAGAGGATTTTTGGAAGGAAAAGTAAATTAAAGAAGCAAATAATTAATTTTTTAGCACACAGATAAAATAATTAGAAAGAAAAGAAGCAGGATGATTAGAAAGCAGAAATGCTTAATTAAAAGCACGATGTTCAGGTGTTTCTCACATGAAACGAGTCAAATAAAAACATACAAAGAAAGAGAAGCACAAATGAACTAATGGTGGACAGGGCCTGCAGGTAATGCATTGAGCTGTAAATCCCACACTGCCTCTATTTAAAACTAGAGTCTGGAGGCAGCCAAGGGCACAAACAGAGAGCAGATGGAGTGTCTCTCTCACTCTCCCTCTTCTTCATCACACCTCTCCCCTCGCTTCAGCTCGTCCTATGTCAGGAAACTGTCAACAGTGAATAAATAATCCTGATATTAATACGCTCTCCATCGATGAGCAACAATTCCTCTGGGAAGTAAAGCTCCACAGGGTGGCTGGCTTTTTCCGGTGCACTACAGGGTGTGGTTTACGCCCTTCTGCCCTCATGGAGTGGAGATATCAAACGAATACACCTCTAGTGACTGTTTACCTGAGCTCAGCTTTAAAAACATGTGCAAAGAGATTGAAAAATAAGTCTGAATAGGCTACTAGGGATGGGAGAAACGATTCTCAATCGATTCTATCAACTTCAAAAACTGAAAGTACTTTTTGTTTATTGTTTCTTTGTTCCCTTTTATTACTTTACATTTCCTTGTACGTTATTAAGTCATGTCTAGTTAGTTACAATCATTTATTATCAATTTGTAATTATTATAGAAATTGTAATTATGCAAGTCATTTAAGAATACGCAAATAATTTTGATATTCTGAGTCAGTAAACATATTAATTAATAAGAAAAACAAAGTCAAATCAAACAGCCATGCATGAATTAATAAAGACTAAAAACCTAATAAAGAACCAATAAAGACTAAAAATGGTTAAAAAAAAAAAAAAAAAATCAGTTCACAAAAACAAGCATTGAATGTCTTCTCTCACACACATACACACACACACACTCCTACATGACGTCAAGTGCCTGAAATCAGAGAGAAGGCCTCGGCACTCCCTTCAGTCAACTTCACACCCAGTGCAACTGGAAAGGCCTGTTTACACACACACACACACACACAGCATTTCAGACTCTGGACTTGATCTCAACAGGGTGACTCCATGCTCGCTGTCGTAAAAAAATGCAAAGCCGTGTGTAAATGTGAGCCCTGTTCAAGCTTCTGAAGGTCAGGGAGCTAAACAGGGTTTATAGTCCTCTGTGTTCACAGTCTCATATTGAAGCTCAATCTTCAGCCGCCCAACCCCATGTTCCCAAACACATCCAAACTTTCTGACAGTATTCAAATTCCTCCCCAGGAAGGTAAATCTGGTCTCTTGTTTTTTTAGGATTATTTCATTTGTTTGGGTGTGGCGGTTTCACAGATATGTCAATGGAAAAGTTAATCTCAGCTCAGACAACGAGGAGACATCTTTGAATATTTCCTACAGTATTTACAGTACTTCTACTGTCTTTCCTTTTCTATATTTTAAAGACAACTGCCAAAGGAACAGACAAACATTTAATGATGTGACTATGAAAAGAATAAATACTAAGATAATGTAATGCAACTTTTAAAACTTTTAAAAACATAAAAAACAACTACCAAAATATATGTTTTACATAAAAACTGGTTTTAAGATGTCAACCTAATTATTTACAAATATTTTGTAACCTTCTATTATTACAGCAATAAAACAGATACTGTACTAAATGAATATACAAATAATGAAATACAATTTTAACATTCATTACTAAAACAAACAATGTCTAAACACAGGTTGTGGCATGGGTAGGTATGTTGTTGACGCCAACTCGGCTGATTTATTATGTATACAGCTGAATTTACTCACCTGTAGCACACTAACTGCAACCTATAGTTATACTGGAATGATTCCTGCAAAAGAGGCTGTGATTTCGTGTCTTTGGGCACTTTTAAATTCAAGCCTTTTGTGACTTGATCATGAGGTTGGTCATGAAAATTGGTGTTTAAAGCCAGCTTTGCCTAATGTACATGACAGTATGGTTCACTTTTGCTGAAACAAATCCAGTCAGGAAGTGAATCACTGATCATCTATGTTTTATGAGAGTGTGGTATGTTACCACAGAAAAATCTATATGGGATGTCTGTGGATAAAGCAAGAAATGCAAAAAGTTTTGTTAGAGATATGGTCAAAGTTTCTTTATACCAAGTCATTTCACAGTGATCATTTTATATGTAGGCAATAGGTATAGATTCTATATAGCTTGCATAGGAAAAGGCTTAAATCTCTAAAACTGTTTGCCAAGATGTTTTAATAAAATGTCTAATCAGCAATCAAATTGTCCAACAACTGCATCGCAAAAACCAGTCCCAGCAGTCCCATGTGCATTCTACAGTAAACAGTGAGTAAATGCCTTTGGTAAAAAGGTAACTGCTTCTTTTTTAAAGCTGCAATCTAGTTTTCTCTCATTCATTTTTCTATGAGTGGTCCATCTCCTCGATCTAATTATAACTAAGGATTTTATTATTATAAGGTCAATCTAACCAATCATTCTGCATCACTAAAAACAGTTATCTATACTTTCAAACTTCATTGGTTGGTAAGTGGTAAACTGCAGCTCTAGCATTCAATAAAGTATTAATTTGGGGATTTTATTACATACATAAACTCTCACTAATATTCCAGTAGCTGCTATAAACTTAAATTGATTGACGTCTAGCTCATTTAATTTGCTCATTCCACTAAATGAATGAATTACAACATATTTGAGAAGACACAGCAAGACACTCTAATGTGGTCGGATCGCTGTAGTGTGGGTCTTCCCTGCAGCCATATAAAGCTTCAGGACCTGTATGGGAGCCATTTCCACGGAGCTGATTACATGCTGATGTTCTGTCTAGAAATTTATCAGTAATGACAGTGAGTCTAACGTCATGCCGTCCACCCCTTGAGATTTAACCACACCTAATCCCCTTACAGACGCTGAGAACATGTGGATGCAGTTCAGTTCTTGTGGTGACTTAAAATAATGTAGGAACTTTTTTTTTTTTAATTTCTCATCTAAGAGAACCAACAGTTAGAGACTGATGATGAAAAACACTAAGATGGCACCCATACTTTATGACTTTACAACCTGCTCTTTCACCTGCACTTACCTATTCTTCACTATGTCAATACCGGCTTTTGTTTGTGTATATAAAACATGGATAAACCTGATACCAATTCAAAACAAGTGTGGGAAAGGATGTGTTTACAGAAACCACATCTTAAAGATGTTTTCATTTCCTTAAGTTGATCCTGATGATCAACGCAGTGGCCTCATTACACATTTACTACTTATGATCTTGTAGTCTACTCAGAATTGAGACACTGAGAGCCATGTTCCACTCTAGATACAACAACAACATAACAGAGTGGCTGAAGCGACAAGACGATGGCATCTTCGAAGCATTTGCATATGATTTATAAACCCAGGAATTACTATAATCTGTCGTTTGTGAGCCATCCTTACAGATGACATGACGATGGATTGTTTATATCCAAGCGTCTCAAAAGATTACATACCTGAAGTGCTATCTAGTTCTTGCAGATCAGTTTTGACTGATTGGATAATATCAGGATTACTACTTTGACATACATAAACTGCAGGCATTAAAAAAAAAAAAAAAGGTTTTTATTCCGGTGAAATGATCTGCCTAGTGAAGCGAGAAGTGCTAATGGAGTAAATCACTGCAGTGGAAAACTGTGAGTCTTTGAGACTGATCAGGGTCAGCGGACCCGACAGAGATCTGTGCTACTATGGAGGATGTCCAAACAAGGCACACCAGACTGAACAGCACAGAACACATTTTGAGGGCTTCGCCAAGATGTGAGCTGTAAAACCAGGCAGGTGCAAAGGCGTTTCTAAAAGTCCACAAAAACTACAGCAGAAAGCACAAATAAATGTTTTGCTATTGTTTACTCACCTTTCATTCAAATCTTTTTGTTTGTACGGTACAAAAGGCTGTGATTTCCCAACTACCTCTGAAACCAACAGCGACAATATACACTATTCATAAAAGCTCATAGTGACCGTTCGGTACACATTGCTGGTAAACAACAGCCAAAAATGACCAAAACATCTCATCAAACAACATCATTAGCAATGTGGTATATTTCTAAGTGACATATCAAATTCAAGATAGTGTTCAATATCAGAAGTCAGACCGATTAAGAATTTGCAATGTGGGCAACCACTTTTGAGTAGGCCTATCAGATGGGATGTGGTCAATTTCATCCTTCTTGATGTGCATCTTGATGTGTCCAAAATCTGCAATTACAGGCTGACGCTTCCAGTGGTCGACCAATGTATTGGCTGACAATTCGTTTTTCTGTTTGAACCAATCATTGCTAGAAGTGACAGACGTTTATTCTGACAGTCCTGAGAACACCAGCCGCAAAGATGATAAAGAAAAAGCATTACAGAGTTTATAAGACATAAAAAAACAAACACTAAAATACTTTGTCACATACCATCAGCATTCAGCAAATGCTGCATTTATAGAATTGAAGTCTAAATAAATGAATACTACTACAAGATTTTACTATACATCTGTTTTTCGTTATTTTTATCAAGTTCAAAATATTGCCATATTTATTTATTTTCAAATGCTTTACTTCTAATTTAGTACAGGTTACAATATTTACAATCTTTAAATTAAATAAATGTGATATATGAGCACATGGTCTACATAAGGTTGATATACAGTATATACAGATACATATACACACACATATATATACATACTGTATATTAGTCTTATACAGACCATGCGCTTGCTCATTTTTGTCACAGCCCAGTAAAATTCATCTAATCCACTCAAATCTTTATTACATTAGCACTGAATTGCTGCATTGCCCAACAAATGCTTAAAACAAATCCCATACAGCTATATTGCTATTAGTTATCATTATCTGCCCTACATTCAGCTAAGGTGATGTCAGCCGAAAAGACATTTCAAGGACAACAACTACATTTTAAAAACACATTTCAGTAAAGAAGCAAATATTTTAAATGTATGTTAACTTCACAGATACTGAGTTACTAAACCACATAATTTAGCTAAAACATCAGCACGTAGAGGTCAGAGGATGAGAAACAGGTGAAGGCCCTTTTTCTCCCTCTCTCTAAATCTGTGTTAGTGGGGTCTGGGATTTCAGGGATCTGTAACAGAAGCCTGTGGTGTCAGGTCACAGTATCAGCAAGGTGACACACCGAGTTACTGAGGACAAGAAAACCCTGTGTTAACACTTATTGAGGTGGTGTGCTTTTCAGACATGGATGTCGTAAAGCTGGAGAGAAGAGTCACAGGCCAAACAGGCCTCAATTCTGGCTAAGCATGAAGGTCTTTGAAGAGTTATATGGATAGGTTTGCGTGATCCATATAGATCAACATGACGAAATGGCAAAGTGAGTGACAGATAAAACTCCCTAAGATGCAAAACATGGTCCAAGTCATAAATATAAACACACCGTTCCGTGTGCAATCTTTTTTATGCAAAGCATCATTCCCTGTGCCTGATCCACCCCAATGGAGGATAATGCAAAATAATAACACATTTTCATACCTCTCCTCCTACATAGCAGGCTGAAACTCACCCACGACCTCACTAGTATGATTAACACCAATGATTCACTCCTCACACTCTTCCTCTGCTAAAACAGACACACTCTGAACAAGAGGTTAGAGATCTCAGAGAGGGCATCCGGAGATCTGGACAAGGATATAAAGTCCTCCGCTTTTCATTAAGCCACTTAACGGAAAACACACACGTTAGTGCCTGTATTGTATGAAGCTCAGTCAGCATTAGTCACACTGGCATGAGTTATTAATGAGCACTGAATCTGTCCTCCTCCTCCTCCTCACTCTGAATGGCTCAATTTTCTGTCCTCTGGCACTCACCGCAATCTGTGCCTTATCACATTGAGAGGGGCAAGGCTGGCTATTCTCACTGCCAGTGGTCTTCTAGGCTCCCAAATCAAACACCCTACCTGGTGACTAACTTCCTCTATAGACTAGTGGTTTCTCAACCTGTTCCAACATTTGAATTCCTGTCCCTCTTTTTTAAATTACAGAAAATAGGGATGTCCATAGATTACATTAAGTAACTAAAAGCATTAAAATGTCAAAGGAATTCAAATTAATCTTGAATTGTAATTTAGATTATTTTAACGTGTGTTTTGTTTCATTTTAAATCGAGGCCTCCTTGAAAAGTCTACTTTTTAATTTATAGAAATTATTAGTGTCTACGTATTATCATACACAAAAAAATAATTAAATTTTTAAATCCCAGACATTTAGGGGTGATTTAAAATGAAAAATAAATATTTTTTATTTATCTTTGTTTATCTTAACAAAGCTTGTTTTATTTTGAAACATTTTAAATTGTCTTTGAAGTTTGCTTTATTCATTTACAGATTAAAATAAGAAAATCTGTAATTAAAATAAATAACAGTTAAGAGATTAATTAAAATGAACAATAAATTCATTTTTTAATGTTCATTGTTTTATTTTAAAACTTAAACTCATGTAGGCCCTAAGCCTTTTGATAGTCTGCTTTTTAATGCATACATATGGACAGTTTCCACATATTTAAATAAATAAAATAATAAAAACAATAATATTTAAAATCTAAATACTTAAATTGTTAAATTTTAGGGATGGATTGCAATAAGATATGTCTTAATATTCTGGACACTGTTTTGCCTTATTTTAAAACATTTAAGCCATCTTGAGGCCACCTTAAATGTTTGCTAAGGCTCCTCAGTGGGCCCCGGCCCCTTGGTTGAGACCCACTGCTACAGATGGGTTTAAACTCCTCGTTAACTTCATTAGCACTGGCTTGACTCAGAAGACCTTGATTATTATTACAACAATATTTTCAAATTTACCACTAAACAGAATGACTTACAGTAAAGACATGGGTATCATTATTACTTGAATTGAACATTATTATCATTATTATGCATATAAGAAAACAGATGTACAACACATACAGCACGGAACAGGAATGTAGCAAAGCCTATCAATTAACAGTTATGGGAAGTCATATTGATTCAGGGAAGCTCTTACTGAACTAACTTGTCTTTTGTGAAGTTTGTTTCATATAAGTTTGTGTCATTTTCTTTCAGCCAACTGTCTTTAAGCCCAACAAGCTTGAGGGAAATACAGTTCAATAGAAAAGCAAGCATGACGTCATTCCCAACAACAAAACACACATTCATACATATTAGTTTCTGTGTGTTCAGTGTGAAGAGATGTCTTACCTGGCTGGATGAATTCTCTATAACACCTACTCCTTGAGGCCGGGTTGACATTTTCGCCCAGGGATTCTTAAAAACAGGGCCAAAGGGGGGAAATATAAATGCAAAATCGTTTTCAGAGGCTGACAAGCATTTATAAGCTTGTCGTTAGAGGCTATTCGTCTGTTCTGACAGAAGTAATCAGTGTTGCTAGCTAGCCCGAACTAGCCACGCAGACAGAGATCAACAAGTTGAAGCCCAACATCAGTCCTTATGTGGAGAAAAAATAAACTTGTTTTGAAGTGTCCAGTTGAAAATAAACAGCAGGTCCTTGAGGAGGATTTATGAAGGGTTTGTAACTTCGTCTTCTCGGCGAGACTAACACACTTACATTTATATTTGCTTCCACACCGAATAACCGATAGTTTAAAAACAACTCATATCATCCCAGGTCTTAAAAATGACAGTCACGGGGATTGAACAAACTGAAAGGAAAAGGTGTCTCTGCGAGCGATATTAAGTGTTAGGCCACCCAAAATCACAATTTTACCGACCTTCAAATAACAACTGTCAACAAAAGGTGAAAATACCTCAACCGTCAGTTTGAGATCAACGAAACAAACGTCGCTTGACTGAACACGGATGTGAAGAAAAACAATCGCGAGTGCTAATAACGAAGGACTAGCAAACGTAAGACGGGCATCAAATAAAAAAAAAGATCAATCCCGAAAAACCCTCATGATCCACAAAACCGTTTTCCGCCACTCACTGGATCCCGGTGACAAACGGTTCTTGAATGAAAGGAAACGTGCGAGGGCTCGCGTCCAAAGACAAACATCCAGAGTCAGGTAGTAAAATCCATGGTTGGCTTCGGGGCTGTGGTGAAACGGGTTTCAGTGGAGGCGGATCGGTGTCGTACTGCGGCCGAGCTGCTCAAACGCTCGTGCCTGATACCGGAACAAGCGCGAGAGGCAACATGGCCGATCTCCGGAGCGAGCCGAGCGGGGAGGGGCGGCGGCGGATCCGTGCGCGGTTCCTCTAGGCGTCAGTCGGTGCTCGCATACTGCGGTATTCGCGGCTGTAACGGCGACTGTAGACTTGGGGTGACATCATGCGGTCGTTGTTACCGTGGAGATTTTGAAATTGAGCAGATGCTTGGACACAGGAAACAACATCTGTGTGCCTGACCTGCTGTGTGATTGTGCGAGAAGTGTTCAAATAACTCAAACAAAGAGGCATTTTCCAAGAACGTTTAATTTTAAACAGGTCTGCTGCAACAGTATTCACAGCTAGATTTGTACATTTAGTCATTTAAAACAAGCAAAAAAACCTTAGTCTTAGTCTAAAACTAGAAATGTATATACAAAACAGACACCACAAAGCTTTCACAGATCAAATCTGAGGGTGTGAGAATCACAAAATGACTCCATCTTTGACAGATAAGTGAATCGTTCAACCCAAAATTTAAAACCTGTCATTGTTTACTCTATAAATCCATTAAAAAAAGCTTTTTTATTTTACTTTTTTAGAGCACAAAATGATCATTTCAAAAGAATCTTTACACTTAACAAGAGCACTTTCTGATAGCCAAAATTGGTTTTGGTTTGGTTTAGAGAAAACACCAAAAACCAGCATAGTTCTTAAATCAGAATTGACGTCATGATGTTAAACAAATCTGATAAGCTTACAGCTATCATGGAGGTTTTTTTTTTTAGGTCTGTTTGACAACAGCTTTTTTATGGCTTTATATAACAACACATATGGACTTGGCCTATTTGATATGGCAGTAATGGTCACTATGGACGTCTTTGAAAAAGGAAGCGGTGTAAAGACTTTTACTTTTTGATGATCTATAGAAGCACAGAATACAGATTCTAAACCATTCAAGGTTGAGTAAACAATACGTTAGATTAACTGAATGCAAATACCTGAGTCGAAGTGTAATATACCTCTTTAAATAAACAAACATTCATCAATCCACACTCACACAAAAACTAAATCTGGGGGAAAAAAATTAAAAAAAAAAGAGCACGTAAAACCAAATCCTGATCAAATGCTTAGTCTCTTAGGTCCTCTACTGGCACAGTGAAAAGGTCACAGAAGAAGCTCCCTTCATTATCTCCACCACCAAAAACCAAAAGTGTTTGTGGGGCGGACTCTGGAAGTTCCTCTTGTTCATCTGTACATTCCTGTAAAACAAAGACAATTATAAATAATGAACTGAAGCCACTTGGCAAAGATCTTTATCATTTGCATGTTTTTACCTGTTTGCATGTTGTGGGCATGGTAATGATGGAATGTCCAGCTCGGGGTACAGAAGTGAGCTGGGGAAAAGAAAGAGAGGACCAGCAACTAGTTTCTAAAGAAAAAGAGAGAGAGATAAATAAAAAGGTTTTCCAGGTTAAATATAATCTTAAAATCTGTCAACAGCATTTACACCATTGTATATAGTCAGTAATATTCTTAAGAAATTAATCATTTTACTCTCGGCATTTACATATAAATTAAATGTTATAAAAGATTTACATTATGTATAAATGTTGTTAACTTTAGGTCTATCCTGATTTTTTTTTTGTTTTTAATGCATCCATTTCTAAAAAAAAATCGGCCTGTTAGAATGATTTCTGACAGATTCAGGAATACATTTCAAAACTGAATAGCTTATTGTAAATATTTAAATTATTACACTTTTGTATTTTTGAGCAAATTAATGCAGCCTAGGTATGCATAACATTTTCAACAACATAAAATCTTATTCTCACCCATGTTGAAGATGAATGCATCACTCAACGCATTGTTTCCATTGTAGCCCCCATGGATCAGGAAGCTGCAGTCTGAAAGAACCGCACAGCCATGCCAGCTGCAATACAGTGAGAGACAGTACATCAAAAGGCTGATCAAGATATGCCCAACTTATGTAACCATAATTATATATCTATTATATTTTTTAATTTGCAGTGGAGAGCATGATTTAAAAAACAAACTGTTCTCAGTCTTTATTTACTCCGAGTAAATTGACATTTTAAATACCTTCTGGGAGACGGGGCTGTTCCACTTGTCTTAACAGCAGAAAACTCCATCAAACCTGAAATAGATGGTGACAATGTGGTATTTTAAGCTGACTACTCTTTTTTAAAAGAGCACCTTCAGTAATTAATTAACTCGACAGATCTATTGAAAAATAACAGTTTCAAACAAAGTAAAATAATTATGTTATTTCTTATTTTCCCCAAAGAGAAACCACCTAAATAAAAAAATAAATAAATAAACAGTTCTTGCAATATTTACCAAGGTCTAGCATAAACATGTCATTGAAGCACACAGGGGTGTCCCATCCACCAAACACAAGGATTCTCCCCTGCATCACACATGCCGAGTGCCTGCATAAACAAATCAAACAGAAAATAGTTATCTGCCACATGTACAGCACAGCTGAAAACATCAGTCATATAGTTAATAAAATATTACATCATGCAACTTTGAATATAAAGAAATGAGCTCTGTACCCAGAGCGTGGCGCAGGCTTCTCTCCATTGACAATAGGTTGATACCAGATGGCCATTTCAGGGTTAAAGATGTAGATGGAGTCACTGCAGCCGTCTGGTTCTGGGTGTGGGCGAGGAAACACTCCTCCAAACACAAAGAGCTCTCCTCGGAACATACTGCAGCTGTGGTAGGCCAGAGGAGGCACTTTTCCCTGCGCCTAAAGGGATAAATGAAATTCAAATCAGCTTTTTAGTATATCCACAACCTACTTGCTACAACAATTAGACCATGATTTACTATGGACCACAACCAGATGTTATTCCTAACACAAAAAAAACAATCTTATGCGTCTAGTCTTATGTTACAGCAATACTGTATTGTTCTGTCAGTGTTCTTTGTTGTTAATCTTAGAATCAATTGCAAACTAACCTCAACCAACGTCCATCGCCAGGTTTGCGTGTCTAGGATGTGAACATCATTAAACCATTTCTTATGCTTTGAGCCACCAAACACAAAGATACGCTTAGATTCAGGGTCATATGTCGCTGTGTGGCCAATGCGGGCCTCAGGGGTGGGTCCTTCTGCAAGAGTTTCAGCAGGTACCCAAGAAAGATCCTCTGAAAAACATCAAGAGCAGAATTGAATCTACCAAGTAATAAAATATTGCCATCTATAGACATGAAACAGAAACATAATAGCTTACCAGTGCACAGTTTCCAAATGGGGTCTTTGCAGAACTGCATTCTGGCACCTTGTCCTCCGATCAAAATGGCTGTCTGAGGATCAATGGGACACAGAGTTTGACCCCAGCGGCCTGATGGCTTGTCCAGTGGAGCTAAAAAAAGACAGTGTTAAACATAACGAACATATCACATGACTCATCTGCTACACATGCAAGCAATGAAAATGCTTACCAGTCTGTGAGGGGGTTTTGGCCTGCCTGCCTTTAGCTTTGTGGCTCTGAGAACTGGAAGATGCAATCGGTTCCTCTTTTTGTGAGAAGAGACGTGTCTGACCTCCACGATGATTGTTCTTGCTTCGTCTTTGAGGGGTCACCTTTTCAGAGGCATTAGGGCAGATGTTCTCCTTGCCTCTACCTTCATTAACTTCTTCCTGCTCCTCTCCCTGAGAACGCTTTCTCTTACCTGGACACTCTCGTAATGCAGGTACTGCAGGGTTGCACTGGAAGCCATAAATTAAGAGGACACATCCATACGGATGATGTTTCAGAGATCTTTCATTGAAACTGTTCTGACCTTTGCTATTCGTTGGTTTTATGGATTAAATGCCAAAAGTAGATTCCGGCTGTAGAGCATCGTCAACTTAGGGTCAAAGAATACAGGTTCTGTACAGCTGGGTTAGTCTGCTCAGTGTGGGAGAAATGTTCTTAGGAAGTCTTTGACTATCTTAGGTGATAACTCCCACATTTTGTTTGTAGAATTTGAGCCACTTCCTCGAGGCAGGAGATATAGAGCAAGCAAATGGAGGACTGTTAAAGCCTCTAGGTACTTTGTTTCAAGCGCAGTCTTGAGTGTAAATACTTCTAGAAATACTTACATTTTTAATACTGTAAATACCTCAGTTCTGTCATGTTTTGTGAGGTTTGATGCTACATAAATTGCCGGTAAAGGGACAGACCACTACAGATAAGTACCGGTAAACACACAGTGAATCTAACTCACGCAGGTTAAACTCACCTCTGGAGTGCATTCCATCTGTGAGAGAGTCAGCCCCGGATCCAAAAACTCTGTGGTACCCTTTAGAAAACAGGATCAGGGGTCAACTACTGTATGCACAGGTCCAAAGACTACACAAAATGCATTACATCTTATCTCTTATATATTATGGACAATTTGATTAGGCATAGATTGTAGCATCTTTGACTGGAACTTTTTATGATGAAATGGTAGTAGTGATACATCATCTATTTTGTGACTTGCATCAAAGTTGACAAGGACTTGGTTCTATCCATTTAATGTTTAATATGCAGTTCTAAATGCAAGCATTAGGTCAATTCTAAGAAAGAGATCAGATTTAAGCAGGCTAAATGGCTGAAGAAGATTGGCATACATCATCCTAAGAAAAAATATAGCGTGTTCACTAGAAGAAATTAGTTATGACATGGATGAAAACAGATCAACATGCTTTATGCTTTTAAAAATGGATGATTTTTTTTTAATTTCACTCAGACTTTTAAATCAGCACAGAAAACGCATAAGCGTCCAGAATTCATTTGGGATATGTTGTGTAACACAAACTGAAACTGAGCTCACCCCAATGAGTTTTACAGTTAAGGTTGCGCCACTGGACCAGACACCATCCTCACCAGATTCCCATGACAGACATCTGAGAAGAGGAAAGGTTTAGTAAGGGATCAATGATTACTATTAAATCGTACAGCACTGATTTAGCGTATCTAGTAAACATACTTATTGAATGGAGTTAGTTTTCCCATATTAATGATTATGTTGCTCTCATCCGCCAGTTCCACAGAGACTGAATCTCGCTTTCCCCAGTCTCCTCTTGTGAAGAGAACCATCAGCTGGACACTAGGCTGGATCTCAACGGAGCTCTGCCATCCTTCACGTCTGTTGTGGGAAATAACTGATTAAGAACATAATGCCTTCATATAAAGGAGGGCAGGTTGACGGTTTAAGTAGCTGAAGTAACGTTACTGTTGATGTTGTGCATATCTTTGTAAGGTTAACGTTACGTTAGTTGCGCAAGAACTTTACGAGGCGTGAAACAGCAAGCCTGTAACTTACTGCACCAAGAATGCTTAAAAAATAAAACGCATCATGCACAACACGACTTGAATCGCTGTAGCCTTGCTTAGCTTAGGTTGCATTAAAATAACATTAAATAAACAGTCAAAATATATCCAATGCATTTCCAATCATGTTTGTTTATCTCAATGAATTTTACCTTAAGATCTGCTGTGGTGCTTCATCTACTCCAAATATGGCATAAACACCAAAGTCATCCATCCTGACGCTATTACGTTGACCCTCTCAAACAAAAACAAATGCCAAAAATAAGTGATTTAATTAAACCCCGACAGACAGAAATCTATCTCCCGCCGACCTACAGCACAATAAATATAAAACTCGCGCCACCGCCACAACGTTCCATTCACGAAGGGCGGTGATTGGACGAGTGGGCGGAAACGCATTGCTATTGACCAATCCTATAGAAGAAGCAAACTCTTTTCCTGTTGTTGCAACGTTGACTGACAAGTGAAGTCAGCCAATGGATGAATGACTTTATTACAGGCGGGATGCGTGATTGTCAGGAAGGAGGGACATTCTTTTGATGGTCGTGTTTGGTAATCTATGCAAATAAGAGAATTTCACATCATAAATCATAAAATGAAATTACAAACAGGGCAAAATGATACAAGGAGAAGATGCACATATTATATAATCACGTAGTTCGCTTAAATCTGCTATCTAGTAAGCTCTGAAAAATCAAAACACTGTCCGTTGCTGACACCTGCTGGTCAAATACATGTAAATGTAATGGAGAGAGCCTAACTTATCATTTGCATATGGCAAGACAGTTTTATATAAATTAGTTCCTTAACTTTCCATATATCAGTTGTTTAACTTAAAAAGGTATTGCTATGGTTCTAATTATCATTAAATACTATTAATTTGTGTTTAATCTCTCTGCTGATTCATTAACGTTACCAACTCTTTTTTTTAGTTTGAAGGCTGTTGATTTTTTTTGTGATCATTAACACTTTTGTAAATTGTTGTTTAACATTTTACATAATGTAAATGTTTTTTTGGCTATTCGTTAATTTGCGCGCTATCGCCGTCACGTGACTCAGGCAGTCTCCGCCCATCATTAGCTCAACTTTGAGCTGCAACGTTACAGGTGAAGAAGGCCTGACCAATTATTCGACGTTTTTTTGATCAGGTACAGTGAACCACTAAGCAAGCACTAAGATGCCTCATTTTATTTGATGTATTCGTCAATTTTGCAACACGAGAAGTAATTGTATTTTAAATAAATGTACGCTTAGCAAGCACTTTTGTAAAGGAGTGCAATTAAAGCTAAGGAGTGCCACTTTGTTATTTCATCACCCTCACTATAACTCATTATTTCGTGTAAATTAAAAAAAGCGCAAGGAAGGCAAATGTGAACATTTGTTATTAGTATTAGGCCTTATACTATTACTGAGATTCACATATCTGTCATGTTTCAAGCTCATAAGGTACAATAATTTTAAAAGTGTATAATTTTGACTGTGTTCTACAATTCTGTATATTTTTAAATGTTTCAGCAGATAATGGCAAATCATGGAATCCATGCAGAGGGGAAACGATTTCCCCGAATGGCTGCTACTTTAATGATGCGCTTTACCGCTGAGAGAGAGCCCACCATTGGCATCAACAGAACCAGTTTCAGCCCTGCCACCCCTAGCAATGATTCTCCATCAACCGTAGAAGAAAGTCAATCAACCATCCCAGAGTTGAGCCACTTTCTTGATACTGAGGATTCTTCTGTAAAACAACACACCCTAGAAGACCAGTCAATGGAGTCTCCACCCCAAGTGGAGGACCTGGGCTCTGATCCAGAATCCCCCTCTGCGTGGAGTCTGAGTAGTGTTACAGGAGGTGACACCACCTTAGAAACACTGGAGGACAATACAGATAGCTCTCTTCGGAGGGGCCAGAAAACTGGAGGTTTGACTAAAGTTTCTAGTAAAAAAAAAACAGTATGTTTGGTTGCAGATGTTGTTCATTAACAGTATTGTCCCAAACTCTTGCTGTTTCAGTGAAGTTCACAGATTGGCATAAATGTCGCATAACAGCTCTGTGTACTAAGCGTTTTGACAAGCTGCTCAGAGAATGCCCAGAGTACCACAACACTAAGAGCTGCTTCGCTGCTTTTGTACTAGAGAGAGGTAAGTATGAGAGTTAACATTTCTTATTTTCAATCAGTTTAACTTGATGTACTGACACTACACTGACACAGTAACTATTACCATAAATAACTAATAGGCAATAACTAATAAAAATGACAATAAACACCAAAATGGCAAAATTTGAGAAACTATAAAAATAAGATATATTTCAAAATAATAAGAGAAATTTTGATAATAAAGCATTGGTGTGAGATACAGTAAACAATCTCTCTCTCTCTCTCTCTCTCTTTTGCTTTATATTTTATGAATTTACACTATTATCTTAATCTGGAAACTGCAACAGCCAATAAATTCTTAAACATATTCAGTTTGAAATTTTTAAAAATCCATTTTTACTGATCCTACCAAGACTATCAGAACAGTCATATTTGCCCTATCTTATTCAAAATTTAATAAATTAGTGCTGTCAACAATTAATAGTTTTTGTTTTTATAAAATATATGTTTGTACTGTGTATATTTAATTTAAGACACACATAAAGTGTATATACATTGAAATGTATTTACATGTATACTGTATGTTTATATTATATTAAAATAATTTATATTAATAATGGTAACACTTTACAATAAGGTAAATGCATTTATGCCATGAACAATGCATTTATTCCACTATTTCTTCATCTTAGTTAATGTTAGTTAATTGTTGTTTATTGTTTATTAAGGTGAGTTCACATTAACTAATGTTATCAAATACAGCTGCTGAAATTAACATAAACTAAGATTTCAGTATGCTGTAGAAGTATGGTTGATTCTTAGTTCATGTTTACTAATGTTAACCAATCATAACTAATGAACCTTGTTGTGAAGTGTTACCATAAATATTTAACACACAAACATTTTTCTTAAATATGTACATGCATGGGTGTGTATTCATATATACATAGTAAATATACACAGCAGCACATACACACACACACATATCATGTACACAAAAACGTGTTTTTTGAATGTGGTTAATCTCGATTAATCATTGCTCAGCTCTAGAAATAATTGTATATATATTGGATGTGTGCATCAGAGGTGCTTGACACAGGTGGGCAGCACTGTGAGGAATATGAAGTGGTTGCTCTGGGATCAGGTGAGAACTGCTGCAGTGGTTGGCTTTCTTACACGGGATCTGTCATCCATGACTGCCACGCCATTGTCGTCGCCCGCAGAGCCCTTAAAAGGTGCAAGAACATTTAATATGTTAAAATATTTCAATACTAAAGAGTACAGAGGAAGAATGACAGAGATTTTTCTTTAATTGTTATATATGAATGCTGTTTTTATGTGTGTCCAATATATATATATTTAGACATAAGTAGTCTCTGTTTCTAGGCTATTTGCAAGTTAAAGGGTTAGTTCACCCAAAAATGAAAATGTTGTCATAAATTACTCACCCTCAAGTTGCTCCAAACTCATAAGACCTCATCTTCTGAACACAAATTAAGACATTTTTCATGATATCAGAGAGCCATCTGTTCCTAAAGTGATCCTAAATCCAGGAACGTAGCAAAAACATCAGTAAATGAGTCCATGTGACATCAGTGGATCAACCTCACTTTTGCGATGCTAAGAAATACTTAAAAAAAAAAATTTTTTGCGCAGATGAAAAAAAAATAACATAATTTATTCTTCTCCCGTGACTTACGTCTTCTGCCATTTTATGGTTGAATGGTTGAGTATGTGATGCTGTTTCTTTGTGCAAAAAAAATATGTATTCTCATTGTGTCGCAAAACTGAAGTTTGTCCACTGATGTCACATGGACATTTTTGCTGGTGTTTTTACTATGTTTATGGATCTGGGATAATTTCAGTTAGTATTGCTGCCTATCTAGGGACAGGTGGCTCTCTGATATCTTCAAACATATCTTAATTTGTGTTCTGAATTTGAACAAAGGTCTTATGGGTTTGGAATGACAGAAGAGTAATTAATGACAGAATATTCATTTTTGGGTGAACTAAACCTTCAAACTACTATGGTAAATGTGGAAACAATTTCCTGTCTTGTTTTACAGGTATTTGTACAAGCAACTCCTGCTGTTCCACAGTGCTGATCCAGAGCTGAAGAAGCTCTCCATACTGAAAAATGTTCCATCTGAAAGACTGCTTCAGCTCAAGCCACACATTTACCTTCACTTGTACACTAACAAAGGCCCCAAAGGAGCAGCTCAGTGCATAGTTTTGTATGTTTAACTACTTTGTTTACACTCTATGTTGTCTGCTCTCCACTGTGTATATTATAAAACTCTCTATCGTGTATATTAAGAGAACGGTTCAAAAGAGATGTCTGTGTGTGTTTTTCCACAGGCAATCTCAGAGCAGTGCTTACTCCACTCTAAAGCTGCAGTGCCATGCTAAAGGCTCTCTCATCCCTGCTGCCTTCCTACTTCCGAGCGTGTGGGGTGCTCGCATCTGTTGCATGTCCGATAGTGCCAAACTCTCCCGTTGGACTGTCACAGGAGTGCAAGGGGCACTACTGAGTCATTTCATCAACCCAGTCTACATTAGCAGCGTTGTCCTTGGTAATGCTCCCAATGTTTTAAATATCAAAACTGCATATTGATTGATTAGTCCGTATACAGTATTTGACAGTAAAATTACAGTATTTATTAACATTTTCTCTACTTGTTGCCTAGGTGATTCCAAGTACTGCTCAGAGAAAGTGTCTGAAATCATTAACAAGCGTCTGGGCACAGGCTGGAATGATGCACTGCCTCCTCCATTCAAACAAACCACCGTCTTCTTCCTGAGTGGAGAGCATGTAGGCCCCGATGAGAACACAGACCATTGCAAAGACCTCAGCGTCAACTGGTGTTTGGGAGACTCCAGTATTGAGATTCTGGATGGCACCACTGGTTATGCAATCAACAAGTCAGTCATACTAAATAAACAAGCTAATGACAGCCTTCTCTTTGGCAAAGTTTAATGCTGAATGTGGTTAAAGGAGAAGTTCACTTTCAAAAAAACTTTTGCTGATAATTTACTTATAAAAAAGTTTAAGTTTTATGAGCACAAACGCTTGCCTTGCTCTGTTCTTTGATTCGAGTTGGTGATGTAACGTAATACGCAATTACGTTGAAAAGGTCAAGCTTGATGTGGGCGGAACTACCGTGTCAGTGTTTACAAATGTGCGGAAAAAGT
>JAUMHP010000052.1:7167416-7183274 GCA_032361065.1 Enteromius trimaculatus | reverse complement strand
GAATATTTAAGCCGTTTATTTATTATCCTACTATGGAACCAAAAACTAAAAATTAAGCTGTATTCTTGTTTTTTCCACTATCAGTATTAATTAAAATAACGAATAATCAGATGATACACGGACCGGGTCCCCTTTTCAATTTTGTATTTTTGATCCAAAACGAAAATTTTAAAATATGAAAAACAAGACAATTTTAATTTTTCGTTTCTGATTTAAAATCAAATAACAAAAAAAAAAAAAACAATCAGATTTTCATTTATCAATTGAAAATGGAAAGGACGAATGATACAAGGATTATTCACGCTCAATTCGTCAAACGGCTTGTATAAACGTCGACTTAAAAGTTATCAGAACAGCGCGTTTATATATGTGTTTTCGATGCAGAGTGCAAATGGCTATGCGTTTATTTGTGTTTTAACTCAATTCGAGTGAAATGAAACGGTCTAAATCCCAAGCTGTGTGTGAATCCCCATTCCCCCTTCACACCGCAGCGCACCACGCCCACCTTTTATAGCATTTTTAAAACTCTGGTAAGAGCTAACCAGTGCTGAAAGAGAGGCTTTCGTGGCTTTTTGTCATGATCTAAATGTCAAATTTGTCTAACTAAACAGGAAAGTTCATGCAAAGGAATCTGTGTGAATGGAGTAATTTAAAAAAACGTGGCGTGGACCAGTATGCTAATGAACTGAAAGGCAAAAAAGTAGTGCTGATTTTGCCTATGGGTGAATTTACAAACCTCCGTGTCGTCTTGATGGATTTTATTAGTACGATTCTGCAATGATCCGCTGAACAAGGTCGGTCGTCAAGTGACTTTCGGTTTTGGCTTTGCGCCATTTTTACTCTGTTGCGCAGTTAGACATGTATGTGTTTTTGAATTGTAACTCTTTCAGCGTTTGATTTTCTGTGTAACGTAACTTATTATCGTCACATTTTGTTGTTTTTGTTACTGACTCTTTGTAGATGGGCCATTTAACCGACTGGGTGCCATTTGTTTGTTGTAAAACCTATTTAATTATCTTTGTGTTCCCCTGAAAAAATGTATAGTTTCTTTATCAATAACTGACATCTTTAACATCTTTAAAAAACCCACTTTTCTGCGTTCGAACAGCACCGCGCTGAACTCGTTGAAGATTAGCAAAATGGAGCAACATCACTGACCTGTTCCTGGTTTAAGTGCAGGTCAGTTTTATCTATAAATAAGCTAAAGAGTTTTTTTATTTTATTTTATTTTTTTACTTTATTGACGTAGTTGAGTACTGAACGTTAGTATTAGGCTATCAAGTATTAACATCATTTAGAATACTGTGCTTAAGGACATCAATGTCGATTGCAAAGTTAGATTTAAAAAGTCAGCAGAGACAGATTTTCACCTGGGTTCGCTAGAGGAAGCTAGAGCAAATAGCAATAAAATGAGTCACATCCTATGTGTTCCGCAAAACAGATGTTGTGCCCATTTTGACATTTAGGCAAATTTAGAAAATGTGTTTTAATACACTACCAGTCAAAAGGTTATTAAGAATCGTAATGTTTGTAAAGAAGTCTCTGAATACCTACTTTCTATTTGAATATATTTTTAAACTAATTTATTCATGTGATTTCTAATTTATTCATGTTTTTGGTTACATTATACATGTCTTAATTTAATCTCAGAATTTTTTATTAAATTAATACTTTGAAATAAAATTAATGATTTTGTACAGTGCACTGAGAGTGGTTTTCTGAATGAATGGGAAATTTCCTGGCCTGTAAATTTCATCCCTGTCTGGCCCTGAAACTTTTATGCCTGCTACAGATCTCAAACATTTTTAAAAGATGCAGCTGAGATAAAATCTAGCAACTAATATAGGTACATAAAGATACTCTTTAGATGGTGTTATTTTCTGGAAAGGCCTTGTGTATTTCCGCATACATACTGCAGCCAATACAACCGCATGGTTTCATAGCTGAAATGACCTGCCTGCAATCTACATCTTTCTCCTATAGAGAGCTTTTGGTGTATCATTAAACAAATGCCCAGACAGCTTCAAGAGGAGATGCTACACCATGATAAACATAGCCCCATCCAAACTTTTTTAAAGCATGTAGCTGGCATAAAATTAAAAATAAGCTTATTGAAATGAGCTTGTGCATAAAATCGCTCAGTTGAAACATTTGTTATGTTATTTATGTTCCTATTGTGAATAAAATATTGAAAAAAATTATTGAAATATATATGAAATTCTTTTAGTTTTCATTTTATTTAAATGTTAAAAACGTCCCAACATTTCTGGATACTTTGGGTAAAACTTACAGTAATGATCCAAACTCTCGTAACTAATCTCTCATTATTAGATTCTGGCAGGAGCAGAACCGAATCTTCAGGATGGCGAGCACCCAGCAGTCTGCTTTGGAATTTCTGCGAAAGGGACACAGTCTGCTAACTGGATCTCATTTAAACTGTGATCCTGTAATTGAAGCCTTAGATGAGTGTAAATTCATCAAAACTCATGAGCTTAATTTAATTGAATCTGCTGACATTATCCAGGATAAGATAAAGATTATGCTTGACCTAGTTATTTCTAAAGGTGAAGAAGCATGCTATAATTTTTTAAAAATTCTTGACAAAAAAAGATTTCAAGTATTTCCTAGACCTGGTTTGAGTTCTCCAGATTTACATCACTGGATTAGTTGCTTCTCCTTCCAGGAAGAACCACAACCTCAGACAGCAAACAAAACAGGTGGGTTACAAGCACAGGAATTCTGTATTCTTCTTTTTCTTCTAGTAAGTAGTAGTAGTTTAGATAAGTGTATTTTGATTCATAGCTGTAGTTTTCTTAATAACTTTATTAAATCAAACGCATATGGTGAAAGTTGGGGAAGGCAATGTGATGGCATAATGAGATTCAAGATGAGGCAACCTGCTTAGGTATATTGAAGCTCAATGATCACTCTGGATCAACGAAGTCTCAAAATGTATGGAATTTGAAAACAGGCAATGCAAAAAAAAATGTTTCTTTTGTGACAAGAAAATTTTGTCTATTTTGATTAAGCTTGTTAAGACTGGAGCAAATATTCACAGAAGTGCACTGGTTTTTACTGTACTGTTGTAGATGTATAAAGAATCTTGTTTTAAAATGTCTTCCAGATCCTTGTACTACATACCAGGGCCTTCTGAGATGGAAAGCAAAACAAATACTGGATGAGAAATGGAACCAAAGCATGAATTTCTTAAAAAGTGAGCAAAAAAGAAAACCCTTCATGTACGTACCCCTTGTTATGGACACAGATTCTAGTACAGTTGCAAAACTTAAGAAGAACAAGGGATACAAGAAATCTCGTTCAAAGAAACTGAAGACCTACATTCCAACAGCCAAGAAAATGTTGTCTCCCAAAGACTTGCTAATGAATGATGAGAAAAGCATCCTGCTTGTGGGAAAACCTGGAGTGGGAAAAACAACAGTTGCACTGGAGATACTTAGAGTTTGGACGGAAGAGAAAAATATTCCAGTCAATTATATGTTCTATTTTGATGAGCCACTGATGAGAGTTTTCTCTCAGTCACCATATCCTCAAAATCTGAAGGATCTTCTTCTTCAGAAGTACATATCCCCAGAAGAAGCATCAGATCAAGTCCTGGAAAATATTGAGAGAAATTCAGAGAATGTTGTTATCATTTTTGATGGTATCATGGATGTGATTGGAAAATCTGTGATTAAACAAATTATGGAGAAAGAACTTCTAAAGGATGCAAAGGTCTTGACCACTTGCAGACCAGAAGCTGAGGATACGGGTTATTTGTCAGACTGGCGGTCTTATCGAGTGGAGGTTCAGGGCTTTAATCATAAGTCCATCTATGAGTACTTTAAGTGGATGTTGGGAACAGCAGATGACATTGGTGCTTTGGAAAACCCAGAGTTGTTTAGTTTATGCTCTGTACCGCTGTATGCCTTCATAGTAGCTGCCTGCATCTCAGTGAGCCCTACTGAAGCAAGGAATAAACCGTTTACAGTGACAGAGATGTATGTTAGAATTTTTCGCTTTTGCATGAAACAACACGGGCACCAAGATGTGGAGCACTTGGATAAGTACATTAAAGACAACAAAAGGGATATCATAAACTTAGCCTTAGCCTCCTATCAAGCAATGCTAGCAAAGACAGTGAACCTGACAGATCTGAATCATGAAAACAAGTCTGTGCAAAATGTTTTCTTGACAAAGCAGTTCTGGAACCCATCCACAACCTCTTGCAAAGTGTATGCATTCCTACATAATACAATGCAAGAGTTCTGGGCAGCTCTTTATCTAATTTTAAATCCCGACAACATTGCCAATGTACTGGAAAAATGCCAAAATGAAGAAGATGGAAAATACCTTAAATATATCATGCCATTTTTGTGTGGACTTCTTTCTGATAATGTAGTTGAGCTCATAAAGTGTTTGGTGCCATTAGAACAGATAGAAGACACGCGTGTCAAATACTTTCAACAAATCATAGATACTTTCCTTTACACCAAAGAACAGAATCAAGAAGGCAATTGTGAGCAGTTTGTGGAAGCTGACAACGTCTTATTTGTGTGTCGATGCCTTTATGAGTATCAGTTTCCCAAGGCATGCCAACTCTTCCTTGAAAAGGTTCAGTATGAGCTTGATTTAGAAGACCAAACACTTGATCCTTACCAATGCTGTGTAATATGCAATGTGGTCAATCAAGCAGCGCATCAGAATATTGATCTGGATCTCACAGATTGTAGCATTACCGACCCTGGCTTGAAACTGCTTCTAAGCTCATTGAAAAATCTGAAATTTCTCAGGTACAAGAAGTTCAGTTATGGATGTTGAAACAAACAGCCACTTCCTTTTTATGAGTGCCTAGCAATTACTAGAATAAAATGGTTTATTTTTGTTTCTAGGTCAACAAGCGCATTGAAATCCCAAATGTGGAGAGTGGCTCTTGCAGCAGGGCAGTTTTCAGATTTTGATAGTTTGCTTCACTTATTCAACTTTGAAATGCATCTCTCTGCACTTGAAACATTAGACCAGAAAGTGCTTCAAAGGGTAGGAGAAGTCCTTAAAAATAAGAGATCAGAGATAAGTGTTCATCTTTTTCTGCATGTAAATGGAGAAGTCATAACCAGATCTTTGCAAAAGGTCATTTTTGAGAGCTTACTCAATATTGGAACCATTAGGTACAAACAGTTATACTTTAATTCTATTTTATTTTTTTTCACCATTTTTTTTTTTTTACTTAAGTCACATATATTTTTTCATTTGTTCACAGGATTTTCCCCCATCAATTTAAAGTAGCTATCGAAACAGAGCTCTATCTTCAAGGAGCTATTTATGAGATGAAGACAGGCCAGAGATGTGTAAGGAAACTGCTGTCTATTTGCAGCAACAATCAAAAGGAAAACTTTGATGAGCAGTGCAAATTCTTGCTGAAGCTGCATGAACATGCCAAAAACATGGATGCTCTTCCAGCTTTGCAACCTGTTTTCTATGCGTTGCCACCTACTTGGGTTGTACAGCCTTCAAACCCATCAGTTTCACTACTTTTCCAAACCATGGAAGTCCTAAATATAAGGAAGCCCGCTGTATTTAATCATGCCACATATGAGATGAGTGAACTTAAAATAATTCTTCAGTGTATGTCCTACATTACAGAAATGAGGTGAGTTTTTTGAATAGTGTTTATTTAAAACCACTAGTTATAGTTCGTATAGTATATTTTTCATAGTTGTATTATTTTATACAAAATATTGCAGGTTCAGTGCTGCTCTCAGACAGTCCAAAGACATCCAAAATATTGTGAAGGTTGTTGCTGATCTTTTCATTCTTGCATCTGAAAGTGGAGGGGGAAAACTAAGAAGCCTTTCTACAGCATGCAGTTACTCAACCTTCCCCTTTGCTGAAGGAAGCAAAGACATGCAGAGCTCTTTTCTCATGGATGTCTTCACCCAGTTGAAGGACAGTTCATGGAAGACAGCACTACCAGCATTGAAGCCCATTCTTCAGGTTGCCCCTGCTGTATGGACGTTGGATCTACAAAAACTAGAGAAGACTTTTGCTCTTACGGAGCTGCTGAAGCTTCAGGCAGTCACGAAACCTGTGGAGATTACAAGCTGGTCATGTGAAAAAGAAAAGTTTAGGAATTTCCTAAATTGTTTACCATATATTTCACACCTTTGGTGAGTTGGTTTGCTAAGACAAATGTAAAATTCATGATGTTTTATTTGTAGGCATGAAAGGTTCATCCATCTGTCATAATTTCACCTGTAAGACTTCTTTTATAGTACACAAAATAAAGTTATACAAAACACTGAGACATTTATAAAAAAAAAAAACACCTTGTCTTTTGAAGAAAGAAAGTCATACAGGTTAAAAACGACTTGAGGTTGAGTAAAAAAATGACAAAATTATTTTTATATTTTAGTGTTTTTGCTTGCATTTTGTTTGTTTGATTATTGTTGATCTCTTTATAGCTGCAGTGAGCAGTTTTTCCAGTCCGTGTGTGAAGTCCTTTCAGCAGACAGCGAATGGAATCCAAAGCAGATTGCTGAGCTTTTAAGACCCCTTGGTTTTAGCATTTCTTTGACAGACTTGCTGCCAAGTCGCCTTTGCAAAGCTGTTGGCAGTGTTTTTAAACTGCTGGACAAAGAGGAGGACATCTCCCTGAAACTTCTTCCTCAAAGGATCTCTGGTCAAGGTTGTGCCTACCTCTTTTCAGACATGAAAAAGTTTCAAACATTGAGGTAATATTTTTTATGATATAAATTCATTGCACAATTGCACGTTTCATTTTTCTGATCAAGTACGCCTGCTTACTTTTTCAATTTTTTATTTTTTGTTTTATTTATTTATTTTTTCAGGTTAAATGAAATTGCAACGGCAAAGCTGGCAAGACTTGTTATATCACATAAAGAAATGATTGCTGTAACCGTGGAAGAGCTGTCTTTGGTTTTGGATAACTCGCATCTACCAGAAAGAGCACTTTGCCAGCTATTAAGCAACCTAACATCTCTTCTTAGAGCATGGAGAGTCCACAACTTGAACCTTTCTGAGTTTAAAATTGAGCCTTACTGGCTCATTTGTCTGCTGTGTCATCAGGGTCCCTTGTCCATTAAGTAAGTGTGATTCTGAGTATGATTCTTTTTTTTTTTTCTTCTCAAAGATCTTTGAAAATATATATTTTAATAAGAATTCTGGGACAACAGATTTCATGAAGGGACTCTGGAGCAACTGGCGGAAATTGTGTATGATGCTCAAGATGAAAATTTGACACAGTTGTTTCTGGAGAAAATCAATGGTGATTTATCACCTTGTAATTTGTCCTGGGAAGTTTTATCTTACCTAATTCAGGGCACTAAAAAGCAAGTAACACTAGACCTTGCAGAGGGTAGATTTAGTGTCTTGAGAGTTCCAAGTCTTCTTGCTGTACTGGACACAGTGTGCTTTAAAAGGCAAGAACTTTCCTGGTGTATTTTTTTATATATTTATTCCTGTCTATACTTTATGGTGTTAGCATCAGACATTCTAAAATAATTATTTCTTATAATGCAGGATAAGCCCACGTTTTGTCAGGGCTGCACTGAAAGAGATATACCAAAACCATGCAGGTCATCTGATTGTGAAATTAGTGAAATCTTCAGCAAACCTGATTAACCTTTGCATGAGAGAGTTGGATTCAACTGACTGCAGAGCCCTCTGTTTTGCCCTGCACTATAGTGATGATGTTAAGCTCAACCTGTTGAACTCTGTCATACCAAATAATGAGACTGACAGCATCGTCAAACTTCTGCACAGAGTATCTGATCTGAGGTAACGTGCTCAAATCATTTTTGTTCAGCTTATGTTTAAAATGTGCATGAGTTTTGCATTGATCACATCATTAAATGCCTTACATTACTGCTTTTTTTTTTTTAAATAGGGTTGATAGAAAGCTGTTGTTGAACTTTCTTCATGTGTCGAAGGACATTGAAAAACAAGGATATTCAATGTCTTCCCTTTTGACTTCACTGAACCACAAACTGGACTTCTCCTGCAATTCTTCTCTCAGCAGTGGCCGTTCTGGACAAGAGAATAGGGATCTTTTAACTATTAGTCGTACTGATTTTAAAGCCATTTCTTTTGCCATTAAAACATCAATGTGCAAAACAGAATTGATTTTATACGACTGCCAAGCAGATGATTCTGCTCTTGAGATTCTATTCCCTATCCTGCACAAAGTGCACCTTCGGTGAGTCCTTGTATATTTTTACATAAATGAAGGAAATTACATTTATTTTTGGAATTCTACAGAAGATTGAACGATTCAGTTGCTTAAAACTTTGTTTTGCAGCTTGGGCAAAAATCTGCTTTTTCAGGTTTTAACCTTGATTTCCAATGCCCCTATGGCCATATCTTTGCAATGGGCCTCATCACTTTCCAGAGCTCTTGGAAAAGAGCTGAACCTCTGTGACATTCCTCTTAACTATCGTACATGTGAGTCTCTGCAGTTAGTCCTGGACGACAAAGAGGAGCTCACGCTTCTTAATCTTAGCTATTGTCAGATCACAGATGCCTGCTTGGATCTTTTGCTCCCTCATCTCCACAAAATTATGACTTTAGAGTGAGTATTTATGGGCTAATTAAAGAAAAGATGGGACTGTTTTTTCTTAAACCATACGATTAATGATTTCTCTTAACCCTTTTTTTCAGTCTTACTGGAAATGACATAACTGATAAAGGTGTGCTGAGACTGCATCAAGCCTTAGATGAAAACAGTTTCACAAAGACCATATGGTGATTATGGTGTTATTTATTTATTTTTTATTTAGTGCACTTAGCACTGTACATTGAAATTATATTGTAAAATTAAATAAAAAATTCTCTGGTTAAAAAAGCCCCTGAAAAATTATTTATTTTATTCCAGGGGTACAACCTAAATATTTATTTGTCACACATTTAACACCTTAATGTAAGATCATAGTTAAATTATCATTAATTGTTTTCATTATCTTTATTCAATCATTTTGCACAGCCTTTGTGACAACCAAATAACAGAGATGGGCCTTCTGGTGGAAGAAGCACGCTTTGAAACTCAACAGACCGATACTAGAAGATACTTCCAAACACAAACACAGAATTACATCACAAAAGACTTGAGATTAAAAAGTGAGATGGAAAAATCAAGCAGTACTTTTGTTAAGGTACAGTTACGAAGGATTTGTTACTTTTGTGTTTGTGAGAGTGTTCAGATGTTTTTCAAAAGCATTATGAAAAGGTTGTATGTTTGACCAGCACAGAGCTATTTAATAGACCAGTTATGAGCTAGCAAAATCCTAAATTATTAGATGGGTGAAGATGAAGGAATGGTATTTTTGTTTTATGTGCAGTATGGTAGCTATCATGAACGGATCATGAAGGACTCAGGCTAATTACAAACAAAAGGGTAATGTGGTAGGAAAGGGATCCTCAATAAAGAGTGCCCATTCTTGATTAGTTTTCAGTAACTGATGGTGCTTTATTTTTATCAAAAACTTGGATATACCATAACATCTATTTATTTTACATATTATGACAGGCAAAACGTTTAAGCATATGCTTTTTTAGTAATTTTATTTTAGGCAAGTCGTGATGACTTGAGAGGGCTAAATTGATCAAACATAGTTTAAGATCAGGTCTGTTTGCAGCTCGTTACTTTAGAACAAAAAAAAAAAAACGTATATTTAAGGAACACAAATGCTCCAAACGTTTTTTTTTCTAAATTAACTATGCAACGAAACGAAAATGTAATTATTTTGCGATGCACACAAATCTGAACGATTTCATGCTAGGGCCTAAAAATTCAGTGGAAAAATACAATCTTCCATCGTCCATTTTTATAGTGTCATTTTTTTAATAGTGATTTTTATAGTGTCACTATAATTACCCAGATAATGCTCAGAGTTTGAAACCAATAGATTAAAAATATATTTTAAAAGGCACATTTCTGTTTAGTGAAAGGCAGCATATCTGTCATTAATCAGATCTGTCACAATCATTAATCATATTTATCATTAATCATCAGGGTTGTCAAGTAACTAGGTACAAATTCTTCATTATTTAATTTAGTAGAAATTTTGGGTTTCAGTACTTTACTGGAGTAATTCTATTTCAGACGACTTTTTACTTCTAGCCTACTTTCATACATTTTCAGATTAAATTGCATGAAATTACATAAAATAGGCTACTGCATAGTTTCTACAACAAATTTGACAAAACAAGAATGCATATTAACCTGAATTTAATGTTCAGTGTAAATGTTCAATGTAAGGTTCCCACTTTTACACACACTGATCAGTTTAACATAACATTTCACAAATTTAGTTTTTTAAAGATTTAAAAGTGCACTTGATGAATTGGTAGATTTTACCAATTAATATTTAGACATTTAGAATATAAGCAGTACTAAAAAATAGTTTTTAGAATCCCATTAATCAAGTTACAGTACATGTCCTTGTGGAAGATCAGTGAATTGAAGCTAATTAGTTATTTTTTCGGTAATCTCAAAGGTAAAACTCAAAACTATGTTATTGAATCTAATTGTAATTTTCATGTAGGTGCAATCCTGCAGGTATTAAAAGAACATCCTAGTATCTGCTCAGATGTAAGAGCACGGCTACGATGGGTGATGTTAGTGATGTAAGGACAGATTAGATTATGGATATATGTAATTGATAGCAACGAAAAATGGTAATGCTCAAACAAAAACTCAAAATCCTTGTCCGACGTAAATGTAATTCTCTTTGAATTAATACAGTCTCTTCATCTATGGGATTCGCCAAAAAAGGACAAGCCATTCGAAGCACTGCTTCGTCTTTAAAAAAGGGGAGGAGACTGACAGAAACTCAGAGTTTAGAGAATAAAACCTGCTCCTGACCAGGTTAGATTCGCAGTGTAAGTTACCATGGTAACTGACTCTGAGTAAAAGTTACCTCTCTTTCAGAAACAGGCTTGACTTACCCTGCTTTCTCGAGTTTGACAAACCTGCCATTTTGAAACGGAAAAAACCCAGAGTTTCTCTTATTTCAGGGTTTACATTCTCAACATGAAACGGGCCCCAGCTCCTTTGCTATTTCTTGAGTGATTTCTCAGTGCCTTCAATGAGCAATTATTCTTTAAATTTGATAGGAGTAAAATGTCATGTAAAAAAACATTTAATATAAAAACATCTTATATTGTAGACAGAGGATCTCATGAAGTTTGAACCTGAACTGACAGTAAACAATGGCAAGATTTCCTATAGGTCAGTAAATTCTCTTTGTTTTGAGGTATTACTTTTATTCATAAAAAAATATGTCAAAAAAAATGTACTATTATGTAAAATATGTAAAAAAAATATGTACTATTACTTCTGTCAGAAATAGTATCCCAAAAACAAACCAAACCAAAAAAAACAAAACATTTGATCAAATTGTCGTGCAGGTTTCAATGGAAAACAGAAGGCCTTTTCATGTGCAGTGCAACAAGTCTAGTATTTGGATTGAAAGGGAGTGGATGTATAGAGTACAGTGTGGCTCACTGGGATATGCATCTCCTCATCAACACCCGCTGTGAGCCTGCTGGACCACTGTTCGATATCAAAACCCCTACAGGAGAAATCTATGAGCTTCACCTTCCACACTCTGAGACACATGGTAAATGCTTTATACTGTAGTAATTGTATAGAGAACTGAAACCTTGCATCATTTTTATTTTATTATAATTTATTAACAGTGATGTACAATATAGTGAGCTGAGACTCTGAAAATACATTTCTGTCTAAACATTTTTTGTAGGCACTGACTGACTATTAATGGTTTCTCACAAAGCTTTTAAAAAACTTCTATAATCTATAATAATTATTTTTGCCATCAGGCTTTTATGGATTGAAGTCTAGCAGAAAACTGTATTTAAAAAGTAATTATATTAAAAAAATACCTTGCTATGTGTATTAGGTTAGGCTAACCGAGACTTTTTGTTTGCAGTTAAATATTGTTGCTCTTTTGTAGTTTGATCGCTTCTATTGTCCTCATTTGTAAGTCACTTTGTATAAAATTAATTCTTTTTTTTTTTTTTGCCACTTATCTTTTTATCTACAGTTGATGCCATTGGAAGTCTTTCTGTTGTCCACATACACAATGAAGACACTTGGGAATTTCTCTCTCCAAATAGAATTTCAAGAACGCATATAGCTGTAAATGTCTGTAGGTTATCGAAGTATGGCATTGCGCATGATAATAATCAAAACAACAAAATCATCAATGGCCAGGTGTTGCTGTTCCAGGAACCAGATATGTCACAGACACAGCAAAGGCTATGGGTTTTTCTTTTGCCAAGCAATGTCCCACTCTCCGAGGTCTGATAACCTTTCATTTGTACTCATTTTATTTTTGTAGAGATTCTTTTTTAATATGCATCACTTATAGTCTTGTTTTGCCAGCAGATTAAAGAACAACAACACCAGTATGTGTTCATCCAAACCAGCTCCGACTGCAAACTAGAGATAAATGCAAAGTACACTCTGATCTCAAAAAAAGCCAAAAGAGTCCAGCCGAAGGTATGTGAATTCAGAGATTGTTTCTCCTAGACCATAAGTTGTTTTTATCACACTGTGAAGCTAAAGTGGGTATCGTCCACTGCACAGAAGATTTGCTGATTTTACTAACCTTAGAAAATTGTATTCAGGTTTTTTGTGTTTGCTGTTTTCTTTAGGAAAAATTATTTGAACCCTTGCATGCTGGCAATTACCATCCTACATTTGAAGTCTTCTTAGATAAAGATGTGACTGAACTGCGAATTAAAATTCTGCTTAAAATAAAGGAAAGTGATGCGATTAACTTCAAAAATGCATGGAAGCGTTGGATAGTTCTCAAGAAAAACACAGGTAATTAGACAGTTTTGGTCATTAGAAGTTTTTTTCTTTTAGAATATATTTTGGTAATTTTTTTTTTCTCATGTAACTAATAGATAATCATGCTCAAATGGGAATTGAAGAACATTCTAACATTCAAGGTACCATAATTCTCTTAGATTCACATAATGCATCATTTTATAAAATGCCTGATAATCATTTGTTAATTTTTACGTCTAGTAAACCAAGAAACCTGGACATCTGCTCTTGGTGACATCATGGAAGATCTTAAAAGTGAGGAGTTCAAGAAACTGAAGCATTTGATGAATCGCACTGGGAAAAGGCATCCAATTTCTTTACAGAAACTTGAAGAAACAAAAGACCGGTGTGAATTTGTGACTTTGGTTATTAATACATGGGGATTCAAAGAATCAGTGAAAGCCATACACGAGTTAATGAAGAAGCTGCCTCGCAATGATGAATCTGTGACAGACCGACTAAAGCCTTATGTGACACACTTTGGTCTTGAGAATTAGAGCATAACACAGACACTTTTCAGTCCTATTGTAGAAAGATCTCAATGTAAAAAACGTTTTTTAACACTAAACAACAGATTACCACAGTGTAGCACCATATCAAGACTTGAATAACTGTTGATTGTACTTCAGCTGTAAATTCTTATGTGGCTTTGTAATTTATCTTGTAAATTATTTAATAGAGGTTATTTGTTTATAAAATGTATGTATTTAGCTGCTGCTTCAGGTTGTGAGACAGCAACATGAGAAATGCTGCAGTTATGTGTACTGTAATTATAACAATGAGCTGATTTTTATTCCCTGTTTATAAATAATTTGTGAAATATGATTCTCATATATATATAGAGAGAGTGAGAATATGAAAGCAGTCAACTGAATAAAAGACTGTTTAGTCATTCAAAAGATTATTAATCAACTAAGGTATGCTGCAGTAAGCCACGATCTATTGAAACCAGCACTGCTTGTTTGCATAAAAGGTGCAAAATTATCAACATGAATTTGAAAGCTTACAAACCCACACTAAGAGAGAAAAAAAGAACATTAAACAACTAAATCTTATATTTCACATAGCCTATTATTATATATTTTCATATACCCAAGTAGGCTATATTATATTTTAATAGCTCACAATATATTCATGTAAATTAAAAACAATCAAATAGCTACTATGATTAAAAAATGACACTTACCTAGGCTAGTTTTGGGTAGGTATGTTGATTTATTTTTTTGTGTGTGTGTTTTCCCACAGCACCAATAATTTAAATTAATTTCTCCGTTCTATTTGATCTAAAATATTATGCACTGAATCTAAATATATTAAACTTTTTTTACCTTATAAAATTGAAAAATTTCTCTGTCGTTTTCGGAAACTGTCGGAAATATAAAAAGAGACCACTGTTTACACAGGAAGTCAGTCATGTTTTGTGCATATTAACCGCAAGGGAGGCAATATCTCACTTTAGTTCGCTGGTCCTCCTCAGATCTCATTAGCTTACTACCCGCAATTTGTCCTTGTTAACGGTCTTGTTAAGTAGTTGTTTGTTTGATGCTAGTAACCCGCGCTTGAAGATTCGAACACTGCGCATATTTTATTTTTGTTTGTTTCAAAGTTACAACGTGGGTTTTTTAGTTAAATGCTGTGATATTAATCGACACGAGTAACGTTAGTAAGATCACGATGAGGCCTGTCAACCAGCTGCTCCACAACAAGTTCGTTGTGGTCTTAGGCGATTCAAGTGAGTCCTTACTAAACTTAATAGGTATTGGGATTAAAAATAGCCTAAATGATTTTAATAAGACTGTTTTCTCTCTAGTTCAACGTTCAGTGTACAAGGATTTAGTCCTCACTCTAAGGAGAGATGCGTTTTTAAGTGTATCACAGCTAAAAAGCAAGGTCAGTATTTGGATTGGTGTGTCTTTTTACTAATCTTTTGAAGTTTAAATTTTTAAGAAGTATTTATCTTTTTTTTAATATAACGTTATTTTGTTTGAGAGCGCGAGTACGGTGCACGGGAGGGGACGTTTTTCGGTTCACTTGGTTTTGTCGTGGCCTCGACTTATTAACTCGTAGGAATGTGACACTATGTCGTGGCCACGAGATCGTTTTGTCGAGACATCCTTAGCTATAGTGAGGGAACGACATATTTTTTTTATTGCATAAACAATCCTGCGTGACCCTAACAACTCGCGATTATCAGAGATGTTTAAAACATTTTTATTACATTAAACATTTTGGGGCAGTTTCCAGAACAGGGTTTAAATTACAGTCCTAGATTAAAATAAATGTTAAGAGCTGTCTAAACTGGAAAAGGCTTGCACTGAGATATCTTAAAATACATCATTGCCGTTGTTTGATCTTAAAATACTCACAGATAATGCATTTTTGTAAGACATGTTTCTAAAAAATTTTAAATGTCCTAAACTAGCAAAGGTCTAGTCCTGGCTTAATCTAATCCCTATCCGAGAAACCGGCCCTTAATTTACTATTTGTATATTCTACATTATTTGTATAATCTTCTATTATATTAACTTGTTGGGTCTATACTTTTATATTTATTTCATATATTTATTTCCGGAGTATAGGTCTATACCTAATTAACGTTTTTGTATAGTTATTAAATGAGCCTGTTGTGTTTTCATTTGCAAATAAAAATGCGTGAATGATTCATTCCTCAATGAAAAAGATGATTTAATGACTACACTAGCCATTAGAATATATTAATAATTATTAATTTGCAAAAATGAAATAAAATACATTTAATTAAAACCTTTAAATTGCATTTTAAATTCCAGTCAACATAATCAAAGCTTTATTAGGCTACATTGTATCATCAAAAAAATCATCTTCATGATATACTAGTGTAGTGCTAATGCATTTCAAATGATCTGTAATACAATTGAAATGTATTTGAAGTACATTTCACGAGTTCGGGCTTGTCGGCTAGATTAAAGCGAAGCAGATTTGGCGTGCTGCTAAAGGAGGAGAAACTCAGG
>JAUMHP010000052.1:7143805-7167316 GCA_032361065.1 Enteromius trimaculatus | reverse complement strand
TTGGAAGGCGGAGATCGAAAATTGGGGGTGTAGCCTTCGCTCCCTCCTCCCGAAACGAGTTTTTACAAAACTATGTTAAAACAAATTTCAAATATGCTCTAAATGCCGTTCATGAAGTGTTAAAAGTACATTTTAAATGTATTGCAAAGCTTTATTAGGTGACATTGTATTACATATATTTGTATATTATGAAGTCAGAACGTTATGTAAAAAGATCGAAATAAAAAAAGGGGAGGGGGAGGCTATAAATATAATAGGCTAATAATAATGATGTTGTTGATGATGATGCTAATAATTTTTACAAAGACGATGCATTCATGGACATTTAATATTAATGTAATATTTATTTATGATAAACTTAATATAAATGGTGTTTAGCATACATTATATGCAATATAATAATTTACATAATAAAACAATACATTGTTTAATTCTTTATTTATATAGCGCTTTTAACAAAACATAAAAAAAGGATTATTTTTTTTATAATGCAATCATTTTTATAATAATTATGTGTGTGTGTTTAATGGTAAGCTTGTATGACTGTAGACCATTTTGGTCCAACAACAAACTAGCTAACGTTACAGCACCAGCTAGCCTTGCTATTTTAGTGCTGCCAGGATGGTTTTTAGGAAATTATACCTGGTTGACAATCTCATGACTATCTATAGTTCTCATCATCAAGATGTTTGCAAAACACTCTAATGTACAGAGTTTGATATAAATGGGTGAATATGGTTACCGATGTAATTACTGTGAGAAGAACAGAAACTTTCCTTTTTTTCAGTATAGATTAAGTAAAGTGTAATGCATCTGTCTTGTCCATATTTTCCAGGGTGAGTACTCCTTTGAGCAAGACTCTCTGGTTGAAGGTGGCAGACTTGCAGAAATGAATAACGGCACTGCCTATAAAGAAGTGCGGCAGTATAGAACGGATCACCACTTGATCCGTTTCTATTTTGTCACGCGTGTGTTTTCCCGCTATATGGCCAGCATCTTGAATGACTTTGAAACTGGAATGAAACCAGACCTAGTCATCATCAATTCTTGTGTGTGGGATATATCAAGGTGGGAGTATTCTTCTTTACAGTTTTTTTTTTTTTACAGTCAAAAGATATTTAGACTGTCACAATTATTTTTCAATGAACTTGTTTTTTGTTTTACTGCAATGTACAGGTACAGCCGTGATTGGGCAACCGACTATAAAAGCGACCTTAACACGTTCTTCAGTAAACTGAAAGCCATTCTGCCCACAGAAAGCCTGGTTGTATGGAACATGACCATGCCGTTGGGAAAGAAGATTGTGGGTGGATTCTTGGTTCCAGAGGTGGGTTACAAAAAACTGTATGGTAGAGAAGAAACCTTCTCGAACAGTGGTGATGAGAATCGATAATCCTGGACTTTTTCATCTTGCCCACAAATTCAGATCCAACAACTGGGTCCCACATTGAGGTTCGATGTGATTGAAGCAAACTACTTTGGAGCCACTCTTGCTAATGAGTATGGCTTTGATGTGCTAGACCTGCACTTTCAGTTTCGGTTCAGCCTGCAGCATCGTATGCAGGATGGCGTACACTGGAATGCTGTCGCCCACCGGCAGATTACATGCCTGCTGCTGGAGCATGCCGCACAGGCGTGGGGAGTGGAACTGCCAAATCTGGGTGAGAAATGCAGGATGAGTTTGTTGTCATTGGTTAGCTGTAGCAGAAAGCTGCAAAAATACTGTAAGCTTCGATGACTTTGAATGAGTGATGGATTTTGGCTGGGTCCTAGAATTAAAAAATCTCTGAATGTACCAACAGACCTGTTTAAATAATCACAATTTTGTCCAAGGACTTGCCTAAGAGTACATAGAACATTTAGTCACCCATTTTATTTCTCTCTCTTCTTCTTTTTGCAGACATGCTTAAGGCAAAGAATCACCCAGCATTACATGACAGCCATAACACGAAGACCGCTACGAAGAGAGCTCCCAGACGCTATCAAGGTACACTACTATATATATATATATAATATATATGATAATTATAATGTTGATGAAATTTAGCAACATACTGTTCTCAACATTGGTAATACTTTTATTTCAGTTTTTTTTAACACCAAATCAACAATTTCTAATGTATCTTATGAAAATGAAGTAAAAAAAAAAAACCTTGAATAAATAGCATTTAAAATCTATTTTATAAATTATAGTAAAACAGATAGTTTGAATTTTTATATATAAATATATCAAGTGAAGTCTTTGCATAGAGTATAAGAAAATTATACCAACCCCAAACTTTCTGTAATATATACTGTGTATATAACTTGCATGATTTTTCTTTTCTGTATAACATTTAATAATTCAAAACATGCCTATTTTAACAGGTCCATCGTATAGTAACCAGAGAGGCTTCAATGCACCTATGATGCCTGCCATCCACTATAACTATAATGGTAATAAACAAGCCGCTCCTGAGAAAATGTACTTAATCGGCACAGTTATTCATTCATTATTTATTCATTTTGGAACAAGTATAGTATAGTCAAGTATATGACAAGCATAGTCATATGCCATATTTGACCACTCCATATATGATGATGCGTCCACCGTTTTGGAATGGTCAACTTGAGCTCCAACCCTGAGCATTCTCCCCGAGCAGCACGCCAAACAAGCTTCGCTTTATTCGAATGCTGACAAGCTCGAACTCGTGAAATGAGCATTCAAAGATATTCATGGATGTAATGTGTTAAGTTCACAAAGGGGAGGTTGTAGTTATTAGACATGTTTTGTTTTTTTTTGTTAATGAAAGTAACAGTTTTTACTCTTGTTTTCAGGTCCAGCCTGGCCACAAGGCCAAATGAGGCAGTACAATGGTTTTGGTGCACCGTTCGACTATGATTGGCAGTTCTACAGTGACGGTGTACCTCCCCACTTAACAGCAGGATACCACAGCTTTGAAAGGGAACCCTTCTACAGAGGTGCAAATAGATTTATTTACTGTTCTCAAACTATCTGTATCTTTATTATATTAATGCAAAACTCGACTAAACTTGTGGTTATTTGTTCACAATTCAGCTCCTGCCCCCTACTGGCCCATGAACAACTTTATCATGAAACACAAACAAAGACGACAATATAATCCCTACACACGAGAGAGACCACGTTCTTACAGATAAAGCCGTTCTCATTGTGCATGGCTAGAATATTAGGCATTGTTGCAAGTAAAAAGACACGTTCTGCATGTTGGGAATTATTTTGGAGGGTGTGTACATGTTTATTAAGTGCTGAAATGTGTAGTTTATTCATAGTTTCCTATACGTGATGCTTGTTTGTAGAGCCTTTCTATGTTATGATTCTTGTTACAGTAACACTGAACTGTGATATTGTAATTGTTTTGCCACTGATGTAACCGTTAACCACCACCAGACGAAACATTTTTCAATTCTGAAATAAAATATTTTTTTTACAAAAGTCTTTAAAATAGTTAGTGTTGTTTCCTATTCATCTGATGCAATGTAAATGGGTTTTTGATTAGGCAAGCACACTCATGCTATCAGGGTTCAATATTTTTATACACTTTTTTTTTTTCACTTTGAAACCTTTTCAGACGTACAAGGTGAAATTTGATAGCAAAAATAGCTGACCCCTCTCAATTCTCCCAGCTCTTGAACTCTTACATCAGCCGCCAGTGTAGCTTTTCTAACTTCTCTCTCAAGCCACACAAGCCTAGCATCAGGATCCTCGTCTGAGAACTGTAGGAGACTCCCTGAGGGCTTCAGCACCTGTAAGCTTTGCTTCACGATCTGTCCAGCCTTAACTTGACCTTCTTTAGACCTAACTAAAGCATCTGTAGTACCCTTGTCCAATATCAAGTCCAAGCTTCTGGCCCCAAAGTATCCTCTCAGCTCTGTGCAGTCAAGCTCCAGGAAGGCAAGAGCAGAGGATGGGTTGCATGGCTGCACCGATGTAGAACTGGCATGCTTCTCCATAAGTTTGACTGCAACCGAAGAGATATCAGCACAGGTGACCTTCACAGCACATGGAGATGTTGTGTAGATACAAGGTCCTAATGCAGAGGTGCCACAACCCATGTCCAGGATGTTCAAAGGGCCACTCTGGGAATGAGACATGCTCTGAAGTACAGGGAGAACGAAGTCCTTGACTGAGTGAAATCCAAAGAACCACTCAAAATATTTGAATTGCCCTTTGCTTCCATTTTCTGTGTAGAATCTGTCCCATGTTGCTTTTTTGTCCATGTTTTCAATCAACTCATCTGCCAACACAAGATATTAATAGTTAGAATTTAGGACAAAAATACATATAACCCTCCCTTACAATAAAACATGCAGTGACTTTAACCACTAACTAACAAATATCACTGAATTAATGCATAAACCAAGTAGAAACTGGATTGGTGGATCTCTGCTAATAATATAATGGAAGGGGTCATTTTTTGACATGTATGTCAAATATTTTATATTTCAGTGTTCTATGATGATCAAAATAAAACTTAGATTAAACATTTGATCACATTTAATATGATGTTTGGTTGGGGGGGAAAAAAGGAAATATACACAAACTTGTCAAACTAGTATGATGCCATCTGTGTGTCTTGGTCAGCTTTTGAAGGGTCCTCATCGGCACTGCAAGTCTGGCAAATAACATTTTTAATACACAGCTTAAGTAGAGGTATTCCGTGTAAAACGAAACACTGGCCGCATGTTTGATCCTGTAACTGAATGACACGACCCGGAAGTATACATGAGAGAGGGGGCGGTGGAAAAAGAACTCAATCAAGATGGCGGATGAACAGCAGGAATCATCACAGGGAGAGATGGAGGGTAAGAGCAAAAATAACATTTCGCCACGCAGTTTAAAAGATGATCTGACATGCGTTAACAAAACATCTCGCGGTGTCCTGCCTGAGGGGGCCTGCGTTAGAGAAACAAGCAAACTGTACGAGCAGCAGGAGGGAATGCAGAGCATTAGCTGTACAAAGAGAAACCTCTTGATTCATTTAACCAAAAATAAAACTCAATCTTCCAAACATTTTATGGTATGTCATATTTCTATTACTCATTTTACGCCCTCGGTTTAAATGGTATAGCAGTCTTGTTTCCCAGTCAGCGGCACACTGTAATATGCACAGTTTTTCCTCTGGATGTATGGAGGCAGGTGGCCAATCTCTTTGTATTTTTGTTGTGGTGTGGTAACAGTCATGGGCGGTTATTTTACTGAGATGATGGTTAGAGGACTCCTCACTCGCGCCTTTGTTTACATTACGTCGGAGTGTGACATGTAACTCAAGTCAGCGAGTGAAGGCACCAAACTGCAGCAATAGCAGAACTGGCAGCACTGCCTACTGTTATGAGCTCTGGTCCATTTTCTGTGTGTCTACACGAAGCCAGAGCACAGTTTATGAATCTCTCTCTCTCTCTATATCAATCTGTCTAATATAGACATAGATATATTTCTCGGTCTGGTATTGGCTCTGTATGGCACCAGAATATAACATTCAAGGTGAAATTGGGTCAAATGTAATTGGACGAATAAATATAATCACAAATAAATGCTTATTTTTAATATTTTGTTGAGAATCTTGTGTAGGCATTGACTGCCTTAAGTCTGGGACTCATAGACGTCACCAGAGACTTAGTGAATCTCCGGCTGACTTGTTTGTGGGTCTTTCTGCCTTTAGTTTTCTTTAACAAGTAAAACATATGCCCAGTCGGGTTGAGAACAGGAGACTGACTTGGCCATTGCAGAACAATTCTCTTGTTTATCTTCAACTCCTTGGTTGCTTTTGCTGTATGTTTTTGGTCATTGCTCCATTTGACTGAATCTGGGCATAGGTTATGTCCCTGTACTGTTCAGAATTCTTCCGGCTTTATCTGTCTTCTGTCACATCATCAATAAACACCAGTGCAGCTGGACACCGTGCATGCTCATGCCATCACACTGCTCCACCATCTTTCACAGATGATGTTGTATGCTTTGGATCACAAGCTGTTCCAAGCCTTTTTTGGCTTGGTCTAATCAGGCCTTGTTTTCACCTTTATGGTAAATCTTCTCTTGATTAGCTGGATGTTGTGAAAGAGCATTTCTTTACCATCATGAGGATTCTCTGATCATCCACTGCTGTTGTCCTCCATGGACGTCAAGGCCTCTTTATGCTGCTGAGCTCACCAGTGCATTCATTTTTTTCTCAGAATGTACCAAATTCTTGATTTGGCCGCTCCTAGTGTTCCTGCTATCTGTCTTATGGGTTTGTTTAGTTTCTGAAGCCTAACAATGGTCTGCACAGAGAGCTCCTTTGATTGCATGATGTGGGTTCACAGGAACAACCCACAAATGTAAATAGCACACTTAGAAACAACTTTTTAACGGCTTAATAGATGTAGAAATAACAAAGGAATAACCCACATCTGTTCATGAAATGGCTTTAGAGAGTCAACTGCACTTAAAAAAAAATGGGGAGATTAAAGGGCTGTAATTCCTTAATCTTTCCTCCATTTGTGATGAGAAAAATTAGCTTAAATTAAAGCTCAGAGCATTTTAAGCCCATATTCTTTATATAACCGTACCTTAAATATGTTTTGTCCAACAGCTAACATAAATAAAGAATTGTGCCTTTGTCCAAATATATTAAATTTATACTTTATTATTTTGCAGGAGTGAACTGCCTTGCATATGATGAAGCCATTATGGCTCAGCAGGACCGTATTCAGCAAGAGGTGAGTGTGCAGATAATGTTGCAATTCTGAAAAAAGGCTTGTAATATATTGTCCTGCTACCGAACAAATCACTAGGGATGTAGTGTGTTTTTGTCAAATTGTTAGCTGTTTTTTAAATGATAAATAGAGTTGTACTTAAAGGATAGCTCAACAAAACATGCCATGTTTCTGTGATCATTTACCCTCTTCACAAAATGCTGCTCTTTAATTCCATATAGTTAAGGAGATGGGCTGTCACACTTAAAAAAAAGCCCCTTTAGACCTGGAATATTGTATAGTACAATAGTAAATAGTATAGTATTTGAAGAGATCGATGTATTGTAGGAAAAATAACAGAAACATTCTGTGTAAAATGTTGGAAAAAGGTTGGAACAATATGAGGATGACTAAATGAACTAACCCTCTAATTGCTTGTGTTTTGTTTTAAAAGATAGCCACCACTAACCCTTTGGTGTCGGACAGACAAGATCTCTCTGTGCTCAAGGGTGAATATGCAGCAGAGGACACCATATACCAGCTCAAGATAAAGGTCGCTACAGTTTCATGAGCTTTCTTAGTTGTAGCAAGTGCCCTAAACCTGTTGTAAAACTGGTTTCCTTACATCTTGTTTATAGGACCTTCAGAAAAAGTATGCGTACATTCGTAAGACACGGCCAGATGGAAACTGTTTCTACAGAGCTTTTGGCTTTGCGCATTTGGAGTCACTACTGGAGGACAGCAAAGAGCTGCAAAGGTAATGTACTCTATGCTTTGGGTGCCTCGTGCAGACGTCATTGCCTAAGTTTGAAATAGTTGCACTAATTCAGGAGATAGCAGAAACCATGTTTTCACAAAGTACCATTTGTCTGTTTGTCTTTGTGTCATTGTAGTGAATGTTTAGGTAAAAGATCTGTCTCAATTTTGGCTCTATAGGTTTAAAGTTGTGGCAGCTAAAAGCAAACTGGACCTTGTAAACCAGGGCTTCACCGAGTTCACTATCGAGGACTTTCACAATACTGTGAGTTGGAAATTTATCGGTTAAAAACTGTGCTCAAATTTCTTGCCGTCTCAGATTTAAAACTCAATGCATGAAGAGTAAAGTCGCAGATTTTCAGCCAGCTTCGGTGATATGTAGTGTTGGATTAGAGTAATGTTCAAGTCTTTGAGTTTTAAGTTGTTACTCATTTATGTAACCGATGAAGTGTTTAGTACTGTACTTAAAAAAATAAAGTCTATCAAGGCTACCCAAGTGTTTGTTTTGGCAAAGGATCACCAGCAGATATAAAATGCATTGAAATAAAGAAAACCACATTTTTGTACCCCAGGTTTTAGATAGTATGCTCTTTGTATCTTTAACCACAGCCATTTTTTTCTTGTTGTGTAACACCGAAAAGTTTTTCTAGACATCCCCGTTTACATCTTTTACCTTGTCAGCAGCCCTTACCCTGTAATTTTACTTGAATTATACTCACTGTGGTTTCTCTCCTTTCTCAGTTCATGGACCTGATTGAGATGTGTGAAAAGCAGCAAACACTTGGTGAACTGCTGAACTCCTTCAATGACCAGAGCGTGTCTGACTACATAGTGGTTTACCTGAGGCTTCTCACCTCCGGATACCTGCAGCGGGAGCATGTGTTCTTTCAGCACTTCATAGAGGGCGGCCGTTCCATCAAAGAGTTTTGCCAGCAGGTAAGTAACACCTTAAGATTACTACATGTCAATGACCATGCTGAAAATAAAGCAATACTGATGAATAAGGCTTAGATCTAATATTCGGTTTAATTTTTTTTAGGAGGTGGAACCCATGTCGAAAGAGAGCGACCACATCCATATCATTGCCTTAGCAAAGGCACTGAACGTGCCCATATTAGTGGAATACATGGACAGAGGAGAGGGTGGAACGGTGAACAATCATGTCTTCCCTGAAGGAAGTGAACCACGCATCTTTCTGCTCTACCGCCCAGGCCACTACGACATCCTGTATAAGTGATATTCTGTGGTTCCATTGTGACGAAACCATCCCAGTTCTGAAGCCAAGTTGAGTCATACATGTGTATGCGAGGCTATGCTACAATTTATCATAATAAAACTATCACTCCAGTTCTCCCCATATTACGAAATGAATGATTTTTTCCCCCCAGTACAAACAGAACTTAAAGCTGTTGCTATCATAAAAACTGACACTGCATCAAATGGCAGCATTAGGGTTGTACAGTAGTTTTCTTTTTTGTGGTTGTAAATGTTATCAACTTGCTTTTAGTGTTTTTCCTTTGTTACACTGCCTTTCATGAGTTTTATTAAAGGGATTTACACCTCACTTGACTAAAGTCAGTTTGTGACTTCAGAAATCAAGAATGGGACTAACAATTCAGAAGTTGATCAAAGCCAGAAACAAGACAATAAGCTAGTTTAACTGGTTTTAATCTTAAACAGAATTATTAAGTGCACAAACATTTTTACCCAAACCACACCTTAAGCAGACTGATGGTTATTTTAAGTAGACATGGGTAAAATGCTTTACAAAACACCCATGGTCATGTACTACTCCAACCACAACTCTACAAAACACATGTTTGATTTTCGTCTGGCGGCATCCTTCATGGCCGTTTTCTGTGGGAGTCGCAAGAGTTGGACAGGATCCATGCAGCCGGACCAAGGACAGCAATCGAGATGAAGGCCATCACAAGTACACTCTCCTAAATGTGTAGGGGCAAAGATATAACGGTTATGTAGGAGTACGCGTTAAGAGGAGTAGATGTTGTCGAGAGATGTCGAATCTTTTAAATGGCTCAGTTGGGCAGTTTAACTAAACCGGATTCATGAAGCAGAACGAATCCAAACAGCTTCGGAATCTCATCGTAATATTAAATATAAAAACGGCAAAAGAGCGGATTAAGTGTTTTTTTTTTTTTTTTTAGAAGTTATAAATAGTTACAAAATATTTAAGTTCTTCCATATCTGAATCACGACTGCAAAAAAATGACACACACTTTTTTAAAAAGACGCATAAACACTCCTAACAAAACCTTAGCTACCAAAAAAGCAACTTGAACACGTATAAACTATGTAAAACTGTTCGTGGAAATGACGAGAGTTTCTTCTGAACTTACCACAGCACCAATGGCGCCTTTTCCAGGTGTAGAGGTATAGAAACGCGGGATTAAGACATTTTGTCTGGAGTTAAATCTTGTGGTTCTGAGTGTTCGTACAAAGCCAAACATCATGTATCCTACTGTAAACCAACACCACAGAACTTTTTAGTTGTGGCGCGCCTATTGTTTTTTATTTTACTTTTCCCGCCAACTAATTAATAAACTCACCTTGGCACATCCTTCTAGCCAATCAACAGCCTCGTTAATTATGACGTTTCGACAAGCCAAGTGACACCCCAAACATGACGATGATTAGGCCTGATGTTCAAACGTTATTAAATATTTTTTTGGCGAATTAATCAGCAGAATATTGTTTAAATAGATTTTAAGTATAATATACGAAACCACAGAACAAGTCCCAAATGCAACAGGACTTGTGAACAGAATGAACTTGAAGAAAGAAAACGAAGGATGAAATAAGGTATTGGTTGTTTTTAATTTTACATGTTTTACAATGAATCCTTTCAATGCAAAAAAAAAAAAAGGAAAATTATCAATAAACCAATTATTTCCTTCAATAGTATGATACAACAAAATGAACAAGAGTAGATTATAGTTTTTATATAATTTTATACAACGTCAAAAGACAACAGCAAAAATAAGCACAAAGGCACATCTACCGTTCTTATCTGCAATTTTGAAACCAAATACATACATTCATTCCTTGTTCCTGTACAAGCCAACATCTCACTCTTTTTTTGTCTTTTTATTCTCTTTATTCTTCATCTGAAGCTCTTTGTTTTGCAATAACAAAAAAAGGACAAGACTTTCAAGGCAGTAAATGGTCAAACAAAGCAGCATTCTCCCTCCTTCTAAAGAAATGTCCAGTTTCTCGCAAAGAAAAGGAAATCAAGTAGCAATCACTTCAAAAGTTGCCATGTAGTGAGATGATACATAAGGGTTAAACAGTGCATCTCATTTAACTGAAAACTCTTACTCAAAAAAACACGTCAATATAAGAGCTTTGGCAAAGCGAGGCCGATCTTCAAGACATTTATGCATATCATTTCTCAAAACAGGAACAGCATTTATATTCTTATGTGGACATACGATTTATCTTTGGCAATAATAATTATCAGAGAAAAGCCTAGCAAGTATAAGGCATACTAAATATGAAAATTAAGTATAAATGGCCCCTTTTAAAAACACTGCAATAATTCGCTTCAATGTTTCATTTAAGATAAGTTCCAGTTATAACAGAATGAAACTTCTGTGACTTAAAGATGCATTTAAGCATCCACTATGTACATGTTTTCAATGTACATACAAATACTTAAAACAAAACATTTTAAACCGAGCAATAATGTGAGGCTGTAAATTACAAAAGCAATGTGACCATGAAACCAGAATGAAAGATATACACACACATATATATACACACACATACATATACATATATATATATACTGTGTGTAAGAATATATACACACATAAATAAATAAATAGCAGTGCATGGACACTCCCCCTGCTGTATACAATGAGAAGCATATTTGCACATGCATTCTTTGGCTGTGTCAGATGTTAATGGTGTAAGCGCAAAAAACTTTTAGGTAAAGTTATTAGTGCAGCTGAAGTCCTAACAAACAACTTCAAGTAGTGATGTAGTGTTTTCAAATGGAACTGAACACCAAGTCTGTGGTACTAGTGTCTTGTCAATAGTTGTATCAATCGTCATGTCAATGTAATGTCCATTCTTTAAAACAAACTGCAGTTTAATGTCTTTTTGGTCAATCTCTTGGTCCACCGTTACACGTGTTTCTCAGTATTGCCCGTACCCCATCCCGACACCCAGCCCCAGGCCGAGGCTCTCTCGAAGTCCCCTGAGCTGCTCCTCACCGAGCCTGATCTTGTCATCCAGTTGCCTCTGCTCTACCAACAGGGCTGCTTTCATCTTCACAAAGTGACTGTAGTCACGCATCTGTTCTGGGGTCAGGCAACATTCCAGCACCTTGCCCACCGCCTGCTCACGCCGGTCCACGTGCTCCTTGAGCTCCTGAGCCTCTCCCATCTGCGCCAGCAGCTGCTTTTTCTTTTCCAAAAGTTGAAGCTACGACATGACAGAGAGAAGAATTGCTAAACCAATCAAACATACACGAGGATAAATACTCAAAGTGTAATTTGCTTTTCACAATACACATAGTTTTAGAGTAAATCGTGCTGTTAATGTTTATGATATCTTGAGATCTTCATTCCTTACAGTCAAATTTTGCAGATTCAAGTTTGGCGACAATCCAGTTTACGTTTTGCAACAAAATCTCAAGGAAGTAATAAAGTAGATTTGCTATATGTGACCCTGGACCACAAAACCAGTCTTAAGTCGCTGGGGTATATTTGTAGCAATAACCAAAAATACATTGTATGGGTCTAAATTATTGATTTTTCTTTTATGCTAAAAATGTTTCATGAAGATGTTTAGTCAATTTCTTACCAAAAAATATATTAAAACTTAATTTTTGATTAGTAATATGCATTGATAAGATCTTAGTAAAGGTGATTTTCTCTGCATTTAGATTTTTCTGTACCCTCAGATTCCAGATTTTCATATAGTTGTATCTCGGTCTAATATTGCCCTATCCATCCAAATCATACATCAATGGAAAGCTTTTTTATTATTATATTGATCATGTATAAATATAGGTGACCCTGGATCTCAAAACCAGTCTCAAGTAGCAGGGATAAATTTGCAGCAATATCCAAAAATACATTGTATGGATGTATGTCAAAATTATTGATTTTTCTTTTATGCCAAAAATAATTTGTATATAACGCAAAGATCATGTACCATGAAGACATTTTGTAGATTTCTTATCATATATATATATAATATGCATATTACTAAAAAAAATATATATATATATATATATATATATGGAAAATTTATTATGATAAGTAATATGCATTACCAAAAACATAATTTGGAAAACTTTAGGAGAGATTTTCTCAATATTTTTTTTTTTCACCCTCAGATTCCAGATTTAAAAAAATAGTTGTATCTCAAATATTGTCCAATCCTAAAAAACATACTGCACAACTATGAATCTCAGTTGTTGTGGTCCACTGATAGAATACTCCTTAGGATGGCTTTCAAAGTAGTACAGGACCTTCATACAGTCATATACTTTATGTATGCACTTGAAGCTGCATGTATTATATATCCAACTTCTAATATAATGTGGTCAATAACAATTTAATTTGCAGAGATATTCGTCTCCTCACCCTCTCGTGGTGGCCAGTCTCTGGGTCCACACAGTCCAAGGCACTTTCTACTCGAATCAGTCTCCCAGAAAGAGACAACAACAGGCTGGTCACCTTGTCTAGGTCACCGATGAACATGCGGTACTTATCCACCTCGTTGGGCTTACAGATAGCGAGCACCAGGCTCTCCACCTCCTCTCCCAGCTGAGAGTTGGCACGAATATCCTCTTGTAGACCCCTCTGTGCCTCACGCAGGATACCCAGTTTTTTACGAAGGCTCTCGATCAGCTGCTTCTGTAAACATTTGTAAACATTTACTTTAAAGAAGTGGCATACAGTATTTTAAAAATTATAATAATTTTTTCTTGTACTTCAGCACCAAATCAGCATATTAGAACGATTGCCAATAATTGCGCCTAATTATTCCATCATAGGAATAAAGTTAAAAAAGCATGACATAAGCAAGCCGCACATTTCTGAATCTTCACCTTATAATTGAGTTCTTCTTCCTGCTCTTTTCTCTCTGAGATCTCTCGAAACCTGTCAAGAAGTTGCGGGTTGTCAGCTGACATGTCATAACAGGCTGATCGTGAAACCAGTCTAGATTGCCTAGGATGGATAATTTAGAAGAAGATTAAGATGGAGACAGTGTAACAATCTTTCTGATAGGACAGAATAGAACACACTGAAAATTCAAGTAAAAAATAATTACAAAGAAACAACAAGTAACCCATAAGATGACATTTTGAAGCAGAAAGTCTAAAACAATATTATATTAGTACCTCTCTAGTGTTCCTCCACTGATTGGGTGGCCTCCTCTCCAGCTCTCTGCACCCATCTCTGTATTTACACTGTGTGGAAATAACTCTCCTATCAGCTCTTTCCTAGATAAACCGTAATCTTCCTCTAGAATGGAGTCCACCAATGCGCCCCTCGTCGCTCTAATGTTTCTCGCTGAAGGAGCCCCTTCCTCAGGCATGCTGTCAATGTCTGTCTCCAGCACTATAACTGGTCGAGCAAAACCCTGCATCTCCATCCTGTCCTCTCCTTCTCTCCTGTCAGTTTCTCCTATCCGCTCATTCTCACTGATCTCATCTATGTCTGTCTCCAGGGGCTGGTTTCCATCTTCGATACTGCTGGGACTGTGGGAGGAAATAAGCTGCTTTTTGTAAACGGTTACAGGGAAGCCTGCTTGATGGGGCTGCAAGTGGTAGTTGTTCATGGTGAAGTAGGATTCGGGACACACGGATCCAGCTGACAAAATGTGCTCTGGGACTTCGTGACACCTGGTAGTGCCCTTTGTAGGGTAGTGAGGACTGGATCGGTCCCACTCTGCTCGATGCTCAGAAATGATGGGCTTCACCAGTGTGACTCTAGGCTCATCTGACACTGCAGCATTGTGGACAGGTATTCTAAAATAGAGCAGACGTGAAGGTAGTTTATTCAAAAGTACATTGAAAATGTAATTTATACACGACCATTTAAAGGTGTAGGGTCAGTAGGATGTTTATTTTTTTATCAGTAAAGATGCATAAAATCGATCAAAGGAACAGTAAATGCATTTATAATGCTACATTTCTATTTCAGATAAATTATGTTCTTTTGAACGTTCTAGTTATCAAAAAATTCTGAAAAACTATATAAAAAAATACATATATATAAACTATATAAAACTATGTATAAAAATTTTTAGTAGCGTAACTATTTACCACAGTGACCAGGAGGGGACGTCTTCGTCTATTTATTTCCGGAGTATAGGTGTATACCTTATTAACGTTTTGTATAGTTATTGCTAGTATACTTTATGATTGTAGACTGAACGACCGTGCGCGATGATAAATAAGCGTGTTGTGTTTTCATTTGCAAATAAAAATGCATGAATGATTCATTCCTCAATGAAAAAGATGATTTAACGGCTACACTAGCCATTACACTACATTAATAATTATTAATTCGCAGAAATAAAATAAAATACATTTAATTAAAACCTTCAAAGATTTTTTAGGCTACATTGTATTACATATATTTGTATTATAAATTGTTGGATATTATAAAGTCAGAACGTTTTGAAAAAAGATCAAAAAGGAAGCGGGGGGTGAGGGGGCTATAGGCTATAAATATACTAGGCTAATAATAATGATGTTGTTGTTGATGATGGTGCTGATAATTATTACGAAGACAATGAGTTATTAGACATTTAATATTAATGTAATATTTATTTATGATAAACTTAATATAAATGGTGTTTAGCCTACATTGCTTGCAATATAATAATTTATATAATAAAACAATAATACTTTTTAGAATACAATAATTTTTATAAGAATTAATATTCATTTAAAATAAAATAATATCCAAATCCATCTCTGAAAATCGCGGGTTGTTATGGTCACGCAGGTTTGTTTACGCAATAAACTCGTGGCCACAAGAAAAATATGTCGTTCCCTCAACATAACAAGTCACAACATAATATCACGTTTCCACGAGTTAATATGTTGTGGCCACGACAAAATCTATTGGACCTAAGATGTCCCCTCCTGGTCACCGTACTTTACAACATTGATGATACTAAGAAATGTTTCTTGAGCAACAAATCAGCATACTATGTTTTTAGGCTCATGTCAAAAATGCATTTTTTTTAGATATATTAAAACAGAAAATGGTTATTTTAAATTATAGTAACATTTCACAACATTGCTGTTTTACTGTATTTTAATCAATTAAATGCAGTCATTCTTAGCATTAGAGACAAAAAATTTTAATCATTAAAATAAAATGTTAATATTTTTTTGCCAGTAAAATAAAATCAGGATAAAAGATCTTGGAAATCTTGGAAAGGAAACCTTTGATAGATTGACAATCATTTATTATAATTTTTTTAGTTACTGGTTAATGCTTAATAAATGTAAAAAACTAAATGTATTGTGGTCTAATCACTACGCAGTAAAAAATACTTTTCACCTTAAAATAAATCTAAAACATTTTTGTAAAAATGGAAATGTGTTCATGTATTCAAATGATAATGTTATCTTTAGTCTTTTTTTTTTTTAATTGCTTCATCACAATGATTTTTGCGTCATTAAATGTAATTTAGGTAAACCATACTACATCAATAGGAATACCATGAAAGTCTAACATGTTTAGAAGTTATGTTTTACCTTGTGCGTGGTTCAGGCTGTGCCAAAGGTTGCTGAAGTTCTCTTCTCATGTCTCTCTCTCTTGGAGGCAGGGCTACGGGTTTAAAGGCCCGGCGTGTAAAAGCAGGGCTGGGGGGAGCCACAGAGTACTCTTGTACACAACAGTGATGGCTCTCTGAGAGCTCTCTCGGAGGAAGACTGTAGGAGCGCTGACGTGTCATTTCAGACACCCTGGGGACCTGGGATGTGCACGGCTGTCGTCGAGGTGGAGAGGAAGAGGGAGAGTTATAGAGTGGTGGGGAGGAGTACAGGTTATGGTGGGATGCCCGCCTCTTGTGGAACTGATCCCATTTCGGGGGCGGTGGACGAGGAGGCGGGGGCCCTTTTTTCTTCTTTACCTCACCGACACAAACTCTATTCTCATCCAGGTCACCAAGAGTAGATGAACGCATTCTGCTCGGTGCGATGTTGGTGTGATTATGAAAATTTTGTGTGTCCACACGAATGTCATTTTCTGACATAGCACGGTTTCTAAGGGGTGAAAACAGGTGCTGCTCAGTGCGGCCACCTTGACCCATGAAGCTAGGAACAGCAGCACCCTCTCCTGTCTTGGAGTCTCTCCTACACCTGGAGTGGTCCCTGTGAAATAAGAAATGTTATGTTGTATTTCTTATAAGTTATAAGTTTGTCAATAAATTGTCCATAGATAAATGGACAATAACAGTAAGTAAATCTATTGAGACTGAGCTAAAACCAGAACTCTTACCTCTCTGTTAAGCTGAAATTTCTGTTTAGTTTCTTTGCTTGTTCCTGCACAGGGTGGGCCTGTAAAATGTGTTTGCAATATATTTAAATATAAAATACAAATTAAACAAATATAATGATTGTAAAAAATAAATAAAATACAAACACATTCTTACCCAAACCTACTACTAAAAAAATGCTATAAAAGCAGACTAGGTAAATAGATAACACTATACTGGAGATTTATGTAACTACATTTTCACCTGAAATTATCTCCCTACTGACTTGTTTTTTAGCATATGACCAATCTGAAATGACCTACTGTATCATCTTAAAAACCCTGGCATTTAAATGCCTCTTTTAAAAAAGTGCTAACAATGCACGGCTGTACCATATATAGCCCAGATTTTTAAAAGCGCACCATGAGAAAAACATCTGACAACTGCCAAAATAAATTGATACTGTTCAAATACATTTCGTTCTGAGAACTGTAAGGGGGAGTCAGAACAGTGACTAGTATCTCTGACTCTCATCCAGCGGACATGGGCTTAATTCCACTACAAGGAAAATTCCCCCTTGAATTCACCTGAATTTGCCCTCAAAGATCTGAACAAACTAAAAGACTAAAAATATCTCAGAGATCAGTTAGAGTAACACTTCATGTTTTAAGATGAAACTTATAATACACTTTCACAGTAAATATAACAATCTTCCTGTTACATTAGATCCAACTCATGGTTTTTATACAGTTCTGGCCAACATTTTGCCTTTTGGGACCCAAATATCAAGATATCCTTCATGAATGCTAATATTAAAATAAGTCTGCTCTAAAGACTCCAAACAACTGTCTCATTCCCATCTACAAGGCACTATACCAAAGAGTCTTAAAATAACAGCTCAAGTACAGAACAAACAGTTTCATCCTTATTCGATTCCAACAGTGAGCAAAAAGATCAATGCACTGGGAAGATATATAATATTTGACAGATAACAGTTTCTTTCTGGCTACAATAAGGCAGGCTATTTTCAATTTAAAATTATTTAATTGAAAACAAAAGTAGTTAAATAACTTTACACACTGTGTTTGCAAGAACTCTTTTAGTTCCTAAGAGCCTAGAACTAAACAACCACAATAAAGAAAAGGAAATCACAACCTCTTCCATGTATCCAAACAGCAATGTTTGATTTCCATCTGTATTCATGATTAAGCTATTTATTATAAGTGAATGTACAGGCTATTCATTATGCATTTATGAGGTTGTTATTTGAAAATGAACAGCAGGAGGGAAGCTTTTACTTGCATAAATCATTTAAGAACAATGTCTCCATTTTGCAAAGATATATATAGTGCATGCTACGACATTTGCAACAGTAAAGTATTCCCCCATTACTATATGTGACTAATATCTGTTAAAGGGTCTCCACCCCAAAATGATATGAAAAATCTTTGTTTGTCTTCGGAAGATGTTTTGGATGAAAACCAAAAGGCTTTTGACTGTCCTACTGACTGTCAAGTAAAAACACCGTCAAGTTCCAGAAAAGTATGGAAGATATTGTCAGAATTGTCCATCTGAAAAAAAAATAAAATAAAAAAAAGACAATTTGTCTCCTCCACATCCCTGTAGCGCCATTTTGGCGAATATCCACTGGACGAAAATAGTGTACGTGTTTCTGTGTCAGCCGTGACACATGGATATGTTTTCTATGTGTATTTACAGAATGTTTTTTGTGTCCAGTTGATATTCTCCAAAATGGCGCTATGGTGATGTAGAAAGAGAAGGAAAAGACAAAATGATGAATAAATGTCGTTTTTTGTTTTTTTTATTCTCGTCACTTCATAAAAGGACTATTCTGATGATGTCTTTCATGCTTTTCTGGATATTGACAGTGTTATTTACTCGGCAGTCAATGGGACAGTCAAAAGCCTCCCGGTTTTCAACCTAAATATCTTAAATTGTGTTTCGAGGACTAACAAAGATTTTATGGGCTTGTAACAACATTGATGATTAACGACAAAATTTTAAGTGTGGGGTGGAGTAACCCTTTACAATTTTTTTTCAGTAATCACTTGACTAAAGACATAAAGCTTCCTAATGTTTTTGCCCCAAACGTGATTCAGCAGATTCCTTTGGGGGTCTATAAAGTGACACACTAAACCCAGAACAGAGCATTAAAAAGCAGGTAAATAGCAAAACTGCGACAGCGCTAATTTAGTATGTTGTAATAATGTTTGTTGCAGTGGTATTTAGAAAACCTGGAATTTTTATATTAGTGGTTCCCTGGGTTGACTGAGAGCCTGGATCAGAAAAGCTTCACAATCCTCATTTCACACAATGAACAATGCTAAATTCCTAATATCTTACCTCAGCTGGGGTGTAGCTCCTGGCCTTGTAGGGTGGATTCACATGGTAGTCATCAAACTGATTGTGCTGGGTGGTCACTGGGTGGAACGCTGAGCAAGGCTTTTGGATGTTGGTGGTAGTGTTGCTATAGAAATGATCAGAGGACTGCAGAGAGGAAGGAACCTGAGGACTGGGCGGCTGTTTCCGACAGGCGTCGTGAGATAAAGACTGAGGAACCATGTCACCACTCATATTATGTTCAGAACGAACAGTTTCTCTCCTGGATTCCCTTTCTTGTTCTCTCTGCAGCAGCCTTTGCCTCTCCTCCCAGTCTTTTAATCTTTGTTGCTCTTTTTCCCTTTCTTTCATTAATCTTTCCTTTTCCCTCTCTTGTTCTCTAAGTTTCTCTTGCTCTCTTTCTTTCTCCAGCTCTCTTTCTATCAGCCTCTCCCTCAATTTCTCTTGGTCTTGTTGGGTATTAATAAACTGTCTCCCAGTGTCCACTGAGTTGACATAGGGAACATCTTGATATGAAAACCTCCTCCGGCCCAGTATAGTGGCCATTTCAAGAGGTTCAGGTGAGGATGGATGGTTTGGTTTACTCGGCTTCTCTGGTCTCTGATTTCGACTGGTCAGGCTTGACAAGTTTGTCACAGACTGACTTAACTTTCGGCTAGTCTCTTCAAAAAACCTCCTGCGGTCTGCAAAGGGAGGGATATCACACTCATCTGATCGACCTAAACGACTACTAGAGGATCCTGCCCTCCCTCTTGTTGATCCCATTTTACCAGACCACCCCTGTCCGGTAGCCTCATTTCTTTTAGTCTCCGAGGGCTCCGTTTTTTCCAGTTGAAGCTTGTATTCTGGCGTCCAGCGCCATCTCCGTGGTTTACCTGCAGGTGCAATCTCCTCCACCACATGCACACACACTTGTCTGGCATTTGGAGGGGTCTGGGTTTGGGTCTGAGATGTCTGGAAGCACACAGCCCTGTTTCTGGAATGTTCCTCAACTTGGTTTTTATCTTGTTGAGGTGACTGTTTGGATACTTGGATAGTCGGAAGACTGGTAAGAGGACTTGAAAAGGTTTGAGGTCTGGGTTGATGATGTTCAGGAGGAGCTACTTCCTCCATGTTGAGATCTGCAACCTCTTCTTCCACAGTCTCCTCACCACAAGAGTTTCTACTCTTCTGCAGCTGGGACTTCTTCCTCTGAATCTCATTTCTGAGGTTTGTGGCAAAACGCTCACTTCTACGACGTGACTTGGAGCTACGGAACTGACGTTTCTGTGACTGCTTGTTGATGTTACCATCATCCACCCTCACTTCTTGCCCATTCTCATTCAGGTGAGAGTCCAGACACATGTTAGCGCCAATAGACCCAAAGTTCTTCTCACTGGTCTGAGTGTTAGCAGTGGATAACCCATTCTCCAAGAGATTTCCAGAGACATTACTTGGCTGCCCCAAGAGATTCTGTCCAGAATCTAGAGGATCCTCCTCTAACCTGGGATCCTCATGTTCAGAGGTTGCCACTGAACCAGGTGTGGAACATCTACTCGCTCCCCACTTGGCCTGGGCAATATTTGGACTAGTATCACTCAGATAAAGAGGCGACTGTGACCACTGACAAGTTGGGGATGCATGATTATCAGTTTTGTCTCCAGTAAAATCCATCATATGCAGCTGAGAAGCAAGAAGTTTCTCAGGTGCACTGTGTCTGTGCATTACTGACTGCATATTACGTTCTGATTGGACATCAATGTTCTTATCCCTACTCCTTTGTGAAAAGGGACTGAGAGGAGGTGTAGACGCCACCACAGATTCTGAATAGCTCTCCAAGTGTTTTTTCTCATGGTCAGTTGCCTTACTATCTCCTTCAGAGTCTGTCTTGGAGTTGAAGGTGTAATAAGGTTCAATAGTGCATCCTTTACGTTCTTGCTCATTGTCTTTTGTTCCATTCAAATAAACACTATCAGCCAGAACTTTCTGGATTTGGGATTGATCTTCAGCCATACAGCTGGTTACACTTGGGATGCCTACAGGAGCAGACACACAGCGCTTATCTGTTGGTTGGCCTCTAGTAGCCCTAAAGCTGTCCTTCCTCATTGGTGGCTGCGGGGGTTCACAGTGTTCCTCCTCACAGCTGTAGGACGAGGGTCGAACTTTAGCCACAGTTCTGTCAGACAGTATCTTAGAGTGTCCGCGCTCTTCCTGCTGGTTTCCATGGCTACTGGAGGCACAATGTTGGCCTCCGTCTGGATACCTGCAGGAAGAACCAAAACCCTGGATAAGACTGTCCATAGAGTTGGTATCCTCAGGCTTGACGGGAACAGTGTAATCAGATGTGTTTGAGCTGGCTGAGAAGGAGCTGTAAGCAGAGTCACGTTTGTTGTTGAAGATGACAGGATCAATGGGAGAGAGCTGACTGTCGTAGTAACCCTGGTTGGGAGGATTCTCCAGACTCTCCATACTTCCTATTGAGCTACTGCGGTCTGTGCTGTAGTGCCTGGAGATATGGCCCCACTGCATGGACAGCTCACTGCACAACGAAAAAGATCTTTTAAATTGTCAGCTTCCAATTTTAAAGTACTGATTTGAAATTTGCATTTGGCTTGTAATAGTCCTAGCAACGTAGCAAAAGCTTCATTTTTTTTCTACAAAGTGTTTCTTGCCATATATAATGCAAGATGTCATTGATTTCAAGTATGTAATTTGAAATCACATTTAGAGTATTTAATTTATATATATATATATAACTTTTTAAATTGATAATCATAGAGGTTTTTAAATTTAGTGTTACAGCTGCTGTGAGTAAGTTTCACAGTTTGAGTGGAAAGACACTGGAGAAGAAGTCCCCCAAAATCAAACATTAATGTTGAAGTTAAAGATTAGTCCCTTAGGTCAATGTTATGTTTTGTACTACAGGCTTTCTTGTGTGTTTTTGTCTCTTTGCTGGTGATCTGTGAAGATTGTCTGAATCATACGTCTGAAAATAGTGGTGGCATCCGGTGAGCCACATGTTGACTTAAGACATGAGATCACCAGCTTCCTCTTTGATTGTTTTCCTTGTGAAATTTTACTGGAAGCAAAATTCCCTTATTCAACAATGAGACATCTCTCTCTCCAGTGCGCACACAAAGATCTGTTAAAGCTATTAGTATAATCTATATCAATTTAAACGCATGCAATTTGAAATGCTAAAAATAAACAAATCATTACACAGAATAGGGTATAAGGACCTTAATAAGGTTTAAACCAACCTATTGTCCCCTCCGGAGTGCCAAGGTACACTGAGAGGTGTAAAGTGGAGCTGCATAGCCGGGGGGCCATCTGAGGAATCACCAGTGCCTGTAGTGCAGGGTACTTCTGACAGCTTTGCCAGGTGCCAAGAGTGGGGACGGATCACTGGCACACTGCGCCTGCTCGAAGAACAGAGACACAAGTGAACATGGGTCATAACATCACCCTAATATTCCTAAGTAGCAATTACTGACAAAAAGAAAACCACAATCAGGAAACCACAGCATTCAAGAGTGAGGAAAAGACCATATACTACAATGCAGTGTCAGTCTTGACAAACATACAGGAATCAAGGGAAATATGTCTGGCTTCACCATCTGGAGCTCTTTCATACCTGCCTAGACTCTGAAATGGCTGATTGAGGTTCTTTCTAAAGTATCTACAGCAAAATAATGGCCAACTAATTTATAAAATAAAAGCATTAATGGAACAAGGCCCAGATTCCAGGTACATCCCATTATTTCCATTGACAGGAGTACAGACCATTCCCAAACCATCCAGCTTTTAAAGGCTTATTATCTAACTAATAATAATTTATTGTTTCCACAAGATCCAAGAAAAGAAAAGAAACAAAGTGAGAAATATCCAAAACTGCACTATATAAGGAATGACAATTTTTTTGATGTCATTATACACTACCATTGAAATGTTTTTGAGAGAAGTCTCACCAAGGGTAGATTTTTTAAGTAAAAAAAAAGGAATATTTAATTTAACAGTTTTTTTTTTTGTTTTGTTTTTTTTTTAATGGTAATATTTGTAAGATGCATTTTTTTCCTGTGATGTCAAATTTTTGGCAGCCATTACTCATACAGTCTTCAGAAATCATTTGGAGCTTAAGAAACAATTATTATTATTAATTATTATTATTTTTATTTGTGCAGTTTAATATTTTTTCTATTCAGAATTATTTTTCTGAATAGAAAGCTTAGAAGCCTTTATTTATGTGAA
>JAUMHP010000052.1:7115970-7135162 GCA_032361065.1 Enteromius trimaculatus | reverse complement strand
TCAGACTCGTATCACACCAGCTAAAATAAACAAGACACACATTATCAGAGGCTACTGGTGACTTTCACCAACGCACATAAGCTCTTTCTCCTGTTCACATCCTCTAGGTGTGATGCTTAAGAAATCAAAATGGTAGTTTCATTATAAATGTGTGACCACATTAGTGAAATTTGCTCAGTTTGGTGTGCAAGGCCTATTGTTGCTATAGTATGGCAATGCACAGTATGAATCACAGCTCACAAAGAAGTCACTTTCAATCCAACGCAGAAAATACTCAAGACAAAATGACTGGATTTCACCTGAAAAAATAACAGAACAAAAACTTGAATATGAATATATATATATATATATATGTCTATATGCTTTCAGATGTCAGTTTTACATTCTTTATAGATCATAAACATCTAAAAGACATCTAATAGACGTCTATTTGACAACTAAAAGGAGACGTCCAGTAGACGTATTGCAGATGAGCAAACAACCTAAATAATACATCTTGCAGATGTAAATGCAGACATCAAACAGACATAAATGTACGTGTGCTATCAGGGAGCATATATGCATTTGTTTGTGTGTCTTCATCAACATGGGAGTTTCACTAGAAAGGTGCAATCACATTAGCAAACCTTTGAGGGTAAAAAAAACTGGTCCACTGTTCTCTGTTAATAAAGTAGTAGCTGATATGAAGTCTATGAAGTGAAATCTTTGCCCTCAAACTAAATTCACGATTTTGTCTATGAAAAATCACCAGACAACGGTAAACGTTATTGCTCTTTAAGTCAGCATATGTATTCATGTATGTCTGCTTACCTTCGGACGACGATTTTCAGAACCCTGTAAGAACCTTTGATGAGGATGAGAGCTTCCTGGCGGGAGCCGTAGAGAGCAGAGCCGTTAATGTTCACCAGTTCATCCCCCACTCTCAACTTCTTACATTGAGCTGCCTTTCCTCCCTCTTCTATCTATAGGAGAGACAGAGAGAAAGGTGAAATATTATATTTATATACGTGTCATGTACTGTACATTCACACACACCACAGAGGGAGGTCTTCTGAAGAAAAAGGCCAACTATATAACAGATTCTTTTCTCTTGTCAAAGAGGACTTGGAGGTTAAACTCTTAAATCAGAGAAGCACACACACTTGACAGAACTTACTTACAGATAAGCACGTTTACCCACACGGCCTTGTTCATTTAACATGTAATCACTTCCTCTTTTAAAAACGCAGGACAGAGGGGTCAGAAGTCAAATATACATTCAATGTATACAGCCATTCATCATACACGCATACAGACACACAATGCCAAGTTATTCCATTAGGGACCCTCCTGCATAAAATAGGCCAAAGGGTCAAAGATCAGCTCCAAAGCCACGTAATTCCCATACACAAAATATTAGCCTAGTCAAAACATACACAATCACACTTTCACTCAGTCACGCACATATAAATCTCAGCTTCCAACATAAACGCCCACCTTTCATGTTCGGCAGACGCATGTCAGGTTTTACATTAGAGCTCATTTCACTTTAAACAAATCCTACCATCAAAACACACAGCTAATGCCGCAAAGCTTTCAAACTGAAGTCACATTTCTCTTTTTAGCGTCTACCAGGGGATTTAAACTATAGGCCTGTAGGCCATATACAAAAATACATTCTTTCTAGAGTGTTACTAGTTTACCAATATACAGTATATATACCATGAACACAGAGAGTATTTCCTTTTATGAATGCCTTAAATTATGAAATAAGAGAATGGTGCTTGTAAAGTCATGGGTTTAATTCCCAGGGAATGCTTGAATGCAAATGTCCCTTCGCTTAAATGTAAAACTAAATAAGACATCATAAAAGCTTACTGTAGATAAATCCCAGTGCATTTTCACAGTGTTTTTTTGCTGAGCTCACCATGCAATATGATGTAACATCTCTATTTTGCAGCAGAACCAGTAACAAACCTCTTTGTATACACATGCGATCATTTTGCAACAAGCGAGCCCCTGTGTTTCAACAATGAAACCAAATCTTTGCGAAACATGTTCACACTTTACCATTTTGTAAGAGTCATCCAATGCCAACTGCATTGTAGAGTAAACAGACGCACATGTGTTGTGTGTGAATGCGTGTATGTGGTGAGCATTGCAGGAATATTTGAGTGTGGTTTTTGAGGAGATCAAAAGACCGAACATGTCCAGAGGGGTTATAAAGGGAATATTCATGCGGCCAGAATAAAATGCTCGGTGGGGGACAGCGAGTGTCGGGATGTGGGCAGAGTTCATACTTCACAAACTATTCAGATTTTGTCTCATAAGCAGGTCCAGACGCAATCTGAAGATGTTTTTGCATTTTCTGCGCTGGAAAATCTGCAGAAATCTGTGAAATGAATTTGGACATTTAGGATTAAATGTTTAAACAGACCTGAGGATACCATGTAGCTGAATGCATAACCAAATAAGCCAATATATTTAATAACCCGAACATGCAGGAAGTAATGGACTTTCTTATTCTGTGGAAACCTGAAGAGCTCAGAAGCTCGTCAACCTAGGTGACCTGAAGGAGCAAGTACTTCAAGAGACCAGAGATGTGACATGGAAACAGAAAAGAAGATCAAGACAGACAATAAAAAAAGACTCTTTGAGGGACTCAGCACAAGGGTTTCAGAAAAAAGACCTCATAAATGTCTTTAGGATAACTTTTCGGTCAACTTTACCAACCTCCTGGGAAGAAATGAAATAACATTACTCAGAAATGCTGACTGAATGACTGTCTTGTTCTTGAGTGAATGAGGCCAGCAGTCTTTCTCCTGTATTCTGCTGGTTTAAGATGCAAAATAGCTGGTTGAATGTAATGGAAACATTATTCAGATGTATGGTCACAATTACAGCCCCACTAAGGACATTGCTCTTTCTTTCTCCGTCCCTCTTTCCCATCTGCTCCAAACAGACTGTTTCCATGGGATATTATAATCAACATCCTCAAAGCCCTTCAGCCTGGACCACAGGGGCTTCGTCTCAATTCTGAGAGGATGCACGTGTTTGTTTGTACATGCAACACAGATGACACTTGTTTGAATAACTCTTTTTCCACTTGGTTTTCAACAGAATGGATATGTGTTCCATCTCAAAGACCTGAATTTGTCCTGAAAATCCAATAAACTTCTGTGCGAGTCTAAACGAAACCGGTGTACAGTATGTTCTCCAGGTGCATTGGTGGAGGAGGGAACTGATTTAGCCTGACCTTCCATTAGTTCATTAAACTCAAAACAAACAGTCTTTTTCCACCCTAAAACCCAATCTGCTGCACACACTCCACTGGAAAAGCCCGGTAACCCTCATATACAAGGTATGATTTATGGCAGGATATGTAACACTGTTGCACAAAGAGAACAAATTCGCATAGTTGGCAGGCATACCCGAGTACCCCTTGGCAATAAAACAAACTCACACGCACCGTTTTACCTCATAAGCTGTCAAAGCGCTCGGAGCCTCCACAACTCCCTGCGAGGAAGACCGGGCAAGCAAAATAAGAAGAGAGGGAAGAAGATAAAAGAGCGTTTACCTGCTGTCCTCCACTAAATCCATTTAACGGGTACCTGGGGCCATGATGTAATGGCACTTCATCCATGAACGTTCACTCTCAGATCGCGTTGGATTATTTAGATGAACTCTGTCAAACCGTTAACGTCAGCTGGTGGACACCACACGGACCTCACTAAACTTCTATTCCTAGTTCTGTTTCTCTCTCCCTTTCCTGCATGCCCACCCAGTAGTCTCTTTCTCCCACTCTTTCTTTCCTTTCCCTTGAGCTCATGTTCTCCTTCAAGGCCTGATAAAAATAACTGCAACCACACCTATGTTCCATCAGACCCGTGTGTGTGTGTGTGTGTGTGTGTTTGTGCGTGTGCACGAGTGCTTGTTTGGCTTGGGCATTAGCACGACTCGCTCCCTGGTGATCGTGAAATAAAGTTCACAAAGGGACCTTTATGGAAGGTTGAACAGTCCTACGTGACAAATCCCTTTCCAACACAGTCTCACTCCAACTCGTCACATTTTGACGCTTGATCAAGACCCTTTTGCTTCGCTTTTTGAAGCTCAAGGTACCCCTTATAGTCACGTTTCGACGTGAAGGGCCCTCCGTTGTTTTAAATAGGAAATTCTTAGAGCCAATGCGCCGATATGATAACTTTTTTATTTTATCGTCATAATTAAAAGATATATTGGGTAAAAACAATGGCATTATTGCAATTTTCAATGTAAACAGTCTAAACAGTTTTATTTAAATTATATTATTTACACATTTATGAGCATGTAACCCAACCCCTGCTCCTAAACCTACCATCTGTCAATAAAACACAAGATATAGCAGGCAGATACAACTACCCTCATCATTTATTTGAAAAATATGAATAATTCCAAGTCTTTTGAGGCAAAACGATTGATTTGTGAGAGGAATAGATGCGCTCACTGTCTCCGTCTCCCGTATACTTCCTGTGCACGGCGCGATTTCAAAAAATGCAGCTACAAGAATCTTTACATCAACGTTGGTTGTGAAATGCCATTGGCTCTTGTGTGTCTCGTGATCGATTGCATCATTCTACAGGACGGGAGTATGTTTTCTGAATGAGACGTGCGCGTGTTAATGGAGCGGGATCATTAACTAGGGATTAAAACCTTGTGTTTTACTCTCTTCTTCACATAAAGACTTTGTACGGCTTCAAAAGACTTGGAATGTGACACGTCTTGTTTGTAATGTATTAGTACTGCTTGTTTATGATTAGTTTGTGGAATAAATACCTGTGACTGCATTTGCCTGTGTGCGTTGTATATTGTTCAGAGGTGGGTAGGTTTAGGGTAGGGGTGGGGTTTGGTGCTCCAATAAAAGTAAAAAATTATATAATAAATTTATATATGTATGCAAATCATTACATTACAAGCCAAACAACTGAAAACAATGGAGGACCCTTCACATCGAAAAGTGACTAAAATGGGATCCCTGAAAGAGACGCAAATGTGTCTTGACCGAGCGTCAAAATGTGACAAGTTGGAGTGAGACTGTGTTGCAACACCCTTTCGGTCTCCCCATTCCTTTAATCTCCCTGAGGAATGACCACTCCTTACATGCCATGCGAAGAATAAGAATTTCCGTACCCATTCTTTAAACATGACCTGGTGGAAAATACAGTCGAGGAGGTGATTGTTAGGGGAACTTTCTGCCTGAGTATTTTGTGTTTATAAAAACACCCGAGATGAGTAGTGAGGGTAGAGACTACAGCAAACAAACGGCACCACTGTGACTACTTTCCAGTCCCTCCTTTTCAAGATAAAATACGGTCTGAGGTGTAGCTAGAGGAGGCGAGAAACGCCTTAAATTACAAGAGAAGGACTAGAAAATTATAAGTCCCATGATGGGGGTAGTTTTAATACAATAACGGCTTTGAGAGGCTATTCCTAGTTATGCTGTCAGAGTACCGAAAAATGCATTTGCACTCCCAGGCTCTGAGACCACAGGAGGGAGGGGTGTCTGTTTGTGTCGGACAGTGATGAAGCAAGCTAGTCGACACCTCTCCCTGTACAATATGATTGCTAAATTCAGCACAAAGGACATGTGGGCAGACTCAGATATACACACTGCATACAATCCAGTATTAAATAGATAAACACCGCAGAAAAAACACTCAGTACATGAGTTAAGTCTCAATGATTTCTGCAATGAGGAAAATATAGAAACCAGTCATTTAAAAAAATACTGTATAATGCAGAATTCCACAGAATTTAACAGATTTTGGATGGATACATCAAAAGTAGGTCAGTACTTTTCAGTCAAAACACGATATGGACTAGTGTCTGTGAATATTGAATTCATGATTTGAATCCACTAGACATGTTTTTGATGGGGGGAAAAATCTAATTTACATTTAAAATAAATATATTATATATAATATAAAACAGAGTACAGAAAAAGTAAAATGGAAAAAAATGAATACCAAAAATGTAAACGGGGGAAAAAAATAAATAAAAAGAATTTGGGAAAAAAATAATACAGTTTTATAGGGCCCTAATAGTTTGTCTAACTATTTTGCTATAGTGTTATAGGTACTTGCATCACATTGCATCAGATGAGTAGTTTTATTATACTGATTGAGGTGGTTGCTTACTTGCCAATGTCAAAACATAACACACAAGGCTCTATACGTTGGGTGTTTTTTGGCCAATTATATCTTCCAGCAGGCATGTCCAACAGCAAGTAAATAGAATTTTATCATTAAAATTGCAATGTACTGAAGGTAATGACAGATCTTTTTTTCTGTATTGTAAACAAACAAAAAAAAAAAAGAGTGGTGACTTGAATCTATTGGTTTTTGATTGGATGGAGGCAAATCGGTGTCAGAAACACAGATAGGGTGAACTTCCACTTTACACTGACTTTCATTTCTTTCTTTAGCAAATGTATTGCATTCATTTCCAGTACAATAAATATATATTTTCTCACCATCATACAGATGTCCACTGCTCATTTCAATATTTAATATATTACCTTGCATAACGCATGCAAAAATCCATAAAATCATGCAGAAGACTCAGTGCTACATAATTTTTCGTTTTTAGTCGTAAACAATGCAAAAGGTTTACCTGCATCAATACTTCAGGGATCACATCAGTTATCGTAATCATCACGTATGTGTGTGAAAACAGAACTACAGCGAGTAGAGGGTCTATCTGGACCGTGGGCCTCTGCAGCAGTGAAGAATGGGCTCCCTGTCTCCCAGTCCCAGCATCAGCCCTAGCGGCATGAGGTCACCCCCTCTATCGCTCTATAAATAACAGGGCGTCGCTCTTCGCCAGTCTGGCTCACGGCCCGCCATTGTGCCACAGCTGGCCAGAAGAACGGTCCGTCTAAGCTGCCTAGAGACCAGAAGGCTCTTACCAAGCACTGCCAATCCCACAACAAGCAAAGAAACATAGGGAATACAGGGAACAAAGTTGCCCGTTTTATAGGAAACACTTGTTTACTGGCTACAAAAGAGAGCGAGAGTGTAAGAGAGAGATTATAGAGTGCAGAACAGACATATCAAGCTATATTTTACAACATTATGTTCCGTTAAAGTGGTATAAGTATTTCACATTGACTGACACTAATCTGGGAGGGTTCAGCCTTTGTATAAACTCATTTATAAAGGAACCTGTCATAACATTTTTCACAAGACCTACAATATATGTTTGGACATCGCCATTTTTCAGCAGTAATTCTTCAACTTTTCCAGTGGGACCTTTAGAGGAGGAGGGTTGTCCAAGAACACTACTCTAAAACAAGTGCTGCTTTATCAATGCCTTAATGGTTTCCCCAGTCAGAAAACCACGAACAGAAAACAGAGAGAAGTAGAAAACAGCCCCAGAGAATAAGGCTGCCCTGGTTACTTTTTACTATATACCCTGCGCCAAAATAAATACATGACTCTTAACATAACAGCTGATTTGAAACAAAGAAGAGACTCTGAAATAAAAATGGAAAGAAAGGTGTAAGATAATGGGGAAGTGTGGGAGACAAAGACATCCAAAGCAGGTCTAGGAAGTGTGGTGAACGTGGGTTTTGGCTCTCTTTTGCTCTACACTTATCCTGACGGAAACAACAACAAGCATCACAGCAACTGGAGCGAGGAAAGAGAGCTGAAAATAAGTCACATGTATGTGTGGAAAACGCATACGAACCAAAAGGACAGAGAAAGGTCTGTATTCCTACTAAATTTTACTTTTAAAGTTCATTTTTTAAAAAGTCAGCCAAAGTGAAGTTCAGACCTAAATATGTATGTGTACATAAGTTAAGTCTTAGGCAACATAGCTTCCAATAAAATCAGAGCTGGAATAAACACTTATCCTGAGCTATTACAGCATGAAGGGAAACTTAAGACCTCAGGAAAACTAAAAACATGCCATGTATTTATCATTAGTCGTATTCTCTTGCATGAAATATAATAATGTTCCCAACTGGCTCACTGCATAGCAATTTATTCCCCTGCAAGTGTTTATACATATTCAATGTGAAAATTAATACCAAATGCCAAAATCTAGGGGGGGATTCAATTCAGAACATCCATTCAAAAAACACAAACATACCCTGACGCACATATACAGTATATATACACACACACGCAGACAGCTATCCCAGGCTTTGCTTTCATTCCACAGCAATCAAAAGCAGAGTCAGTGGGTCACTCTGGAAACCCCATAGTGCCCAGAATCTGCTAGTGGCCTCCACAAGACGAAGCCTAACAGCTGCCATTCCCACCCAAATCCTCTTCAGGAGACTTCCCCTCTCATTCCTGGAATATTAAAGGATTTTGCCTTGTTGGTGAATTTCCTCATAGCGTCGGCAGACTTTTCATACATGACTGTAGTTTGATGTGCTTTACAAAGTCAGAAAATTAGGAAAGGTAAGGAAGACAAGTAAGAAAACAATGTACAAGTACAAAAAATACATTAACAGTTATTTATACTAATATTTATATGATACTTTTTTGGTAATTTTGCTGAGGATCAGCTTTGACTTGCACATTATCTTCTCATTCATGGAGGCATTTGAGCTACACAACTGGGACTGATGAGCAGCCATATTCAAAGCTCTGCAAGCTGGTGGTCAGTGAATGCATTCAAGCCCCCATGCTTGTGTTGCGGTCTTCTGCTGCTCATAAAAGAGAGAAGAATGAGGTTGCGAGCCCCGAGTAACCCCCTCCTCTGCAACACAGCCTTTGTCTACTGTTGGACAAGGATTTGAGCCTCCACTCAACAACACAACCTAACTGACTGACTGACAGATGTATTATCCCCACTGAAGTCCCCTTTATCTATCCCAACACACACACAAACCTAGTTTATCTGGAGCTAAGAAAACACCTCAGCATTACAGCAAAGCAGAAACAAAGCTCCCCCGCTAAGAACAAAGTTCTTATCAGAACGTTTTTCTTCAGTATCTGAGGTCAACGGTGCAGGCTGGAACACCTCTGTCCTTGAGCTGCCCTGATCTTAAACACAGGGAGGAGATGGGAGTGACGGATAGGAAGCACAGGAAGGGAGATTCTGCTCTAAAAGTTAAGACCTTGGGAATGCAGGTGAACCTGGAAAAGTGACATACTTGGATGCATTCAAGGTCAGAGTGGGTGAGAAGATCACTGCTGGCTTTTAGCTCCTTCATTTACGAGGAGAGACAGAAGAGTGGGGGTGGAAAGAGAAAGAGAGAAGGGCTGAGAGAGAAAAGGTGGGTGAGACGGCGTGAGTGAGAGGGTGACAAAGGCTTCATTCAAGGCTCAGGCTGAAAGGAAAAATGAGAGAGCGCTACCTCAGTGTGTTGGAGTACGGCTGCGACCCGACTGAGTCTAAAGTTCCTTTGTGCTCCGAGACTTTTAAAGGTGTGACACACAGTCATGGGTCACCACTGCAACTGAATCAACAGCCAATGACCTATATTCACAGGAGAACATGACCACAGGAACAAATAAGATATGAAAGAAATATGGTGACCAACAAATAACCATTAAGAGGAAGTGCAAATAAATGAAAGTCAAAAAAAATACACCAAAAATCATCTAGCCCGTCACACAGTGTGTGATTTACGGCGTGTGTTTTGTTTCAAGCAGACTCATGAGGAAGAAATGCCTTTTTTGTGGAGAAACATTTTATCGCATTCCTCAATTTGTTTGCCTTGTACAGCGTTAACCGCTGAATGCTGTTTGCATGGGCTCTCTTTTCAAACCGTTAAACCAGCCAAAGAAAGAGTGCAGGACATGGCATGATCACCGAAATAAGACCAAAACAACACCTAATCCGAAAGTCAAGGCGCATGCTAAAATGTTAAACATTCACAGAACAGCACTGCAAACATCACCTCATTATCCTGACTGTTACAATTACAGCGGTCATACATTAAAAAACGTCCTAATTAAAAATGCCCCAGCTGAACAAATTACACGCCTAACATGTGAATCACTACACGTCCTTCCAAGAAATAGTTTAAAAGTTCTTCCATAAATGGAAAAGCTGGGGGGAAAAGACACTTAATCACCCTAATGAAACTTAAGAGATGCTTTCGTAGCGCTCTAAATTAATTTGAGTTCACGAGTATTTGAAAAAGGTATATATATCTGGACAACTGAATACTGAACAATTTACATTCAAAGATGTAAAAAATGGCTTCAGAAGACTTAGAATACAGGATTTTGTGATTTTTTCCCCCCTGAATTTTTGGAGCTAACCACGTCAGTCTCCTCAGCCATTGCGGATAAAAAAAAAAGTTTTTATTGTTAACTAAAACTATTCCAAATCATTTTTGATAACTGAGAGGGCTGCAGTAAAGTTGGTTCCGTGATTAGCAGTAAATCTTCATCACCTGCTTTCATGGAGCGTCATTTAATACACACGCATTTATAGGCGTACGATCCTTGCATCTGATATATCACGTAGCCCTAGCAACCGAAATATGTGATAATATATCCTTCTTAAAATGCATTGAATTAGGAGAAGTGTTTCCAAAACCTCCAAACCAAATTATGCAAACAATAAAAGCAGAAACGTACTATATTCACAGCGGCCGACTACCTGAATACAGAAAGCCCTGAGATTATATTACCAGGTGCATGAGCACACATATCAAAGATACCTAATTAAACCACATTATCTGGCATTCATATTGGAAAGTCAACATTCCCCCAGTCAGTGTTAACACATCACTAATCACATACATGACACTCAGCTCAACAACCAGCCATTTTTGTTGAGTTACTTGATCACATTCTTAACCCAGTACAGCTTACTCAACTCACTTAAATAGCCATCTTTGAGATGATCAGGACAATATACATCGCCACTGGTGGATATTTCCACAAACATCCCAAAGTGATCAATCATGCTTTAGACGTGCACTGGGAAAACCTCCACCTTTTGATGAGAGTCCAGAAACAGCAGTGTGTGTGCTCTCATAACACAGTTTCTCTCCTCGAGAGGTGAGAAGCCATTATTGAAGTGCGGCCAAGAAGAAGCCTCCTGACGGGCAGATATTGTCTTTGTTTTAGCAAAGTTCAACAAGAGGCAAATTAAAGGAACATCAAACCACTTCCCAGTGCATATGGCTATAAATTACTTTGGTGAGCAAGGTTGTTATTGGAGCAACGGACACGCACGCTAATACATGAGGTACGATCTGGAATAAGAATACGCACAGGTCTGGAAGTTTGACGTGCTCTACATCACCGCATCGCTCTCCATTATGGCCTCGATTGCAAATATTGAGCGTGTAACAGGCCTCGTTTCCGAAAAAGACAATGGTGGATGTCATAGAGTCAGCAACCTTTTGGGCAAAGTTAACTTGGATTGATCCATCACTGTCATAGCAGACATGGTGAGAGGAGGGGCATCACGATGGCTCAATTTAAGACCTGTCATCCCTCTGCTTCCTGCCGTTTATGAATAGGGCCATAGTGAGTCTTTTGAGGTTGTAATGTGTGTGAAGTGACCTTGTCCCCTCAGCTAACCTCCTCCGCACGCACAGATCCCCCTCCCCCAGACTCACCTCCCTGGGAGAAAAGAAGACTTGAGTGGTTTTGACGGCTGGTTGAGCCCAAATGTTGGATAAGAGGTTGGCCGAAAAGCTTTTGGTGGAAGCGTTTGATGTGGTCAGGTCTCCTGCAGAACACAGATGAAGTTTGAAAACTGACTCCCTGATTATCATTTTCCATGTGTCTTCACAGAAGATTCTGAGAACCACAAACTTGCATTTCATCAGGCTGAGGTTAAACGGTAAGTTTGTAATTATACCAAATTAGCAAAGACATAATCATCTCCATGCAGGCCGGTGATCGCTTACAATTTTGCATTAGGCTATGTCTTAAATTTAGGCATCAAACTGTTAGAAAAAATGCATATTCACGTTTATGTTTATTAAAGAATGCATTTTAATAGTGTTGTAATATGATTCGACAAACATTGAGTTATCATTAGATGACAGATTATACTTATTTAAATAAATAGGGTTAAAATTGTAAACATTTTAAAAAATAGGAGAAATGAGCATACACCATTATATAGCAAATATCAGCGTTGAACCTGTCCACATCAAATGTATGATATAAAATATATTGTCAATCCCTATTTTTCTGTCATATTTTTCTTTTTCTCCTCTCCCTTTATTTGTAAACGACACAATTTTCTAATATTTAAAAAAATGGAGTTTAAATCCCATTGTGTAAGTTCACATAACGTGACTATATTGAAAGAGAATCAAAAAATGAGACACTATCAAAACATAAGAAGCAATATATTATCCCCAAACGTGAAGCACAATTTAGTTATGCTTAAAGAAGTTACACATATTTTTTACATAATGACTTTTGGCCATAATACAACAACCATTTCAAGTTTTACATTTATGTTTACAACCAAAACTCAAGAATATTGCAGTTATTAACAATTCCAATATTATCATAGCATCATAAAGATATCATTATAATATCATATTGCTAGGTCAGTCCCTACTTCACTACAACCTTTCCCATTGCGTTTAACCATTCACTCAGACAACGAACACACATGCCTCACTGATTACAAGTCCTGTCACTCCCAGCTCTGTTAAGAGACCATGTGGAAACACTGGTGAGTGTTTGTGGTGGAGGGGCTCAGGCAATAAGACCCCAATATCTCTCCCACCATCAAAGCCCCGCTGCCCAAGGCAAAGGCAACGGGAGCCAAGCTCGCATTCCTGTCACATATCAGATCCTTCCCACACCCATAACCAGCTGTGGACTTCACCACAATCAACACATCGTTCAACACAAACAGCCTTTTATCAAATAATCACAGAAACAATTTATTTACTCTATTAAATCCAATTGCAATAACAGTGGAAAAAGGAAGCATTACCTCTTAGGACTGATGAGCTGCACACAGCAGTCCAAAACTGATATGATTTAGCTTTGGGAAGATATCCAGAAACAGAAGTATGCAGTTACTGAGTAACAGAATTGGGGAAGTAATCACACTTTAAACAAAGAGATCATATTAAACAAAGGGATGATCAAAATGGAAGTAGACGTGGAAAATGGTTTTGGATAGGGAACAAAAGTCAGGTTCTGGAAACAGAAATCCATTAGTTTTCTCCATAGAGCAATGAATACTTAGAAATAATTGTATAAACAATTCTAGACAGATCTACCATGAACTTTGAGGTTGTTGCAACAGTAAGTGAAATCAAATAAAATGATTTTTATTTTATACTTGTGGTTAATTTGATACATTTAGCAATTATTCACAGGATGAGTAGTTCATTCCTCATAAAACTTAAATATAATTTTTCTAATTTTCAAATAATTACTGGCTTTGAATCAGTTAGTTATATTGTGATTCATCTCTGAACTGTTTGGTTTAGTGCGTGGATTAAAATTAATGGAGAGGATAAATGGAAAAAAATACTTCCGAAACTAAAGAAGTTGTAAAAAAAAAAAAAAAAATAACCAAGAAGCCAGTGTTAAACTGCCAGCAAACTTAAAACATTAACATTTTGCCCTAGTAAAACATTTCCATTTCTCTGTCCAAAATCTTCTTTCTTTCACCTCAAAACTCCAGTGCCTGAGAATAAGTTCCACTGACCAATTAGGAGTGGGAAGAGAGGGATGACTAGAGTGCCATGTGGTCTACATAAACTTCATAGCAGAAAAGAGAAAAGAAAGGAAATGCACAATGTTTCCATCTCCACTTTAACAGAAGAACAAAAAGAAAAGAGAGGGAATGTGAGGGAGGAATGATTAACAAGTGGTGAGGGGGGGGGGGGGAAGCAGCAACAATGAGGTTTTTATACATAAATCAGCCTGTTCTTCATGTTCAATCAATGGCAAATTCAATGCTAAAGCCTTTGAGGATTTTTTGGGTTTTTGGGGAATATAACCAAGAATTCTTTGTAAACAAATGGTTTACATGCATTTTCACCACACTATTTGGAAGATCACACGTCTGGCAATGTTTTGTCATGCATTGGACAAGCTGGTTTGAAACCCCTAAAAATTTTAATTCCACCACAAAGGATACATAATATGTCCATTCGCTGTTTGTTCTTGATACCATTGTATCTTCCTGCTGCTGGCTGAGGTCAGATTGACCCATCATGGGATTTTAATTTGAGCACATGTTGAACACCTGGGGGGGGGTTAGTATTGTGTCTGGCCTTGGGCACCAGGTCCTTATGTTCGCTGTTTGAGATAAATGTCTACCGAGACCACTGGGGGATTGAAAATAATGCCCTCAGGGTGCAAAGATGGAAGATAGGATCAGAGAGCAGAACACGCAAACATGCAGGTTGTGCTTTGCCTCCAAATCAGATGGAAAAACTATCAGTGTGAGTGGCAGCGGCTGGAGCCATGTGCCCCAGAAGGCTCATGCAAACACAGATAAACAATGAAATCCAATGCCGAGGGAGCCTCTGTATATCATATTTATGATGACATCCAAATAAAGTCCTCACAAGTGAGTGAAGCAGTAGACACTGATGCACACAGATGCTTTGGACAAAGCATGTGTTTCAAGTTAAGCGGTTAACAAGTCCAGCCAGTGAATACGAGGTTATCAGATTGGCCACGATTCAACCCCCAGAAAACCAAGGGTTGACACTTACTGAGAACTAACCAGTAAGCTACAAATCCTCACTCATCTCTGGCGCTTCACTTAAAATCAAATAAGAATGTAAAAAGCCAACACTGCTAAATCTTTCTTTTACCAACTCAGTTTAATTGAGTTTAATCATAATGGCAATCTTCATCTTTAATGCATTTTGATCCTGAAGCCTGGAAGTGATAAAAGGGACAGTATCATTGCTAAAGTGCCAAATGTTAAAGCGCAACAGAACTAGGAAAATATATTTTACCCACTACACAGCCAAACCAGACTCAACGCGCATTACAAGTTATCAAGATGTTTTGAGCACTAGCATAAACAACTGTAACCTCCTAAGACACGCTGAAAAGCACAAATCAAATTAATTTCTTCCCTCTGTCAGACAAAAAAATACCAGCCTCCCCCTCATGACCCCACTGACTGAGGGGGCAGAGTCTGGGAATGTGATCTCTGGGGGTCCTGTCCCCCCAAAACATCTTCATTTAAGAAAAATAAATCAACACTTTTTGGTCAAATGCCGTTGGAGAGGAAACGGGGGGAGGAAGAAGAAGAAGAAATAAAACATGATTCCCCTTACCTCCCTGTGAGGAAAAAACACTACTCGGAAAAAGATGGCTGTTAGTGTTTTTAAAAAAAATAAATACTTAAGCATCAAGTTGCTTTTTCCAATTATTTGCATTACAATGCATTAGAAGTGTGTATTTTAACTCACTGATACTAATTATTCTGTTAAAAGAATTTATTGAACATGAGTAATTTCCTATCTGCCTCGAGCTCATACAAAGGTTTTATCTAAATTACTGCACAGTAGTACCACAATCCAAGGCTTTATACACACAAGATGAAGTTAATGAGCTGATGACACAAAACAGCAAGCAAGAGTCCTGGTGTGCACAGAGGGATCCCTGAGACATCCCTAAAACATTGGTACAGCTTTATTTTCATTATCCCACACACTTTTTCTAACCAAAATGCAGCTATAGTTTTAGCACTATTAATTAAATCCCAGCCTATAATAAAAACAATATACCTAGCTTTTTAATGCAGATGCAATTTCTCGAGAGCAAGACGGGCAATGTAAGGGCAATTATTTTATTGTATAAATGTTTTTTTTTTTTTTTAACATAAAATAGATTTTGGATGTGACCCGAGTAAGTATGACCACATTGACCATAATCTAATGAATGTTAACGGCTAATTTATACTTAGAAGTCCAAGTCACTTCTGCTATGTCCAGTAACGTTAAGTGCTCTAGAAATTTGCCCATTATGAAAACATGGATTACCCACGAATTATTTTTGGTTTTTATGGATCTTGAAAGTCAATGATTCACATATCTTATGAGATTCTGCCATTTGCGAATATAGTAATTTAGCAAGAGCTTTAAGCTTGCTGTTGTTTATATCCATGTCCATTTCCTCACCACTAAGTTTTTACAAAGTTCCCAAACGTCCATGAGGGCACCGTTACACTTCATCCAAGCATAAACAGTGCGTTTAAACCTCCATCACGATGTAATCAAGTGTTTCTATATAATCAATGAGACACACACAAGCATAAAGTAAGAGTTTCTGACTCTTTGTAAACTCCGGGCTTACTTTAGTAATGATGAGCGGCTCGCCGTGCTCCAGTCCTCCTTTCAAAGTGAATCCCCACGGAGCGCCTCCGTTCAGTTGCACATGGATGTGCTGAAAAGATACCAGCTGCTCAACGGTCTCCATCATGTCTCCCGTGCTTTCAGCTCCGTCCAATCGCCATGCAATCGCGACCCAACTTCATCATTCCGGGCATGAGAGGACAGCGGTGGGTTGGCCGGTGATGGGTTTTCCGTGGACTGTTAGCGGAGGAAGTGCTTGAGAATGAAGAGTGGATTTGAGTGGCAGATGGAACGGCCAATTAGAACAGCGCGTTGCCCTTACCAACCAATGAAATCGTACCAGGGGCGGGATTTGTATCGACCGCTTGTCCATTGTACGACTGTCTGGGAAAGTTGGCCGTTATCAACTCTTGGTGTCATAACTTTCAAACTACTACGGCGGTAATATATATATATATATATATATATATATATATATATATATGAGAACTGGACAGGAACCATTAAATTGCTTTTTATTTAGGCGTTTGTGAACTGAAATCCTAGCCAATCGAGAGATTTTTACACAGACAGCAGCAAATTGCAATAATGTATGTGGTAATTAAAAAAAAAAACATGAATAAGACAGTTTATATATTTTTCAACCTAAATAGAATATAAAGTGTAGCCTAACCGGAGCCCTTTTAGACAGACAATTTTTTTTTTACATAGTCAAGAATTTGTAAACAATTTTTTTTATGTCATCAGAAAGTTTATTACATTTTAGACACAAGCAGTTGACGTAAGTAAAGTAGGCCGCTAGGGGGAGCTGTTGTTTCATGTGTTGTAGAAGTGTGACATGCTGGGATGTGTCAAGCTGTATTTTTACCATTCAGTAAAATCTCAACCTGCAGCAAGCATATGTGATCAAAGTTTCAGGATGAACACTTACCTTTCTTTACTAATTATTTCCACATCGATGAGCATCAATTTCCTTATCCGTTCAGTCTAGTGATGTCCAACCTGTCATGTTGTTAGGACATCTGCATTCAGCTATTAAGCTGGAAAGCAAATGATCAGAGACTGCAAAAGCGTGTCTAAATCAATTACCTGTCAAACACATGAGTGTGAAGAGAGTATATATAGTAACACACTCTCTCTACGCTTGAAAAGCCAGTTTACCTGAGGAGTGTAATTGAAGAGTCATAAAAATCCTAATATTAAACAAAATAGCAACTGTAGTTATGTACTGTTAAATTCACAGAACATTCAAAAGGTTTTCTATTTAAGATGAATGCATGCAATAAGCTATACACACGAACATACATTCATAGAGAGAGAGCTGTAAAATGTATTTAATTTAATCTAATTTTAAAATTATTAAGTTGTGAATGAATACCACAAAGATTATTGGAGTATATTTTACAATAAAATACTATTTCAGGCTTTATGGTTAAAAAAAATCTGATTGGTTTTGAAAGAAGGGGAAAATGTTAAGCCAAAAACATGACATTTTAAAGATGCTAATAAAAAAATGTGTGAACATTAATATTTCAGGACAAACCCTATAAAGCGCAGGCTTACAGGGAGCAACCTTTCTTTCGTTGACATTATGAGCTGCAGTTTACAGCAAAGAGCTTTTTTCAACACGCTCTCCATCGTCATTTTAGCAGTGGTACAATCCTACAGAACATGAGGGGTACCAATCTGAGCACATACTAGAACAGAACACTGATCACCACATTAACAGTCTCTTAGAGACTCACTGTGTTAAAGTGAACAAGGTATAGATCACTATAAGTAAGTGAGCAGTCATTTACCAGGCACTTTAATCCAGAGTGGATTTCAGTATATTTATTACAGGGAAAATCCCTCTGGAGTAACCTGGGGTTAAATGCCTTCCTCAGAGGCACAGTGCTGTAAGCTCATGGCTCTATGTGCAGGTAAAACCAGCAACTTTCCATTTACAGCAATAAGACAGTACAATTAAAAACAATAACATGTTCTGTCATTACCCTTCTTGTTTTTATCAGTCTCTTAGCATTCTGCATTTTAATTAACATAAGAGTGCTCACTTTAATGCATCTCTTACACACATGAATGAACAGCCATATGAGCCAGCTGAACGCACATGCAAGCACAAGTGCCATCACGTCGATTAATACACTTGAGCACACATGTAGTGTACTTTTATGCATGACAGCACCCACACATCAACTCAGCTGTATTCCGGTCATCTAAATGCTGCTCTTTCTGACACTGATGTCTCAGAATTAGTTGGCGTAGGAACAATATCTATCTGTGTATATTTCTATAGAGTGTTTTGGTGCACCATCGCTCATTCCCGTTCCTTTCATTGTCACTTTAAACATAGGTATGATTTTTTTCCAGTGACCCTTTGTCTGTTTCTTGGGCATTTACTGTAAAAGAGCAATGGGGTCAAAATCTGCCTGTCACCATGGCAATAAACCTCTCCATTCATGCGAGCAGCTTGTCATCTCCATAGTAATGATCTGACCCTGACAGATTACTGTGCCTTAAATTCACACTTGCACAGGCAGTTATATGGGCACATACTTCTGAAACGCTGAGCCAGGGGAAATTTCTCCGCATCGCTCTTATCTCGGCTCACACGCATTCCTATCGCTTACTGGCAATATTTTTTCCCCATTTTCTATTGGTGACATGATTTGAATTCAATACATTTTGTAGGTTAAAACTCAATTTGTTGTACGACATGCTGTTTATAAATCAAAGAAGAGGACAGTGGATGTTGCTTAACAAATAGTGCAGACTGTTTTATATGTAAGAGGGGGTTGTTTAAAACATTCAGCTGCAGAAAACACACATAGACAGACTATTTTATGCAATAGCAAATGGTACTTATAAAGCATACCTATATGCTTATATCTATATACAAATATATATCAAACACATATCTGCTTAAATGATTAAGGTCAGTAAGGTATATAT
>JAUMHP010000052.1:7096129-7106555 GCA_032361065.1 Enteromius trimaculatus | reverse complement strand
CTTCTTCCTCCAAACACTGCGAATGGAGTTAAGACCAAAAAGTTCTACTTTGGTTTCATCTGACCACAGGACTTTCTCCCATAACTCCTCTGGATCATCCAGATGGTCCCTGGCAAACTTCAGACGGGTCCAGAAATGGGCTGACTTAAGCAGGGGAACCTTCTGTGCGATGAAAGATTTAAAACCATGACGTCTTAGTGTATTACTGATAGTAGCCTTGGAAACGATGGCCCCAGCTCTCTTCATGGCATTGACCAGCTCCTCCCGTGTAGTTCTGGGCTGATTCTTCACCATTCTTAGCATCATTGATACCCCAGAGGAAGAGATCTTCCGTAGGGCCCCAGTCTGAGGGACACTGACAGTCATTATTACAGTGGCGCCTCCAGAAATTGTTCATAGGGGTGGCCAGATGGGGCCACTTAAAATCTTGGGGTGGCAAACTAAAACTATAAGCCTTAATTTCACAACTGTATCAGAAAAAGACTTAAGGAAACGTCTACTGCTATACTAAAGCGGCTTGCCTGGCTGGCTGTGAATTTGGGCTGAAAGTATTCATAACTGATACTACAGTACTACATTTAACACTGGGCAGTGGGGTGGCCAATGGGGTGGCCAGGAGTCGGCCAGGCCACCCCCTGGTGGCGCCACTGCATCATTAGCCTCTTCCATTTTCTGACAATTGATCCAGCAGTTGTTCTTTTTTCACCAAGCTGCTTGGCAATTGCCCCGTAGCCCTTTCCAGCTTTGTGAAGATCTACAATTTTGTCTCTTGTTTCTTTTGACAGCTCTTTGGTTTTGCCCATGTTGTATTCAGCAAGGATTCTTTACATTGGCATTAAAAACTTTGAAAACATTTCTACTTTAAATATATTAAATTTTGACATTATCTCAAAGAATTCTGAAAATAAGAATCCTTTTTCCATGTTTCCATAAACATATTAAGCAACACAACTATTTTCAACATTGATAATACACGTTAGTATCTTTTTCTTTAACATAATCTCTGCCAACCTTCTTGCTTCCTCAGGGCTGGTCCTGGCAAATTTGCTGCCCTAGGCGAGGGGTGCCACTTACCTCACAGCCTATTCTACAAACAACAATTATGTTCAAACATTTACAAAGACACTGCATAGCTTTGTCTTGTTTTTTTTATATATTTATTGGAAACACACCAATTAATTTGTAAAACCACACAACCCCGGGGGGAGTGGGGCACTAAAATCCACCAGGAAAATGGCTCGCCAGCATATCCTTCTGCAGGTTGTGTCTCATCACTAATAATAATAATGTCATGCAGTATTACAACAGACTTCTCAAAGGTAACCATGAAGAAGTGCTGCATAGAAACCATTCACTAACTCAGCCAGTATCTGCAGTCCTTGAGTCCAAACTGCTGAGACGAGTAAGTTTGTGAGACTGATTGGTAATTGACAGAAATTACATTTAGTTTAAGTGCAATATCTTACTGAGATTGCTGTTTATTGCTTGTTATGTTGTATTCCTGCCCATTTTTCTTTCACACTTTCTCCTGTCATCTTGCAATTCAGTGCCTTCCCAAACTAATGCTGTTTCTCTCTTATTTTCTCTTTTTTCCCTATAAATAGACTGATGTGTTCATTGGTTAAGATACTGAGCAAGTGGGGGATGGGGGGCAGGAAATGAAAATCCCACAGCCCCTATAGATTCATACACAACGAGCATTATTACTAACCCAGTTTTATCAGACATATTCAGCACACCATAGGAGCTTAAGTTATTGAAATAAAGGGGCTTATCTATCTGTGCGGTTTATGATCAATGCATTTTGACACTCATTCGTGTACTTTTTTATGTACAGAGACAAATGTAGCGTTTACATGAACTGATTGAAAGAAATTCTACATAAAGCCTTCTATATCGTTTTCTAAACGTCTGCAGTCATTGTTGGTCACTGTCAACATGCTTTAGGAAACTTTGATGCTATTTTCTGCTCGTAGAAGCGTACGAGCTCATAGGATTTGTGAACATTTGAATTAATTTCCATAATCGTGCTGTGATGCTCCTAGAGTACGGGTCTGAATGAACTCGCCCGCTGAAGCTGCTTTTAAACGGGCGATATGATGCCGCCTATGGGTGAGTGTATGAACCGCAGACTTCAGCAGTAACGGAGGGGTTAAAAACTGCCGGCTCTGTCAGGCTACTTGCAGTGACTCGCAAAGGGGTAGAGGAGTGCTTCAAAGACAGGACACTTGTTTCTGTGAAAAAAAGGGCAAAGAAAAACGACAGACATGGCGAATAAAGCACCAGAGGCCCTTCCTTTGCACCTGGCGGAACTCACTGCTTCCCAGTTTCTCGACATCTGGAATAAATTCGATGCTGACGGTGAGTGACACGTCCCGGGACGAGAAGCGTTCTTAGTTTAGTTCAACATAGGAGGCTGTTACTTATTTTCTATTACATTTGATTAATGTTTACAAGGAATTCAACCTTACCTTACATTAAATATATTCTGTATATTTTAGGATGATGTAAAAAAAAGCAAAGTTTAATTTTAATGAAAAAAAAAAAATGTAAGCAACTTAGGCAACTATTTAAAAAATATGTATAGTGAGTATATGTATATAGGGGATCGAGAAGTAGCCTACTGTATCTTCTTTAAAAATTAAAAACTAGTTTTTACAAATTAAACTTATTTTAAAGAGAGGCATGAATTATAATTATAATTATTACTGATATTTTACTCATTTCATTTCTGGTCTGAGTAAGAAACTCAAGCATTTACTAAATTATATTTCTTCGGGGTACCAGACAGACTACATGCATGTTTTTATTTCTGTGTTGCATTTCTCCCAAGTTCTCTGGGTTACGCTTAAAAATGAAAAAGTGAATGCAAGGATGTGAGCTGTTTGTCTGTTTCCACGTTCGCTTTTTATAATCTTGTTTTTTTACGAAGTCTGTTTTGATTAGTCTGTTATAGACAGTCGTAGTTTGGGATTGTATTTAATGATGAGGTTTAATATTTTCAGAATTCCGTTTCATATTTTGCTTGCTCCTCATTTGCTTGCAGGAAAATGAATGCTTCTGCTCATTTTGAACTAGATGTTTGTTTTGCGGGATCTGGCAACAGTGGCAACAATCCTCAGGCAATGTGCAATGCAGTTTTACGCACAAGCGTATTCTTGAATTATTCAAGGAAATTGAAAAAGCGGCAGTAGGTTGATTGCCTGCTATCGCCCTGTTAACTTCTTTCAGCGTTACCCTCGCGTTTGCTCAGCTCAGTAAATTTTGCCTCACAGGCATTGTTGGCATTATTGATTTCGCCCTGGAATGGAATCTTTCCTTGCAATTGATTTATGTGATTTATGTGAGAGACTATGAAGATGAAAATTATGGATGGGGGTTTAAGAGCCGGTCCTGCGAAAAAAAATAAAAATAAAAAAAAATTCCTAAACCAATCTTAAATAGTTTTAGCTGGCCTCAGTTTGGTCTTCATTTGGTCAAGCTATAGTCTCGCAGCTTTTAAGCTTTTAGGTGATTAACTGGTCTCCCAACCTGGCCTCCTGAATGCATGACTATAGGCTAAGTGGCCAGCTAAGACCAACAAACCATCTTAGAAATGGTCTAGGCTAGTTTGGAAATGGCATATAGCTTTGGGAATATGTCCATCAACAATTGTTAAAGACAACAAAGCTTTTTTTATCTGGTCTTTGCTGGTTTTTGATCATCTTTCTGTCTGACCAGCTAAAAATAGTGTCCAGAAGCAAACAGATCAACCAGAGTTGGAGACCCACTAAGGCAGAAATTTAAGAAATTTAAAAAAAGAGCCATGTATAAGATTCAATATTGTTAACCAGGCATAGTTTTTTTGTAGCTCATTGATTTATCTATACTTTTGTCCTTCAGCAGTTTAAATCAACAAGACAAGAGCTAGTATTAGATCCTCATTTCATTAATATAGGCAGACTGATTGTCAAGTTGCATCAGAGAATGTGAGTCGAGCTGCATCTGTGTGTCTTGGATGTTCAGTTTAAACTCATAATTTAATAATTTTTTCTAGGAAATGGCTGCATTGAAGGGAAGGAACTGGAACATTTCATTCGTGAGCTCGAGCTAGCAAGGAAAAGTGCGGTGAGTCATTTACAGCATTGTGAATGTTCGTTAATTATGTTAAAAAACATCGGCTGCAGCTGTACCCGATAAGTGGACATCTGAATGACACATAAAAACTACAGAACGAGATGTTTAATCTAGCTTAACGCGCATGCCATCTGAGCAGATACCATCTGACTGCTATTTTCTAAAGTCAATGCAGTTTCAGGTTTTAAATATTTGTTATAAATAAAATGACACTTCTGTTGAACTAGCTATTTAAAAACAAATAATTTTTAATTGTGCAGTTTTTCATGTTTGTTTGGGTTTCAGGATCCTTCAAATGGCTCATTCAAAGACAGGATGAAAGAGTTTATGCAAAAATTCGATGAGAACGGTGATGGGAAGATTGAGATGTCAGAGGTAAACTTCACCCCTTTTCACTGCTGGACTGCAGCCACAGCAATGCTGTGAAGCTTTGGAGAACATTCTGCAGAACCACTCTTTAAACACCAGGAAGAAATAAAAAGAGGACAACAAGGGCAGATTAGGGTTTGAAGGAGAGGGCAGAAGGTGGTATATATCGAGGAGATGATGGACTGATGAAGGGCAGGGGGCGGTGAGAGGAATGAATGCAGGGAGAGATGGATGAAGGGGGAGGGAGAGGATAGTGGGGATGTCCATCATGATGACAGCACCAAAGAATGGATAAAATGATTTATGCTGGAAGAAACCCTCACTAATCCAGTCACAGAGGCCACATGAACATATGAACTCATTCCTTCCTCCAATTAATGTCAGCCAGCTTTGGTTATGAACCTTTTGCCTCTTTTTGGCTGGTATGTTGTTTTTTAGTTTTCTTAGTGGTGGTACATTTCTTTCCCTCAACCTGCTTTATAAGTCCTATATGACTTAGTAAGGGTAAAATGATTTTGAAAAGATGAAAGGAGCCTTTCCATGCAAGCAGATTATAGCTTACTTAGTTGGAGATCATGCAGTTAATGCAGAAGGGAGGTGGTTATATTCAAATCATCTGCATCGCACAAATCTCACTGTATTAGAATTTGTAAGTGACTATGAAGAAAATCCTACGTAGAATAACTCAGTTATTCTCATGCTCACTGATTTTCAATCACACTTCCGACAGTTTTCCTTTTGTCAGTCTAGTATAAAATCTCAAACATGCTGCTTTATCTTGGAAGCTGGCGGGATCTCAGCAGCTCATTCAAACCACTTTTTCAAGGCAATGATCAGTTCTTCTGTGTGCGACGTGTGAATCTAAGCTGGAACCGCAGATTAGCCATGTTGGGATTGTCTTATCTGTTATCTTCTGCTTTCCAGCCTTTTGGGGTTTTTTGCTTCACTTTGTCAGAAAGATCGAAGTTATCTTTAAAAGTAGCTTTTTCATTCGGATGAACAACAATTAGTTGATTATACTATATGTTACCAGAGGAACAGAAAACAACAGAATAGAGAATTTATTGTACTGAATAGCAACTAGTAAAGCATAGTATAGTAGATAGGTTAAGACATTCATAATAGTAAAGATATCCATTTTCACTACATTTCTCTATATTTAGTGAAATTAGTTTTTTGAGCATAAAATGATTTCTGAAGGATCACATAAAACAAATAACATCTTAAAAAATATATTTAAAAAATATAAAAAAATCTGACTTAAGAATCAGTTCTGTGATAGGGTCAACTATGGATACATTTATGCATTCTGTTGAACTTGAATGTCTCTTTTTACAATCTATAAATGTCTCAGATATAGAATAAGCATTTCATAATCATGAAACTATATTTGTCCTGTATGTGGTAAGACTATACACATCTTTGAATCGAACAAAACATCAGATCGATTGTAAGGCTTAAAAGTACTTTTTGCTACATAGACAGAAGGTGATCTTCCAGGCCCGGGTTTGTGTGTCAGAGCACTCAGAGGTGGGACTTGACGTAGACCGATGGTTTCAGAGCTTTCCCGACTTTTCGCTTTGGTGCGGTTTAGTGTCCCTTCAGCAGTTCAGCAATGATGAGCTCCTCTGTTGAGGCTGGAAAAGATAACCAAGAGCATGAAATGGTCTTTCATCCTTGTCCAGCCCTTGCAGACACTCTCTTCTTAAGCCAGGCAGATAGGCTTTATACACAGACATCAACTCAGACAGCAGCACTTGGTTGATTGTGAAGCAAAATGGGATGCTTTGGATAAGAGCTTTGTGCTTCACTGTGTGGCTGTCCATGGTGCTGAAATCCCTTTTAGCGGAATTATAGAACAAGTCTAAATGTAGTGGTTACGCAAAGAAAGCATGTTTAGTTTTGAGTATATTTAAAGTTTATATAATTAATATATTTTATTCACTTTATATTATATATTATATCTATATAAAATGTTACATTTAATATTTAACATAGAATGCATAACTATTTAATTAAATGAGAAGTAGCTAATTTTTTATTGGTATTTAACAGCATTTTTACAACATTGATGATGACAATAATTCTTTCTGTCTTTATCTATTTCAGCTGGCCCAGATCCTGCCCACAGAGGAGAATTTTCTATTATGCTTCAGACAGTTTGTGGGATCCAGTGCAGAGTTTATGGCAGTATGTAATCATATCTTATTTGAATTGACGATTGTTAACTCTATGTGAATATTAGTATTTTGACTGACATGATTAATAATAACAATTATTATTGAATAACTTATTGAAAAAGTGAAATATTTTTCAGTAGCTGAGATGCCTTTGTGTGCATCTGAGTGAAAGAAAGACAGAGAGAGATAGAAAACTCTATTTGCAGTATGTTATCCATTATGAATGGCCTGCGATACATAAAGGAACACAGTGTGTATATGTGCGAGTAACTGGGTTAATGGAGGTTCATTTGTACAACATGGAGATTTTGTAAATAATACAAAACATGTTCACTCTTTTGAACATCTGAGTTGTAGAAGATGAGAGACTGTTCAGAAGTGTGGACATGATGAGGGTGTTTTGCTAGCATTACAGAGGAAAACACACACACACACATGCAATACAATAATGCACAAAATAACACACATCCTAGTAAATCATGGCAGGTGGGTTTTTCTTCAATTTAGATCAGCTCACCAGTAATCCCAGTGTAATTCCAAATGCCAATTTCACTGATTTAATCAACATGACTTAGTCACATACAAACCAGAAAGAAAATGGATTGAAACCCTGTCCGTTTCACCTTTGCAGGGCACAGGATGTGTACATATATACATGTGGGAATTGTGGAGGTGTCTTAATGCTATTGTTTCATTTTTCAGGCATGGAGAAAATATGATACTGACCGTAGCGGATACATTGAAGCCAATGAACTGAAGGTATAACTCAATAGGTCACACTTCCTATAGCTATCATAGATCCATTACTAAATAAAATCAATTATTTTCCCCAGGGCTTTCTCTCAGATCTGCTGAAGAAAGCAAACAGACATTACGATGACAAGAAACTGAATGAATATACACAGACCATAGTGAGTAGACACACACAATTCACACACAAACACACACTTACACAGCCACTCTTTAATTTGTGTCTTTTTCTGCAGCTTAAAATGTTTGACCTGAATGGTGATGGGAAACTGGGATTATCTGAGATGGCTAGGTGAGAAGGCCTCTGAGTGAGTTGAAGGGAATGTGTGTTTTTATTAAATATATTTTATACAGTCTTGTATTTTGTGTCTTCAGGCTGCTTCCTGTGCAGGAGAATTTTTTGCTCAAGTTTCAGGTAAGATCAAGCATTGTTAAATTCAATTCAACTTTATTGCCTGTGAGCAAGTTAAATGCTCCTGTGGATCAAAACAGCAGAGGGCAAGAATAAAGATCATGGGTTTGATCCAGGGAATCTATGAAGTCATTATGCATGTCGTTCCAAGGGAATGCAAAGTAAGTTTTTTTGTTTGACTAGTTATGCAAAGCATAGAGCCAATGAAAAACAAGAGTGCAAATACTAATATTACAATTTCCAGTACACTCACTGTAGCACAAAGGACATGGTGTATCCAGACAAAATGAGACTGTGTAAAACAGAATTCTGAAAACAAAAGGGTTTGTTTAAAAGCAGCTTCACAGAAATGTAACTAAGTCAGTGATGCACACTTCTAAACTGAGGTGAACTGGTTGCTTCCGTTTAGTTCAATAACAGTGAAAATGTAATTAATTATGTAACATGTTCAGTTGAGCTGTAAGCAACTTTTGTGTTCATTCAGCCTGAGTCAGTTCAATGTTGATTCAATTCAGTTCAATAACAGAGTCGAAGCTGCAAAATTCATGAATTATGAACAAAAATTAATTCAGATATAAAGCAGAATCCAAAAGTGGCATTCCGTTCAATTCAGTTTAAGTTTTGAAAACTGTAATTTAATTGAAGCAATTGGCAATTGTTTGCAGTTACAGTAGGATAGAGTCAGCTGAGGAAAAAAGATTTGATTTTTTATTTATTTAGAGTGGCAGATCAGATAAAAATCATGTAGAAAACACAGAATGTGTATTTGGGTACACAGGTTTATTTGTGTGTGTGTGTTAGTACTGCATGTGTGCTTATAGGTTTTGTCTGGTGTCTGAAGTTGACAGCAGATTGGTAACTGATTTCTGGCACAGAGCATGGGTTGATAGGGATTACTTCAATCCTACTATAGTTACGATAATCTCCCATAGATTATTCTTGAACCTGGAGATGTACTGATCTGACCCAGTCTTCCCACATTCACTGGGAGCTCTCTCTCTTTTTTTCCTCATCAAAACAACAGAAAATAGGTTAAGACTGGAAGAACTGGTCTATGTTCTGTTTAGTCTCTTAGCATGATCAGGGTCAAAATATGGTGACCTAGATGTCCTATGCCATTTCAGTCATGAAAATGATTTCACACATTTATAAAAGGTTAATAATATTCTATAGCCAAACATTTTACTAAAATATGTTACCTAAATAGTAAATTATAATAATAAAAGGCTCACTAAAAGTTGTAAACTGATTTGATGCATAGAATAAAAAGCAATGCTTTTGAGATATGAATTGAATATTATTACTGTCATTACTGGATTTCTCTATTACAGAAAGTAATTTTCTAAATTGCTTTTATGTGCAATATTTTTTTATGAATGCATCACATTATTATATTGGCATGTTTACAAATGGTATGCATGCTTTTATTTATTTTTACACTAACAGTGATGATATATGTTGCTGCAGTATTCTGTTGTAATCCAAAGGATTAGAAGGATTATTTTCTAGTTATAAATATTTAACTGCTTAAAATAAAACCTGAAGTTAAATTAATATTAGACTCTAACCTTAGATAGACACTGTATTTTGCTCACTCACACACACACACACACACACACACATGCCTTGAGCATAAACTAATGTCTCTTTCTTTTTCATCATCAGGATATCAAACTATCTGCTGAAGAATTTGAAGCAATCTTCACCTATTATGATAAGGCAAGATAAGGGCTATATTTCTTAGTTTGTATCCTTCTTTTTTCTGGTCCTGTGGTTAGTTATCCACACATGCCCATATACACACAAACACTTCAATCAATCAATCAGTTTTATTTATATAGCGCTTTTAACAATACAGATTGTAGAAAAGCACTTAACATTATCAAATAGGAGAATAGAGTGATTGTAATGTAGAATGACAAGATTAAATTATTTATCAAATGCAGAGATGGTCTCTGTAGTCAAAAAGACCATAATCACAAGAAATTAAGTCCCCCAACTAAGCAAACCAGAGGCGATGGCAGCAAGGAACCAAAACCCCATCCATGAGTGGATGGAGAAAAGAAACCTTGGGAGAAACCAGGCTTAGTTGGGTCCAGTTCTCCTCTGGCCGGACGCCCAGCACCTAATTTCCAGTGAACACCTACTTGAACACTGCTACATGATACACAACCACAAATTAATAGCCACATCCTCTCAGATAATGTGTTTTTTTTTTTCTCAGATATTTTTTACATTCATTATTCCAGTGTTTTGTCAGAATTTAAATAGACACTTTTAAATGGTTTCTGATTTAGAATGTATGTAAACCTGCTTTTGTTCTCAACAGGATGGAAATGGTTACATTGATGAGCATGAACTGGATGCACTGCTAAGAGACCTCTACCAAAAACATAAAATGGTAATTTGAAGTTAGTTGGGAATTTAGCATTTTGCATACGCAAAGATATTAAGTAGCACAACTGCTTTCAACACTGATAAAATGATTCATTTTTCTTAAGCACCAAATCAGCATATTAGAAAGATTTCTTCAGTATCATGTGATTCTAAAGACTGGAACAATGGCTTCTAAAAATAGAGACAGCTTTCAAAAACTTGA
>JAUMHP010000052.1:7067293-7084765 GCA_032361065.1 Enteromius trimaculatus | reverse complement strand
TTGTTCTTTTTTCACCAAGCTGCTTGGCAATTGCCCCGTAGCCCTTTCCAGCTTTGTGAAGGTCTACAATTTTGTCTTGTGTCTTTTGACAGCTCTTTGGTTTTGCCCATGTTTCTACTTAGACTTTGGCCGATTGTGGGGTGCACAGGTGTCTTCATGACAGCTAACAACCTCAAACAGGTGCTACTAATCTAGATTCATGAGCAGAGTGTAGCTGGACTATTTAAAATCGAAATAACAGGTCTTTGAGGATCAGAAATTCGGGCTGATAAGCAAGTGATCAAATATTTTTTTGACACAGCAATTCCCAAATAAATTGTTAAAAAATCATACAATGTGATTTCCTGATTTTTCTTTTTAGATTCTGTCTCACTCAGTGGAAATTCACCTTTGCTGAAAATTGTACACCCCTCCATAATTTCTAAGTAAGAGAACTTTCAAAATCACAAATACTTATTGACCTCACTGTATATATATATATATATATATATATATTTCAAATAAATCAAATAAAATCTTCCTCAGTTCTAACCTGGGTCCTGTCACCTTCCATCCATCATATGTCTGGTCTGCATAGCCAGAATTTTCTATCAGTCCATCTCCATCCTTATCAAATTTCAACTCCATTTCCATAACCGTCTAAATAAACAAGAACATCAGATTTTTGGGTAATGTCTCTTAAAACACTTGGAACTTGACAAGCCACTTTACATTTACATATACAGAGGATATAATTTTACACAAAATAAAATCTAGAAAAATTCACCTGGCATATGGGCCACATGTCCTTCAGATACTGCTCATCCTGGGTCAGGTAATAGTCTCTGTACACCTGCAGCACAAACTTCAAGTTCAGATCTTTCCAGTCAGCTGTATCGTGGATCAAGTATGCGTTGGCACGAACCCATGGCTCATCATCTGTTTACAAATGAAAGAGTAGATTTTATTGACATACTATATTAAGAAAATGAGGTGAAAAACAAAGATCGCTATAATTTAAAAGTGTTACTCATTTTAACATTATGCTAAAAATCTAACTTATGCAACAAATATATTATGGGGTTCAAGATGATGGCAATTTCCATTTAGGTGAATTTCACATGTGACTTCATGGTATACCAGAATGCACAACTCACCTGGGTCTCCAATGTCGTGAGGTACAACACCACGGGTCTTGACTGGTGAGTATCGGCCATTCATTAGATTTAACCTCTCTGTAGGATCGTGTTGGACGACACTACCAGCTGATTATGAGGGAGAGAGGGAAAAAAGTATAATTAAACAAACAAAAAATGCAAAAGAGTATGTGAAAAAAATCTGTAAATGAATTTAAAACAAAAAATATTAAAAATAAATCATTAATAAAGAATTAAAAACCTAATGTTTAAATGTGAGCTTGGCTTACCAATATCATACTGCACACTCAGAGCCAGCTTGGGCCAGAGCATGATGAGAGCAAATGAAGCATAGAAGTGCACATCATACGTGTTATACATCCTATACTCCTGACCTGGAGCGAGAGGTGCAGAATTTATTTATCACCTTGATTTAAGCTTTAATGAATGGGTAGTGTATAACGAACTGATAAAGTGTATTTCTGAATTTAAATATTAAACATTAGATAAATGTTACAGACGACTTTTAGTTGAAGTACTAAAATAAAAATAAAAAAAGTTAAATTAAGTTAAAGTGTTTTTTTAGAAAAATATATAAAAAACATAACTACATCACTAAAACAAATCTACACACACAAAAAAAATTAATTAATTCAAATAAGGTAATTCAAAATGAATACTGTAATAGTATATAAATACTACTAAAGTAATACTAATTATAATTCAGCAGCAATGCTGGTTACATTTTTCATATTAAGTTTTTTGTACATTCCATACATAAAATTGTACAGTCAAATCAAATGTTAAAAACCTGTTCTAAACACATCTTAAGTTTAGTTTGCACGTTAAGTTAATGTTGAATGTTACAGCCCTACTCTCTTACCCTCTAGGTAAGCAAATCGGCCGTACTCCTTGACAACTTCAGGCTGGGCTGGAAGCCCCCCATCCTCAGGACGAAGCCCACCACTAATATCAGCGTCCTCTGGAAGCTCCACCCACACGGTTCCACCATCCACAACAAAGTACAGCTCATTAAACAGAGCCGACTTATACCAAGCCGGAAGAGACCTAGAACAACACAGTGTTTTGGTCTAACGGTTATGAAACACACAGAATGGATGTTGAAATACATTGAGTAAACATTTATTTCACACAATATTTAGTCATATAAAAAAAAGAAAGAAAAAAAAAAAGTTGTTTGTCCAGTAAATTACACAACTTAAACACAACTGGCAATAGACATTGTCAATACACCTAATCTCAAAATGGGCAAATACCAACAGATTAATTAGTCTAACAACTGGAAAGAATAACTGCCTTATGTTGAAACAATAGATGAATTCGTATGTTGCATGTGACTGGTCCAATACCACTCAAAGCATACACAATTGTATTTAGTGCACTCAACAGTATGAATGGGATTGTGGAAAACAAAATGATTATACATGCAAAAGGGCATATAAGGGCCACTCCTGTCTATACACATAATGGATAAATCCATGACTTTTCTGTTCGTTTAAATAAGTAGTCAAATCTCCTTGCAGGAAGGAGGGCTGCTTGCTTACAGTCTTTTAGATGAACGATAGTCACACAAATAAGCTGCAGACAATTTGACTAACTGATAGGACAGGGTGATGTGCCCTGAAGCTTAATATTCATGGGAAAATGCCATTTGTTTTTACCCATCCTGCAGAATCGGCCTCTGCCACTCATCAATGCTCTCCTCCCATTGACTGTAGTGTGTGAGTGCGTAGTGAGACAGAGAAGGGGCAGCATCTCCCTTGGTGCCGTAATAACGTGTGTATCTCCTGAAACACCACACACACAATGTTATTATTTCACAGTATAAGAGCATATTATTTCATCATTACAAATGCGATTATATAGTCTATAAACAAAATGAAGCATATTTCTAGGACCATTAAGATCTTCAAATAACAATAAAGCACACTTCCCCGAATTCCCATAAATGTAATGCAATAAAGTATCATTCTCGTTAATGTAATGAAAACTAAAATAATCACTTTTTTTATTGGATTCTCTGAGATTAAACAAATTGGCATTGCTGCTCTATTATGAATGTATAAAGACCGTTGACTCTTCTGTTCATGCAGCTTGTAGGGAGTGCTACTTTCTATACACAACACTTCCTTTTAAAATTCTCATGAAATTGCATAGAAGCACTGTGTCCTATTAAAAAAGGAAGTGTGGCAAGACATCAAATCGTGTGTCTCTTTTTAAGCCCTTAGTTACTTCATAATTAATATTTTTCTGTCAACTTATATCAACTTGCAAATCAATAATGCCTGTATCTGTTAAGACTATAAAAGAAACATACACTAACACATTATAATTATACCACATTAACACATTATCAATTTTGTTTATATTTTTGAAAGTCATATAAGCTGCATAACTGTAATTGGTTATGTAATTGGTAGTGTATAAAGAATAAAATACACAAAAATGTATTTAACAATAACGTAATAGGGTTTTCTGTGACACCTATTTTACATACAAACCTAAAACAAATGCTAGGTTAACCTAACTCATAACATGTACAAAGAAATTAGAGAGCAATGCATGGAGCATTTATTATGTCTCACTATATATTGCAGACGTCAAAAAACAATCGTTTTTCAATCGTTCCAATATTCATGTATCATGGTCTTACTCATCTGGATTCACTGAACTGGAACAAATTTTCCTCCGCAACTTATACCGTTCACATTATAAATTTACAATTGTTCACTTTTCTGAAAATGTGCCAAAGATATTGATGACTCACGTTGCTCTACACTGATTTTTGTCCAATCAAATGCTCTCTAGAGTGAGAATGTCCCTCCCACCGACAAACAACCAACAAATCACTAGTCATGACTGTAATGTATTTATAATTTTCAAAGGGATTTATTATTTGGTCTATTTTGCATATACACATACCTTTCATATATTCTCTCTCTGGAGCCAAATGTGATTTTTGGCATATCCCATGCCAAACTAAACTCCACACTGTTGTGACTGTTAGCAGGCACCGAGCAGCTCACAGCCAGGGCTGCTGCCACTTCCTCCCCTTTCTGTGTGGGTGGGCTGGAGTCCTTAGGCGAGTCGAGCCGTCCATCATTCATGAGGTCACTCCACAGAGCACTACAGGTTCCCTTTGGGCTAAACGCCGTCTGGTGACTGATCTCTCGGCCAGACTAAAATAAAGTGAAACTTCAAAGGATCAACAACACCTCTGTCTCAAAACCTAGTGAGCTGCATATCTTAAATCACATTTTAAGGGATAACTCGGTTTAAAAAAATGCTAATTCTGTCATCACTAACTCTTATGTCATTTCAAACCTGTATGGCATTCTTTCTTCAGTGGAACATAAAAGAAGATCATCTGAACCATTTTAACCATATTTTCCCCAGAATATAAAAGTCAGTGGGATCCAAAGCAACCGGTCTTTGTAGTCTTGTTTCTCAACAAAACAAAAGTGTTAATTTACTTTAGGAAAGGAACGGAAGGATAGGACAGGACGTGACATGTGGCCAGGTATGGTTTCGGAGCAGTGGGCAGCCATTGCTGCAGTGCCCGGGGAGCATGACTTTATATGGTATTAGCAGTATCTTTGCATAGCTTATTGTGGTGAACGACAAGCAATCACTCTTACAAAGCTCTTATTTACACAGAGAAACAAGAGCTCACACAGTATAGCTGTGGTGTGATGGTGAAACCCGTTTAGCAGAGTGGCTTTGTCTGTACACTCGGAGTTGTTTTTTTATGTATTCACTACAGACAAAACCTGCTGCTTCTAGATTTACACTGGTGCATTACCTTTTCTTTTGCAGCTATACACAGAGTGTAAGGGTTGACAGGCGTCTGGTGATGTAATAACACCCCCGACACAGATTCTCCGTCTTTTTGGTGGTGAAATGGTTCATTCCAATGGCCCCCACTCTTATCGTCTTTATGGCCAGAGCCATTAACCATCGTGAACATGATGGAAACATCGAGTGCATAGTCATTCTTATTCTCAATGTCCCACACAAACACAGCCACAGGAAGACTGGAGTCCTGAAAAAGAGAAAAAGCATAAATACACTAGTATTCTGAATTATGATGATTTAAAATAACTGTTTTAATATATTTTAAAATGTTATTTATGCATGTGATGGATAAGGCGAACAAACAGCAGCCATTACAGTATTGGGACTGTTTGTGTAAAGGGAATGTGTCATTCAATATACAATAAATGTAAATAAAAGCAGCAATACGCTTTAAATATCAAACACATTCTAAGATTGTCACCTTGTAGTCGTCAGGGATGACAGGTGACACCTGCCTGCAGGTGAGAGTGACATTTTGGCCGGGCAGGTGGTAGACTGTCCAGGCTCGTGGGTACAGAGCATGGTAAAAGGCGTATTCACCACAATAACCCCAGTTCCAACCCTGAAGAGTCGGGGGTCGCTCTGTAGACAACACCTGCTGGTATACTGTTTGTCCACCCCTGCGCAGACACACTGTAAACTAGGAGACAGAGGGGGTTCAAATAGACTTAAACTAGGTGAAGGGTAGATCTGAACACCTGCATATACTGGATAACAACACACACTTGCCCAGAAAGGTGTTATACATACCAACAGACCAACTGAGTCACTAATTTCTAAATACTAAACACTACAGTCCAAATGTTTGGGGTTGGTGAGATTTTTTTAATGGTTTTGAAAGAAGTCTCACCAAGGCTGCAATTTTCAGCAGCCTTTACTCCTGTCTTCAGTGTCACATAATCCTTCAGAAATCATTCTAATAAGCTGATTTGATGCTCGAAATCATTATTATCAATGCTGCAAACAGTTGAATAGAAGGTTTGAAAGAACAGCATTTATTTGAAATAGAAATCTTTTGCAACATAATGAAAGTGAGTGCTGTCACACTCCAACTTAATGTGACCTTGCCGAACAAAAGTATTCATTTATTTAAAATAATATTAATAATAATAATCTTACTAACCCCAAATTTGAACAGTGATTTTTTAGGTATTGTACTGAATGACACTAGTTCTTTACCTGGTTAGCAATAACAGTTTTGTAGTGGTACATTCCAGGATTTAGTTGCCACCGGCAGAACTCTCCCCTCCATCCACGTGTGATACTGCCTCCACCAATACCACCGAGAGGAGCACCTGCACAAAACATGTCCTCCGTTACACTGGGTCATTTTAAAGGGCTAGTTCAGATTACTCACCCCCATGTCGTTCCAGATATGCAATACATTTGTACTAAAATGTAAGAAATAATGTACTGTAAGTACAAATATGTAGATTTTTTTGAAATCTGATAGCTTTCTGAACCTCCAAAGGTAGCAATGTAACTGAAACATTCCCAGGTCCAACTGGTAAAATTGTCTTTATGATGTCATTGGTTTAACCGCAAATATATGAAACTATGAGAATACGTTTTGTGCAGAAAGAAAACAAAAATAACAGCTTCATTCAACAACTCCTTTCCTCCAAATCCCATATTCCACTGAGAGTACACACACATATGCATTGCTTTCCTCTGCATGTAAACAAGGCTCAGTGTTGAACAAAGGCCTTGTGGGTTTGGAACACCAGTGAGAGTGAGTAATTAATGAACTATCCTGATGTGCTTTGATGTTTTTGTTTGTCGTTGTCCTTACCATATATTTGTCTCAGTGGTAAAGCCCGAAACATATCAATAAAAGGAGCCTTCTTCTCCACCTGGGTCTTTCTGTACCACCATCTCAGATACCTGCTCAGACAAAGGAAGGAAGAAATCACTAAACTGGCCTTTCTGCTAGCCTTGAACTGCTATTGGTGGACAGTCAAGATGGGTAGCAGAGTTTTGTTCAATATACTAAACTTTATTGCTTCACACCAGTGCTAGTTCTAATAATGAACCTCTGTTCCACATACATATCTCCACTTTAGTCACTCCCAAAACTCTCCATCCAACTCATTATTTCTGCCTCACTCATTCTCCTGCAATAATGCGCACACAGCTGTTTTCAGTCTTGTTGCACTCAGCACAAGAGCGCTTAGAAACAGAGACCGTTTCACCCAAACATAAAAGGGCAGATGGCATCATGGGAAAGGCTGAAAAAGCACTGAACTGTCTCTGGATACACTGGATACAAATTGTTTTTTGTAGCGATCATTGATACAGTACTGAAGTTTCTTCCAATAAAATCTCGCACATTTATCTGCTGTAAGTGCAACTTTAATCCTTGCTTTGCATTTATTTATTCATGCTTTATTAAGTGAACTGAAATTATTTTCTTTTCCACTCACATATTGTTAAGAAATTATCACTTGGCAAGATTATGATGTATTAAGGGAGAATTAATAAAACAATTATTACAAAACTATCTTTTTCTAGCCTCAAAAAACTGCAAAGCTCACCAACTATCAAGGGTTTCAATGAATGACTGCATAAGATTATCATAGACGCCAGTCACGCCTCTACGCTAGTGAGGAGTCAATCAAGTGTGGTGAAGGTTAAGCAACATAACTCATGAATACAGTATTCACATACACAAGAGGACTGTTTGTGTAAATGGGAACATACAGTAAAGATTTATTAGGCTGATGACAGTTGTTGTGTCAAACATTAACATGCACAGCACACAGGGTCAATATTGACTGCTACCGACACTGAATAACCTGCCTCAGCAGACAATTTCAGCGCAGCTATAGAGATAAAATAATAGTTCAAAAAATCCAGAATCTAAACCCAGGTCAAAAGCTATCACAATGTTTATAGCAGTACAATCCAAAGGTTGATTTATATGATTATATGAATACAAATTGAGGAAGTTCATTGAAACATATTAGTTATAGTGTAACAGTTTAACTAGTTAGAGAGGAAAAACAGCTCCACCTGAACCAAGTAAATACACGGGCTACACAATTTGCCTGCAGGTCACCCACAAATGATCCACATGCTCAGATTTCTGGTTTAACTAGTATGTGAGATGCAATAAATACATCGAGCTGTCTTTTTTATATATTATTGGATAACTATGAAACATGATTTACTGAATAAAGCCTCTAAGAACCAAGAGGAGAAGGTTTTAGCAGAAGAAGGGAATAAAAACATATCCGTCTGTGGTCAAAATATAACCACTGAACAATATTTCCTCTTCCCGTTTTAACCATGCATATTCGTATAGAGAAGAAGGCCATTGATACGTGTATGATGGTCTATATTGGCAGCTTTTGATGTAAAGCAAATCTACTCTTTAGTATACTGTGTTTCCTGCAGATGAAGTGAGGACTACTAAATGAACGACCAAGTGGATCTGAGGCTCCTCTACTGAAAAATTATTTGTGAAACATACCTGACCCCTAGAGAAAGATGCTCGATCATGTTGGACAATGAGACATCCTTGGCTTGAAATGGTTTCCGCTTCTCTTTAAACTCGTGTGCCAGGCATATCCGCCAGCCATCCTTTGGGACACCAAATCCTGTTTCTGTAGACACATATCGGCTCATGAGCTCAGCCAGAGACGTGCTGTCATTTAAATCCATAGTTGAGCTTCTGAATCGCCAGTCCAAACCAAAAACCATAAAAATCGTCTCCCCGAATGCTCTGAAAAAAGATAACAATGCATATTAATGCATATAGGATATTTCCTTTGTTCAAAGGCTGAGGCAACAGATAAGCTTAATGACACATGGTTTGAAAAGTGACATCTTGCCTACAGTGTTATCCAATTTAAGATCACATGTTTGATCTGCATGCATGGGCAGGTGATCTACATACGAACGCAAAGTTCACCTGTCACCAGGGTGACGGAACGACAGAGTTCAGTTGCCACCAAACAACCACAGGCTGGAGATGTAACCAGATCCTTTTCCTTTTAATTAAATAACAATAGCTCTTTTATTTCACCCCTGGGCCAGGCCAATTTTTTTCTATATGGTACAATTCACTTGGCCAAACAAACAAGACATCTGTAGAGCCTCAGCCCATCCCACATAAAAGATGTTTTGACATACTTTACTGTACTTAACAATGACGACATAATCTACTGCACTGAATTTCAATCCATTTGCACTAAAATAAAACAACAGAATAATACTACTACTACTACTACTAAAAAAATAAATAATAATAATAATTATTATTATTATTATTATTAATAAACCATTTTAATTTAATTAATAAAAATATATATTTAGCTCTGTCCAATATCAAATCAATGATTTCCTCCCCATTTTGAATCCTATGTCCAGTAGTTTTCCATTTTCATTCCATGTTTTCATATATTATTTTATTTACAATTCTTTTGTCATTTTCTACTTACAATATGCTTCGTATGTTTAATTTATTGGACAGAAATGTACACAAACTACACTTTTTAGACAAGTTATGGCCTTGCACATTTACAGACACTGATCAGTGCTGCAAAAAACGCCAACTCACTTACAGCTCATAAAAATGTATTCTATAAAAATGAGTAACGTAAACCTACCTTCTGTAACAGACATGCTATAGAAATTAAGCACTTGTACTGTCTCTTTGTTTTAAATAATCAATACTTCATATTCCGCCATTTTTTGCAAAATACAGCACCATTTCAGAATCATACTTTATGAAAGAGACATGATGTTTTAATATCCAATATGCTTCCCCCCTTCTCATTGTCCCACTGTAAACGTCCGGCTAACGCTACTTAGGTCCCATTTGCTATTAGATTGCTAAGGCATAATTAATGTTCTCCTATTCTTATCGTTTTATCCACGCAGTCCACCACCAGAGGAGTGTAAATCTCTCTTACCCAACCTGTGCTTTGCGTGTCAGTGGCGAGATGCACTTGTTTTGACGCTCGCCAGCATGACTATGTCAGTAGAGCCATCCGGTGTCCCTCTGACTGCTGCTGTTTCCACTTGTTACGGTTGGATTTTGGGAATTTTTTCAAAGTGAACAGCAAACGCTAAGTTTTAGAGACGGAAAACATGTAACGTTATACAGCATATCTAAGTTTCCTTAGGAAAAAAAACACATTCTCCTATGCCGAAGAGCACATCACGATCTCTTAATGCTGAAGTGGTCAAAGCCAGACATCATTTTCCCACAGATAGAGCAGTACAGTAGGGCCTTCTGTTGGCTCATACCATTTAGCTCACCCTCGGGAGAGTAACGTACAGAAGAGTGTCGTCATTTCATTTTCAAAAGAAACACAAACCTTTTTCTATATGTATTTTCTCTTTTAAGCCATCTCTTAAATATTTAAAATAGTAAAAGTTACTTTTTTCTGATCTATTTACCTCTGAGGAAACCGTGCCACCCCTGTTGTTATTTTGGATGGGACTTTTACGTCACATTTGCCACGGAGCCAATTATCGCGTTTACTCGAATATTTGAATCGGTTCTTTTGAATGGTTCATTTTAAAGAATCATTTCAAAACCGATTCAGTAAGTCGTTCTGTTCACTCGGTATTTTTAAAATAAATGTAAGCATCTCTTAATGTAAATGCAAAATAAGTTATTTAAAGTTGCTGGAATTATAATTAACGCTCTTTTTTCCCCATAAAGTTTATACTTCCGGCTTCTGAGTTCTAAGTTGTTTGGGCTGATTGGCGAACAAATCATTTGAACAGTGAACATCTTGAACTGATTCATTGAAACGAATTGACTCATAAGAATGATTTGTTCACGACTTTGATATCGCTATACCGGAGTTAAACATTTTTTTCACATCCTATACTTTCTTATAACACGTTTTCCTGAATAATGAAAACAATATGCACAACGACGATTTTTATAAAATCAAGTTCCATGTCACGGCAGCGTTTGCTTTTGTGTTTATGAGTGTAGCCTAAAGAACGTTTCTGAAAAACTCAGGGAAACCTTACAATGGCCAAGACAAGTCTCCGGTTGTTTTGTTTTTGTGTAGCTGGACCGTCGCCGGTTAATGTTACACTTTTCATTTAACTTCTGTGGTCAGGAATACGACGTAAAAAATCGACGGGAAGGACTAAAAGAAACAACTTCGAGGTATCGTAAAAAGTAAAAGCATGTTAGGACTTCCTGCTAGTAAAGTACACCATCGTCGTTGTGTCAAGCTGCACGACGCCAGCTCTTTAAGTCTGGATGTAACGTTACGTCGCTAGTCAAGCTTTTTTGCACATATTTTCCTGTTAGGGACGGAATAATTAGGAAAGACTACTACAGTTATGCTACTGCATAAGAGCAAAGTATAACGCTCTTAAAAAAATATTTATTTTTAAAAGATATTTTCCACAGTGCATGGCCTACTCTTTACACTGCCAATAACAATTTGACCAGTCTACGCTGATTCGCTGGTCCTATATGGTCTCAACTCGTCTCCTAGTTTGGAAACCTCTTTTAAAACCAATAAACCAACATGTCTAAGCTGGGTGGCAAGAAAACCATCTTAGGCTTGTTTTTATATAAATTTAAAAAATTATTATTAAATAAGTACCTTGCATATAATCTATCTGTTTTTCTCAGATGATTGAAGTGGTGGCATCTATGGCACGAGGGCCTGTGTTTTTGGCCGGGGAAGTTTTAGAGTGTCTTATAACCTTCACAAACCCTATGTCACATCTGTCTACGTCTGCCAGCAGGTAAAGAACACTGTAATCACAATAAAGTCACTGGGTTGCTTTTTAAACTACACACACACACACACACACACATATATATATATTTATATATATATATATATATAAAAGCACAGCGGTTAAATTGGGATTTGTAGTATGTATATTAAATTACAATATATATATTTAAAATAGAAATATATCAGTATATTTAATGCAATGGCATTTTTTACCTTTTAATAGATGGCATTTTCTTGCTAAAATTATTAATACTTTTAAAATTAAAATTCTGACATTTGATCTATAAATTCAATAATTATAATGTGTTTTTTATTATCTAGCCTATCAAAACGTTAGATAATTTACACTGAAAATACAACTACATTCAATTATACTATGAGGTTATTTAAACAAAAATAAATAAATAAACAAGTAATGCTAGTGGAAAACGAATCCTTTAAACGAAATTAAAACACCAGTAGGTGCCAGTAGTGAGCGTTTAATAAGTGAATCATTGATTTTAGATTGATTAAATGATTCGTTCATCTTCAGATTCATTAGATGTTTATGATTGGGCTAATAAAACGTTAACTAAACCGATTAATTTAAAACACTGGTTGTTGTGAGATGCCCTGTTGTTCTGCCTAAATGTAAGTGACCAATAATATAATATTGTAATAATATTGTATTTGGCTATTTATAAAAATATTTATAAAGCTATTACTGTCATAATAGTAAAAACGTTAAGTGAATTTGCTAAACTAATTGTATGTTAGACATAAAATCATTCTATTTTTAATTCTAACCTCAGTATGCTGAGTTTATTATGTTGCGCGTTTTCATTTTTCCTCGAGAGGCTGTGTGAGCCTCGCCTTAGCAGCGCAATCTTATACTGTCACTCTATTATCTACTACATCCACTATTTGCCACTTACTCTAAATGCAATAAAATCAGAGCACTACTTCCGTTTGGTTATTTACATTGTTATTTTTTGTAGCATTAATGTCGAGCCCTGGCATTTATGTGCTGGGGGTTCAGCCCCGGACTGCCCAGGCCCAATTTAATCCCTGTGTTTTTATATATATTTACATATATATACATATATATATTTTATATATATGTATATGTATGTATATGTATGTGCTGTCAGTTGTGATTGAGTCTGTCCACCTTCCACAGTGAGATGTTGGCCTGGGCCAGTGCTCAGATCCACTGCCAGTTCCATGCAAGTGAGACCCGTGTGGCTCTACCTACTCAGGGCACCAAGCAAGACGTCCAAGCTGAGAGTGACACCGTACTGATACCAAGCAGAGGTGATGGTTTCACTTAATTTATATTGTAACATCAACGATAAAGCAAATTATATATATATTTTTTTTTATATATATAAAAATAGCCAAATTTTAAATTGTGTTTTGTATGTCAGGTCCTCTTCATTTATGTGCCACTTTATGCAACTGAGATTGTTTCAGAGCAGCTTCACAGTATTAAACAGGAATAAAAAAACAACCAGAAACAATGATGCAAACTACATCAGAAAATGAAGTCAGTTCAGTGCTGATTCAGATTAATTTAATAACTGGGAAATATTTAGCAATCAATATTCATCCATTATTCATCAATAATGAATTCAGTTCAGTAATAAGTAGTTCTACTGAAGACAATGGAAATGTTAATTAGTTAGTTTAGTGTTGATTCAGTTTTGTTCAGTAAAATTAGGCACTTTACAAATGACAATAGTGTCACCCTTCTCAGTTTAGTAAACATTTTGTGTTAGTGCAGTCAAATGTCACATGTTGCAATTGGTATTTTATATATCAAAGGTTATCCAGCAAGAATTACAGCACTTTACCAAAAAGTAAGTAAAAACAAGCTGGGCAGAATAATGACCAGAGACATTCTGCCAAACTCACAAAATTTAAATGGTTATAATTGGGGAAAATGCTGAGTCAGAAACCCTATACAATTCAAGAAACCGCTGATGATGGCTGAGAAAATAATAAAGATCAAGCAGTGGAATGATTTCAGAAATCAGAAAGTGTGCTTGTGATGAGGATTGTACATTCATTTCAGCTTTGTAAATTTAGCCAGCTTTCTGTAATCTCAGATTTATTTACAGCAAACCTATTGATTTTAGAGCAGGTTTAGAGGAGACGTTTCACAATTTCCCTGTTTCTTGGTCCAGGTGAACGAGGACAGTGTGTGCTGGACACGCCACCTAAGATCTTGTTCTGTGACCTTCGCTTGGATCCTGGAGAGAGCAAGACCTGTAAGAAGCTGAAAATAAGGCAGACACAGATGCACTCACTTTTAACTTTTGGTCTAAATCACAGAATATAAACGCTTAAGTTTTTTACATTGTTATGGCTTTACAAAATCATTAATAAGAAGTGAACCCCATAATCAGTTCAGAAAACTAATTCTTCTTGACCCAGATAATGTTAATATGCTGCAAAAACTGGTTCATGGCTCAAAACCAACAGTCAGCTGGCCAAAGTTCAGCTGTTCAGTAATGGTTCAGTCATGTAATTGCACATTATGCCTGGCTAATGTCATTCTGAACTACAGGAGACAGCCTCATGTAAAACAAATCTTCCAGGAGACTACCAGTATATAATGTTTTCCTCTCTTTCAGATTCCTATAGTGAGGTTGTGCCCACTGATGGTCCACCTAGTTTCCGGGGTCAGGCAGTCAAGTACGTGTACAAGCTTACAATTGGCTGCCAGCGAGTCAACTCACCCATCAAGTTACTGCGAGTGCCTTTCAGAGTTTTAGTGCTTCATGGTAGGTTGCATGAATCATCTCTTTTTCTCCCTTTTAGCCTTAACCTTTTTAGGCCTATTTTTTAGTAAAAAATCAATTATTTTCTACACATTTTTTTTTATTATTATTTGAACACCTAAAGAAATGTGTAATCTGTTTAGAAATAGGTGCACTTGTTGAATAAATGAACACTAATATGGCCGTAAATAGAGTGTCTCTCTCCACAGTGTAAGAAAATATTATTTTACAGGCATGCCAGAGCCTCCGTTTCCCCAAGATGAGGAAGTGGCTCCCTCAAACCCCTTCCTGGAGGAGGAGGAAGGAAGCAGGAGAGATACAAGACCACTGGAAAGAGCTCTGGACATGCTGATGATCACCACCTCACGACGATGCCCATGTGCGTGAGTGAATGTGGGAAGGCTTGTGTCTTGTGAATGTGGGTTTATCATTCATCTAGGTCTTGTGCTGGGGTCCTTTGCTTGGATTTGAATTCTGTGTCAATTCTGAAGGTGTTAATGAGCACATGCATTTCCTTCACAGATATGTTCAACATTACAAATGTACGGGGAAAGGTGGCTAAGTTCTGCATCTTTAAGACTGTGTACAGGCTCGGAGAAGATATTATTGGCACCTTCACATTCTCAGAAGGGGATATTCCATGTTTACAGGTATAGGTCAAAAGCTTGAGGACGGTATGAGATGTGTGTGTATATTTTATTTTATTTATTTATTTTAATGCGTTACTTTAGTCTTCAGAGCCACATGATCCTTCAGAAGTCATCACACTTTTCTTATTAATTAATTGTCACAGACAGCAGAAAACAGTAGCACTGCTTAATCTTGTCAAAACCAATACATTTTTCAGAATTTTTATATAAAGCTTAAAAGGACAGTAATTTGATATAATTATTAAATAAATTCAAAATGTAAAAGCCTTTGCTGTCCCTTTTGATCAGTTTAATGCATCCTTGCTTCTTCTTTTTTTTTTTCAAATCTAATTGACCCCAAATTTTTGAGAATGAAAATGCTTCATGAAATGCTCCTGTAATGTTTATGTGTACTTGTCTCTGCTCAGTATTCAGTAAGCCTACAAAGTGAGGAGGAGGTCCAAGAGCAGTACCAGAGACGTCCCGGCCAGGCTGTCAGTGTCACTGGTCATGGCCGACATCTTGAGTCCTGCTTACATACAGCCTCCAGCCATTTCTCTCTCCCTGTACCCCTCAATGTCACACCAGGATTCACCACAGATATAGGTTAGAAACCCTGCACTCATAAGAAGTTGCATATTGTAGCTTTTGGTTTCCAGTTCAGCTTAAACCTGAAGTTATTTAATTCTGTTCCCCAGTGACATTAAGATGGCGTCTGCATTTTGAGTTCGTAACAGCACGGGAGCCAGTGGAGGCGCCTGTGGTTCTGCAGAATCAGTCAGAAGTCACAGTATGGACTGGGGCAGAGCATGTGGATGTGGACACCTTCAGTTGGGACCTTCCAATCAAAGTGCTTCCCACAAATCCCACGCTAGCTTCATATGTGTCACAGTTTACAGGCACAAACAGCATCAACATTTGAGTTGTGTTGGTATTTGTGCAGGGAGATTATAAAACGACGAGTTACTGTTGTGAGATGTCTTATTAGCAATCTATTTTTTAAATTCAAATGTGGCTTATATTTGGAGTTGTTTTATTGGTTTTTATCTTTTGCCGTGCAATGACTTGACAGTTCTTTATTTAGGCTAATTAACATTTCAGCCTTGACCAACAGACTGCAACATACTGTACTCCTGTAATGTAAAGATTTCTGTATTTATTGTCTATATTTCATTCGTATACTTCAAACTTTAATGACAAATGGCTTCTATTGTATTTCAGTTGAGTATTACAAGCTAGTTTGTAACATTTCTCTATATGCAAACCATAACTGAATAAAACTGCTGTTGAGAGGTTTGATTTCTGAAACAGTTGTCCCACCTGTATGAATTACAATATATCCTGTATTTCTGCTGTAATTCTGACAAATATGTATTAAAACCTTTTTTATAAATCTGACCAAGTCTTGATAGATTAATAAATCTATAGGTTTTAGAGTAAGTCAGAGTTACAATCATTTACTAATTTGTAATAATCACTTGTTAATTATTAATAACAACTTGTTGAATACTTTTGTGTATTGAAGTCCTTCTGTGGCCACCTTAAAAGTTCACTGAGGCCTCTGAGAACAACTGTGTACTAATGTAAAAACAATATATTTTATTAGAAATTAAAAGAAAGAGATGATTTTTCTATACATATTTATTAGAGTAAACCTTGTAAATACAAACAGTTACATTATCAAAAAATATTGTTTCTCTCATGAAGAATTTTTTTGTTTTTGAATGGGGAGTACACTTTTCATTTTGCTCCCAGAGCTTTAAAATGCCTTGGCTATTGAATTCATGAGCTGTAAAAAGACACGATAACAGGCCATACAGTGCTAATATTTAGTGTTATAGTAATGTAATAATATGGGAGAATAAGCTCAAAATAATATAAAATACACAACTGAAAACTTTGATCTGTCTCCCCAGTATATTGTTCAGGCACATAAATCAAACAAATGCTTTCCTCTACATGCTATATCCTATCTTCCATAAAATTGAGAACTTAAACAGGTAATAGTTATCTTCTGAGAATACAAGTGCTACAGAAGTAATATTGTATCTCACATAATGGTGAGACAGATGTTAACTGACAGGCAGGTGAACTGTGATTTGAAGTCTTCTTCCATGCTAACCTTCTAGATTCATGTTGAGTGCTCCATGTACTGGATCAACATTGTTCTGTTCTCCAGGAATACAGGGCAGGCGGGGATCAGAGGTCATCACCAGTGTGACCTGGCAGGTCAGAGATTCAACCCGAACTTCACACCAGGGAGGAAAGTCCACAGGCCGATGCACACTGTAATCAAGCAATTGACTAATATAAATTAAAATGAACTGCATTCTGTGTAGCAACGAGTACATTCTCCAAAATAAAG
>JAUMHP010000052.1:7011532-7030029 GCA_032361065.1 Enteromius trimaculatus | reverse complement strand
GTTTTGATGCCTTCAGTGAGAATCTACCAATGTAAATGGTCATGAAAATAAAGAAAACACATTGAATGAGGTGTGTCTAAACTTTTGGCCTGTACTTATATATATATATATATATATATATACACACACAATATATATAGTACCAGATCAGCTTCATTTCTGAAGGGTCTTGTAAGAACTGAAATAATGGTGACTGAAGATTCCAAAAGGAATAAAACATTACAAAAAAAAAAAAAATTCAAATGTACTTTTGATTAAATTAATGCAGCCTTGGTGAACATAACCTTCAATAACATACTATACACACACACCGCTCAATCTTGAAAAGTATAAATGAAATAATTTCATCCAACAATACGTTATCGACACTCAATTTCTTACCTCTGTCAAAGCATGAAGGTGTCCCTCATGTACACACACTCCCACAAACCTAAAGGGACACACACAGAGAAAGAGTAAAGGGTGTTGGAAAAACAAAAAGCAGGAGAAGGTGCTAACAAGTTCCTTCAAGAGTGACCCATCTCAAGAATGTGAGCTGGAACACCTGTATTTTGAAGGCAATCTTAAGCATGCATGAAACACACACACTCACTCTCGCTCTCTCTCTTACACACACACACACACACACACACTTAATTCAAACACCTAAGACCACACAAGCTGGTGCAGGTTAAGCACATAAAAGACCTAGACTTCTTGTCTTGGCACATGCAAACAAACACACCCCCTTATTCATGTGGGGATTTGTATAAGATAAATATATCTGTATTTAATGGTTAATAATATGTTGCTCCATCCTCTGCTCCCAGCTTTCAATTAAATATTTTACACTACATAAATAGTGCAGTTATGGAGGCAAGACAAAAGCTGCCACCCTGTGACATCAATATTCATGTTCTTATACAATGCAGCGTTTATTGCCAAATAGCACAGACTTTGTCCTCTAGGTAAGCTGGACTTAAAACAACAAGCATTCTTTCCATTCCAGAGGCAAGATCAGATACAAAAAAGTTGAATTTAGAAATTAATGAATTATTCAAATGAAAATTTGGAAATTCATAAAAATAAAAAAACATCTGGTTGGAAACTCTCCTGACTGTAGGCTATGTTTGTACACAAGAGAGGGAAGTGCCATGAGACCAGGGACTGATTATTTTCCAGCTAACCCTGAGATGGCACTTTGGAATAGATGGCATGAGATTGTAGTTATGATCTTCTGATTGTGCTTGCAGCAACTTAGTGACCAAGTCTTACCAAGTTATCAAAATGGTTAAAATTGATTACAGGACTTTTACTACATAATTTAGTTTTTTTGTTTTAATATTATAGAATTATTTATGGTAAAATGTAATTTCTAGTGAAACTTTTAATGATCGAATAAAAAAAAATAAATTAAAAAAAAGCACAAATAATCATAGTAATATTTTTCATTCTCTATTTTGGCACATATTTGGTTATTCAGAGTTGACCAGCTCTGCTATCAGAAGATGTGTGCAATGCAGACCTGAGTATGTTGGGATGTCTGAGGCGGTTCATCAGCTGTACCTCCTTCAGCATGTTGGCTTTGTTACTGGCCATGGTGTTCATCTTCAGAGCCATCACCTGCCCCGTGGTACGATGCTGTACCTTCAGAGAAAGAGGAAAAAATAAAAATAAAAATAAACACTTGTCACAGACAGATACTTTTGAGTTCTATTCATGGGTGGGCCAGCTGGACAGAGATCTCTGGCCCTTTTCTCCCTCACACACACACATCCGATTCATTCTAGACATCAAAGTCCCTGGCTGCAGGAGACATTATCTGTACTCAAAAGGAAACACAGTGGACTCTATTTTGAAAATGTGGAATTTAAAATGTAGACTAAAGTTTATATTAACAAAACAAAGTTAGTTACACAAAATGTTTAAAATCTGACTTGAGATTCTGTACTATTTGTACATCACTAATCAAATGTAGGCAAATTTGTGTTACTGACCGTGTGAACACTTTATGCAAATGATCAAGAAAAACTAAAATGATGTAACATCACGAGATGCGTTGGTGCTTACAGCGTCCACGCTCATATCTTTCATTTGCTTGAGTGGCTCATCAGGGCACATCACACAGAAAAAAATTTTTTTACAGACCCACAACACACTGCTTGGTCTCAAGCTGGAGGTTTGCCCACTCAAACCGTCTGGTCCATATCTGGACTCAGTAGCCGCCCCAGTAACACGCATATGCCTTCACAAACAGAACCATAATATTTTGGTTCATAGCAACTACAAAATATGATTTATGGAGCAAAAATTAGAAAGCGTTTCATTTCACCACTATAAATGAAAACAGTATGCTATTGACTAACTCTAATGTTGTCTGAACATGTTCCCTTGATGTCAAGATCTCCACACACACACACAAAATTAAATAACCCAGAGCAAGAATTTCCCTAAAGGAGTGAAACTATCTGCATCCAAGCTTCAAGAGTATTCTTCATCTTTGATTGTCTATGCAAAAGCAATATGACAAGGCAATCCCAGGCAGAAACCCATCCCAGATTGATGACACCCAAACCTGTGCCGTGCTGCTTGGCTGGCTGTTCTTGCCTGCAGCGCCAAAGTGTGCAAGATAAGATATCACAATAACAATGAGCCCCTTTATCTGCTTTTGTGAGTCTCATGAAGATCAATAGCAGGAAACTTTAAAATCCATAAATTATCTGATATATAACAGCCTTGCAGCTTGTGTGAGGGAGAGTGTATGATTGCGCACACATCTGAGGGTGTGCGTACACTTTTTTTCCAAATAAAAAGGTAAACAGTGCTGAGGTGCAATGCATTCTCAGAGATAGATGCAGGAGACGCCCTAAACACACATTATTATTTCAGCATCCTGTGATAAAAATACCTGTGAAGTGAGAATTGATGTCCTTTACACAACTGAGAAAGCCTAATTTTCCTGAGAAACAATAGGTAGACATACATGGTACACATCTATTGTCTTGATTCAACTAAACAAAGCTGTAAATCAACACTTAACCAAGTAGCTGGAATTAAATTTAATATGCAGACATGCACAGAACGGATTAGTTCACCCAAAAAAGGAGTTTTCCTGACACTTAACTCACACTCTGGGCATTCAAGATAAATTAGTTTCTTCATTTGGAGCATGTTTGGAGAAATCTTGCATTGAATCACTTATTCATCAATGGATCCTCTGCAGGGAATGGGTGCCGACAGAATGAGCAAATAAAAATATCACGATAATCCACAAGAAAAATCGCATTTCTCCAGTCTATCAATTAAGAAACCAAGCCAAAAGCTTGTAAGAAACAAACCCATTAAGGAGTGTTAACTTGATCTCATCTCTTCTCAAAATGTCCAGAATACATAATGCTTCTTTCAGCGAAGAATTCTACTCCCTATTATTCGCTCGTATCATATCCTCTGAGATATTCAGAGCTGTTGTGGATGTTTCTACTTGCAAAAATGCTTGATCAATCCATATTTCTCTCCTGATTCAGATTATATGAATGAATATTATGGATGGTAACTAAAAAAGAATATTAGCTGGAAGTAATGGTAAAAGCTGAAAATTGATAGACAAATTGATTTTTTTCTTACAAACAAACAGTTTTTCCATTTCACAAGAAACTTATTGATGGACTGAAGTCTTGAGGTTTACTGTGATGTTTTTAATCAGACTATTATTCTGACGGCACCCATTCACTGCAGAGATCCATTGATTAGCAAAATGCTACATTTCTCCAAATCTTTTAAAATAGAAGAAGAAAAAAAAAAAAAAAAAATCATCATCTACTGGGTGAGTTTTCATCAAATTTCCTTTTTTGGGGTAAACCATTCCTTTAATATGGTAAAACCCTTAAAATGGAGCTGAGGTAACTGTACACCTGGTAGCTGAAAGCAGTATGCAATCAACCTAATTTTTTTTTAAACAAGCAAACAGTGCGTGGGGGAGGGGGGGGGGTGTGCGTAGAGCTTCGTAAATGACAGCTGTTCAAATTCTGTGGAGCTTTCCATGGAATTCAAAGAGGACAGAAACTGTGCAGCCCGCCTTTAAAAGATCTGTATAGCATTTGTTTTTGATAGGGAGAAGATGTGCGTGTTGGTTTGGGAAAAAAAAATTCAGAAGCAGCATTTAAACTGGGGCTGCCCGCAAAACTGTCACTGCACACACTAACATACAAGGCAAACAGCAGCTGAATGAGCATTGAGCTTGCCCAGTGTGCTGTTGAGTGTATGAAAAACAGAGGTGTAGGCGTCTGGATGATCGTGTATGCCATACTTCTCATATTGCCATTTAGACAGGTGGTCCAAGACAGCACTTACCGGAGCATCATTAGCACTCACTCTGACACTACAGCACACTGCCAAAGAGACGGTTTAAAAGTACCCCGTAGAGCACTTAACAGGCCCCAAAACATTATCAGACACACAAAACATTTTTCTCACACCTTTTATCAAATTTATTCCTACTGTGGTCCTGTTTTACATTCAGAACACAAACCATATAAATAACGTTTACCTACTGTTTTTTTTATTTTATTTTTTTTATTATGCCCAATATTAATAAGCCAGTAGTCTTTAGCAGACATTAAAATTCCATATGTTGTCCAAATACATTTCAAATGAAACCCTAAAACCAAAAGAACAACATTTTGAAATGCTTTAGATGAAAATAACATAATTTAGGCAACTGTATGAAAACTTTAAAGTAGCAATTTATCTTAAGGTGTCCTTGTTACACGTTACATGTACTCACTACATGCAAGTATCCCTAAGTCAAACCCTATTCCTGAACCCTAACCATATAGTAAGTCAATGTACTGCATTTAATTAAGATTACTCAGTACTTTAATAATTACACCGTAACAAGAACACCTTAAAATAAAGTGTAACCAAAATACACATTCATTGTGTAATCTGCTAAAAATTGGATTATAAATATTTACTTTTTACCTTTTCCCTTATTTAATCTAAAGGGAAATGAGCAATGGAACATCATATATGTTACTTAAACATTACAGGGTCTACCCAACACATAATCTCTAACATTGGCTAGTAACAGATATGGTACGGATATACCGTGCAACCTTTAATGTGTACATATTGTAAACATTTCATTCAACGTGAAACATTTCGTGCAAGGATAAAAATTACAATGGAAAACAAGAGCTAAGCGTCTAAAACTACAAATTTCCAAGAAAAACCTTTAACATCACGAACACAAAAAAATGCATCAAAACGTATTTACAGGACTTCCAATAGTTCACACTCTACTCATATTTAAAACATACGCAAACTCAAGCAAACATGCGCAGGAGCTCTGTGGCAGCAATGGAGCTTGACATTCATGCGTGCCCCGACTAGTAAAAGACACTAAGAAACAAGAATAGAAAGCAGAGAGGGAGGGAAAGAGAGAGAGAGAGAATGCAAAAGGGAATCACTAAAGGAGACTTTGTGTTGTAAATCCATGCTTTCAAAATCATGTCAAAACTAGCTTGCAAATTGTTTACAACCTCAAACTTTCCAACCAATCACAACCGGTCTTTAACTATCAGTTCTCAAATCTCCTCCCACTCAAACTACACTGACAGGAGGACTACAATGTACAGAGAGTTCTTTTAACCACTCCTCATATCTATATTTAATGGACGTGAGCCCATTTTTAAAACGCGTGACACCAAGAAGGAAACCAGATCCCACGGATGAGCATCTTTTCTAATTGCGGAACCCAAGATGTGTTACCGTGACATCAACCCCATTGTCAAATGCAGATCAGCGTGCAGTCACCAGACTCATTACTGTTTTTCAAAAACAAACTCTGGACTCAAAGAGCACACTTGATACAGTGACCTTAACAAAAAGCTCAAATGTACAGCTAATAAAAATAGAACCTACATCCGCATTAAGAACTGTGCATCGTCATTCATCAGACAAGAAATTTAGATCATCTACAGAGGCCCCTAATGTGTCTGGATGCTGTAGTGCTTGCAACAAGCTCTCAGGTTTGATTGCTTCTTTGACACGAATGGCACTTGCTTTGATATTTGGTTAATGTAATGAGTTTTATGTGTTTTTAAAAGCAGATTATGTACGTATTAACTATTTCTGAGTTAAAAAGGCATGGGGGAAAAAAAACCCTTAAGACTTCATTCTGGCTGTCCACCTCCATCAGATACTTGTAGAGGATTCTCACATAAATAGCAACTTTGTTTTGGCATTGCTTAAGAGGAGAAATCCTGCTGATCCCACAATGAGGTAAGCATCAACCCAAGAGAAACACAAAATTCTCTCGTCTTTCATCAATTGATTCTGATTTGACCAAGATAAGCAGAAAATGGGAGAGAATTGAAGTAGCTAGCAGAGGAACGTAATGGCTGAGTAATGTTTTTTTCACTCAAGATCTGATGAAATATCAGCCAAGCCATTATCTGAACAAACAGAGGAAAGAGGTTTTTCTGACTAACCAATTAGAAGAGAATGAACAAACCTTTTGTCAATCAAGTGCAAGTTCTTACTGTTGAGATAGACTGCAAAAATAAAAACTGCACCTGAAGGATCCGTCATGACAGGAATAGAAATTGCTCAATTGTAGGACGTTAATAAAAAGACCCTATTAAAAACTAACTAAAAGTTACCCACACACAACTGTGGACTATTAAATGGATTGCACATAATTCTAAATGTTTACATCTTTACAGCTTTCATAACCCTTGCACTAAAAACAGAAACAAATAGCAGCTACCGCACATTTGCATATATATTGACCTGATCAGCAGTGACATTTTTGCGGGCAATAACCAGCAGGAAGTTATCACCGTATTTCATGCCTGGTCAGTAAATTGGGTGACAGGGTGAACTATGAGGGATGGCTAATTAGGTCTCTTCTGTCTGTGTCAGTCTCTGTCTCATATGCACGCACACAAACACGGGAGTAGAGTTTCCAGCACACCTGCGCACCTTGTCAACGGGTATCCACTTTCACACCAACACAGACCTACTGTCCTTACACAGGTCATGACCCCTTTTCTCTAACAGGAAGGGAAGAGCCAGAATGACTGCTGCTATCCTTCGCATTTTGCAAAGAGGTTAAAACATTGATGGTCTGTCCAATCAATTATTTTGAGAGTGTAAAACAGATCATAAATCTGCAGAGCTACAAAACCTGGAGGCATATTATGACACAATTAAGAAAGTGAAAAGATGGTTAGTTGTCTGAATTCAGTAATAGAATCATATAATGTCGATAACAGGCTTATTTATTTCCCTTACTTTTTGAGTTCTGTAATGTTTGTTAAATAATATATTTATATACAGAATTTGTATACCAAAAATATGCTCTGCTCAGGCTCAAGGGGACTTAAAGCAAAACAATTTACAAACTGCAAGAAAATGAACAGGATGGGATGTAACTGAAAGGAAATAAAGACAGGAACTTAGTCACTGCTCAGTGAGGAATTAAGGTTAGCCTAAGGGCTAAAATGATTTAAGATATTTTTAAATCACGTTTTGTTAATAGAGCCTAATTCAGATTTTGGTAATTGTAGATTTTAAAGATCTTAAAGTAAAGCAAGTCAACCCCACTAATAAAACAAATGCCTTTTGATTTGATTCAAAAAAATACGCTTCTGGTTTTAGAAAACACTACAGTTATTTATATCACTATTAAAAAGACTAAGAGGGTGGAAAGTGAAAAAACAAAAATTATATCCGTTTAAACTAAAATGTTGAAAAATGTTCAAACTTTACTCTTTTAAAACTAAGTGAACATAATAACGACTTCCATCCTATAAATCAGTGCTGTATTCAATATACTCAGTTCTCTATGAAATATATGACAGCATAACAGAAATGACCAAACCAACTCTCTTCAGACTTGCGGTGTTAACATGCAGAGGAAATGCAGCACGTGCAGTGAGTAATAACACAAACAAACGGCATGACAGAAATGACATATTTACCTTGAACACCTCTGAGAAGAAACCTGAGTCGATCTTCTCGCAGATAAAGTCATCTATTCGTGCCAGGCTGGACACGGCGCTGCGCAGTGCCCTGTAAGAAGACGGCCTGGGCCGGTGCGCTCCCTGAGTCCCGTGCAAAAGGGAATCCGAAGCCTCCGGGTCCAAGTCATCCTGGTCCATAACGATGGTCCGGGATGACATTATCGCGCGCGCTCTAAATTCCACCACGAGCGTTTACATATCTCCGACGCTCACGCAACACTGCAGTTTCAAGGTCTCTGTAATTGTTTGACAGGGGAAAAAGCGGGTCCGCCTTTCGATCAAGTTAAGAAGGGCTATACACGCAATCCCCGTTCGGCGCGTGACCGATCTTCAGGTCTCGTGCGTCTCTTCCTCCATACTGATGTCTGGCCTCATTTTCAGTAGCGTATCACATTCCGGTTTCAAATAAGAAATGAGAATCGATCTTAACAACAGTTACATTTAAATCATCTGGTCATCTTGCGGTGAACACGCTTTAGTGAAGTTGGACTGTGACGCACGGCGGCATGGACTGCGGATGAATTATACACACAGAAGTAAGGCGATACGCACGTTCGCGACCACTCTAAAACACCATTTTATACCGTTATTAATCATTTAAATTAACCTTGTTACGATTAATATCATAATTTTCAAGCCGTGACGTTTATCGTGATGCTTACCTACGCTGTTCTACAGGTATAAACTTATCGAGTCACAGCCTTCCAGTTTTCAGCCCGCTGTTAATATCCTACAAATGATAGAAGCGTTTGCTTAGTTACCCTCGTGTTTCATTTCGAGAGAAACTAAATCGCGAGCCCCTACTGGCATCTGTGTGTGCGTGAGTCGCAGGAAATGTGTGCAGACTGGGTTAGAGTTCTTATTGGCAGCGACTCACCTGGGCGGGTCCAGCAGAAGCGGCGGCGGCTCACCTGCGCAGTTTGACGGATAACCAGACTGGGCACGCGCCTATTTATTTATTTAAATTACGGGGATTGCATTGACTAGACTTGATGAAACTTACACTGGTAATGAGAAAAAAATGAATTGCAGGATCTAATTTTTAGCAGTAAGAAAAATGATTTAAATCTTATTTTGTAGACCATCACAGTCCTATGATATGAGAGCAGTAGGGCCTGTAGATAGGTAGTATGTGATATTTTGAAAAATATCATTATATTTCCAGAATGACAGTCTAATAATCTAATATTTCTGACTGTGCCTTATTGTTATATGCCAGTTGAGAAATACAGTTATTATAGCACCCTTTTTTTCTCAACATTTAATAGAACCCACATACTGGAGATTATAGCAGGGTCAACCTAAACAGATTAATTCTCTAGCCACTTCAGTAATGTTTATTATTTTTAGTAGGCTTATTTGTTAATGGCCTATAGTCCTGTCAGAAACGTTATATGAAGACAACACCTATCAAATCTATGACGCATTAATTATTGAGGAAGATCGTCCCTGTTAAGTTATTTATGAGCTGTGCTTTTGTTTTGATAGTATTGGACACCCTTTAATTGTTTTAAGTTTGTCAAAGTAGTGACGCCTATTTGTGGATAGTCTAATATAATATAATGTCAAGAATATAATGTCTCACAGTAAATAAAGCACGCATCTGGCCTCTTGAATAAATGAGTCAATGCTTGAGTGCACAAAGCTCATTAAATTGCTCCTGTTGCCATTAATGGGGGTACAGTTGCATGCAGCAGAACATGAAGTGTGTACCGTGTGTGTGTGTGTGTGTGTGTGTTGTATGACATGAAGAGGCTGTTTATATTACTCTATGTTGCCATCTAATGTCACAAGACTAGACCTACAATTTAAATGTGAGCCTGATATACCACCGGAGGCATCCACACATTCTTAAACTTATGAAATAAAATATGAAAGTATTTGTTATATGTGATGCTGAAAATGAAAGAAACTGAAAATGATGAAAATTCAGATAATTATAAAAATGATTAGGCAATCATCAACAGAAATAAAGAGTGACTGAGCTAAACATTTTATGAACATTTATCTAATACATAATTTAAAAAAATTAATCATTTTTTATTTATTTAAGTTTTATTATTTTTTTGGCAGTCCTCCCAAACTGAGCTACCGGATGAGAAGAGCCTTGGTGAGAGAGGTAAAGAAGAACCCCAAAGATCACTGTGGCTGAGCTCCAGAGATGCAGTCGGGAGATGAGAGAAAGTTGTAGTCGGGCTTTGTGGCAGAGTGCCCCGACTGAAGCCTCTCCTCAGTGCAAGACACATGGAGTTTGCTTAAAAAAAAAAATAAAAAAAAAACACCTGAAGGATGGTAAGAAATAAGATTCTCTGGTCTGATGAGAAAAATAACTTTTTGGCCTCAATTCTTAATTTGGTATGTGTGGCGAAAACCAGGCACTGCTCATCACCTGTCCAATACAGTCCCAACAGTGAAGCGTGGTGGTGGCAGCATCATGCTGTGGGGGTGTTTTTCAGCTGCAGAGACAGGACGACTGGTTGCATGACATGAAGTCCAAGTACAGTGATATCCTGGACAAAAACCTTCTCCAGAGTGCTCAGGACCTCAGACTGGGCCGACAGTTTACCTTCCAACAAGACAATGCCCCTAAAACACGCATGTAGTGACTGCATATTCTCTATATGGGAGATAAATGAGGACAAAGTTCATCATCTATAGAGATAAATTGGTGTGGGAGTGGCGTGTGTGCACTGCGCTTTACATTTCTTACTGCGTGATATTGACTTTCGTCACAATGGCTTTGACAATCGGAGAGCGTGTGCAGCGCTTCCTGCTGGTCCTCGTGTCCAGGTTGTTCCTGGCTCTCTTTAGGCTGGTCTCACCTGGCACAAAGCGTCCAAAACATCTCCCTCCAATCAAAAACCCACTGCTTACTTATTCTGCCGTGCAACTGGCTGAGAAGATACGCAGAAGAGAGGTTTGAGATTTAACTTGCATTAGTTCTGTCACATGAGCATTAGAGATTGTATAAGAAGAACATTTGGGCATTATGTTATAGTGATCGAGAGTTAATGAATTTGTTTTGAGTGCTGGACTGGATTTATAGTGCAATAATGGATAAAAGATGACCAATAACTGCATCAGATAAAGAGTACCCAGTGTGTTTAATGTTTAGGATTTTTTTGCACATATTAAATAAAAGCTGTTTCAGAAATAACACTCTGGTTCCTATTCACCAGGCTTCTGTGGCTATAGTGTGCTGTACAAGAATGACAGGTCTTTACCCAAATGTAATGTAACTTGTTGAAGTAACATTGTCTCTATTCCAAAAGTTTAAATGAAGCTGGATTTATGGCATATATTTCTTAAATGGTTTTCAGTTATCTTGTTAACTTTATCATCTATAATTGTCACAAAGGGCTCTGAAGTGCAACTGATCATGCCGCAATAAATGTAGATCATGGCTCAATGCCCTAAACCTTATGTCCACCTACGTGTGGAGAAAATATATATTTTCAGATTTTTCTGCTTACTAAATAACAAATGAAAAAATATTATTATTAAATATATTTAAATCTATTAATAAAATCAAGCAGTCTTTAAACTGTAACTAGCACATTTCTTTATATTCCACAGAAAAAAGCATATACCGTAGCTTTGTAGCAACATGATATACACTTAAAAGTGTTTGGGTTCCCTACAGAATTTATGGATGTTAAAGGTTTTTAATGGAATCAAAGATGCTCACAAGAAATTATTTTCAAATAAGATATGAAGCATATGAGAAGATATTTAGTAAACTTACTAAAAATAATTAGTATCCAAATCCAGTCATAACATTTTAGACTACAGTCTAAATTAAACACAATGTTTACGGGCCTCGGATAAAGCAAGTGCTTTATAAAGTACACTTGACTGAACTAGGCTAAAAGAACCAGTTTTTCTGTGTTTATATTAATCTATTTGACTTGTTTAGGTTACTAGTGTAGAAGTTGTGCAGGCCTACATCGACAGGATACAGGAGGTGAACCCACTGCTCAATGCTTTGGTCAAAGACAGGTGAGCACTTGCTTAATTGAGGTATAACAATGTTTATGCATGACTGTACAGGACATCACATTATAAGTGTATCTGTCCTCTCTTTTAGGTTCCCTTCCGCCATTCAGGAGGCTGCTCGTGTGGATAAACTAATAGAGGAGGAGAATGTAGGAGAGGAAGTCCTGAGGAACCAATTTCCTCTGCTGGGAGTTCCTCTGTCTGTCAAAGAGTCATTCGCTCTACAGGGTACACTTTCCATGATGCTCTCTGCCTTGCATGCATCAGTATCACCCTAAAGAGGTTTATTTTGAGATTCTTTCAAGCTTATCAAATGAGTGGTGTCTAAAAATATAACACCGTTTTTCAATCCATAAATTTTACTAAGAAGGAAACTAGAAATATCTGCTCCCACAGGTATGCCCAATTCTGTCGGGTTGAAATCCCGCAGGAATGTACTTGCCAGTGTGGATGCTCCTCCAGTGGCTCTGTTGAAGAGAGCTGGAGCAATTCCTCTGGGAGTCACCAACACCAGTGAGCTTTGCATGTGGATGGAGTCCAACAACCATCTCTATGGGATCACCAGTAACCCCTATGACCTTGAGAGGATGTGCGGAGGAAGCTCAGGTCTTGCTTCAAATATCAGAAAACCTCATAAAAAGGCTATAAAAAAATTCCACTGCATTAGTCGCTGTTTTTAATTATGTATTTAGCAGGTTTTCATGACAGCTTGAAAAGTTGGTGAACTGTAATAAATACCAATTCTTTCTGTGGTAGGTGGAGAGGGAAGCATCATTGGTGGTGGTGCATCTGTGATCGGCATCGGCTCTGACATTGGAGGAAGTATCCGTATACCTTGTTTTTTCAATGGGATATTCGGCCATAAACCTTCAAAAGGTGTGTGTTTTGCTGTAGGAACAATTAGAAATAGAATATTCTTTTTTGTTAGTAGGGGAAAAACTGGTTTATATCATAAAGTTTAATTACCTCTCAGATGTGGTGTCAAATGACGGTCAGTTTCCTTCATGCTCGGGGCTACAAAGTGACTACACGGGTTCTGGTCCAATGTGTCGCTATGCTGAAGATCTGCTCCCTCTTCTGAAGATTATGGCTGGACCCAATGCAGACAAGTACATCTGGCAAAGATATAAACCAGATAACACAAATATTATGTTTCCACAAGTCAGTTCTGACACTATGTATGTATTTTTCTAGGCTCTCCCTCTCAGAGGAGGTGAGTTTGAAAAAGTTACGTTTCTTCACTATAGCAGACAATGGTGGATCTCCGCTGACATCTCCAGTAGATATCCAGCTCATTCAAGCTCAAAAAAGGGTGAGAAGAACATATAACACAAGCATATTAATAAGCATAAATGCTTCTGTAATCAGTTAAATTGCTGAATATATAAAATACTTTATTTGAAAAGTTTATTTTTTTCATTTCTGATCACAGGTGGCTGCACGCTTGGAAGCAGATCTGGGAGTTACGGTTAAGGAAGTTAGTTTTCCTCAACTCAAATACTCTTTTCAGATCTGGGACACATTCTTGGCTCTACCTGACAAAGATGGCAAGGTGTAGTAGGCCCACCTGAAATTGCAATGACATTCTATTTTATAAAGGTTGTAACAAAAGATTGTAGTAACCACAAGTGCTTATAGCAACAAAAATGTTATACTCAGAGAATTAGAGTGTGGGTTTGTGTTCATTCCAGCCTCCAAAGCCTTTTGTTGAGCACATGGCAGATGGAGGCTCTGTGTGGCTTTTTTGGGAGATAATAAAGAGGATTTTCGGAAGATCTGAACACACCGTGGCTGCTATTGGTAAACTCAATAATTAGTTTTTGTTCTGTTCTTATATTTACATATCAGTTTCACAGACAGGGCTTAGACTAAGCTAGGATTAGGTCATAGTTAAGTTAGGACACTTAAGTAATTTTTATAAACACGCTTAGAAACAAAAATAAACGTCACTGGGGTGCATCTTGAGACAAAATGAAAATATATATTTTAAGATAATTTAGACCATTTAGTTTTTGTCCATTTAAATTGCTAAGGCTTACATTTTAGCCTAAGAGGCTTAAGCCTTGCCTGCGAAACTGGGGGAATATGTCTTAACCTGGACAAGACTAAACACTGGACATGTTTTTTTCGTGGCTGATTTCAGGTTTGGCTTTGTTGGAGCGTTTTCAGAACTCTAAGCCATCTCAGTTCATCCTGAATCAAAAGGAAGAGCTGCAGAAAGAGATGGAAGATCTGCTGGGTACAGATGGAGTGCTGCTGTACCCCTCTCATCCTCTTCTTGCACCCAAACACCACCATCCCCTTTTTACTCCACACAACTTCAGTTATACAGGTAACAATTGCTTAAGCAGTCATTGTACTGGATCACAATGAGAACTTACTAAATGTGTGTATATATATATATATATATATATATATATACACACACACACATTATTAACAAAGATTATAATAGTGATCAAACAGAAACAGACTTTTAATAAATGCTTAAGTTTTAAGAACAGTTGTAGCAAAGTCTAAGCAAAACAAAAGTGTGTCACAGTAGTAGATGGAACATAACAGAATTTTCTAAACCATTTTGCCTGTTACTAGGGATCCTGAACATCTTAGGCTTGCCGGTGACCCAATGTCCACTGGGTTTGAGCAAAGAGCGATTGCCTTTGGGCGTCCAGGTGGTGGCTGGGAAGCTTCAAGACCATCTACCGTTGGCTGTGGCGCTCTACCTGGAGAAAGCTTTTGGAGGCTGGGTTGATCCTGGAGTGGCTTAAGATTGAAGACACTGGAGAAAATGTTGGAACTATAGGCAAGACATAGCAAGTAAAAAGACAATCTCAACCAACATCCAGCTTCATCCATCCAAGGGACAGGCACCCAAAAATTCAATCATGTACTCATAGTTTCAAACCTTTAACACTTTCTTCTATAAAATCATTCGCATTTTATTGAAATGGTGTGTCAATGTAGTCAATTTCACGCAAAAAAAAACAAACAAAACGTAGCTATTGTTTTTGCTATTGTATATTGAATGTAACTAAACATCCAAGTACGTTTGAGTTAAGGTGCATATTGACTTAATTTTAAACCATTTGTAGAATAAGGATTAAAATAGTCTTAAATTAAACCTAGCTGTCTAAACATTTAACTGGAATTCATTTTCCACTTAAAAAATGTATTGGATCAAAGATTACGTGTTTCAGAACTCATACATCTCCCCTCGTGTCATTAAAATCTGTTCAACATTTGTGTTTTAGATCTCTCATGTAAAATGTAAAAATAACTAGCAACAACTTCATGATCTTTAGAAAGGCGGTGATTCAGTTGTGATATATATATATAGTGCAATATAAATCAACATGATTTGCACTAAAGCTTCAGCAAACGACTCATTCAAAACTGGACACGTTTTCATTTATTTCCTCCTTTTTAAAAAAAATAACGTTCTTGTAGAGTACTAAACAGAAAATAACCTGTTTCACACTTTGTTTATTGTTTTCATGTCTTTTTTTCCCCCATTCAAGGAGGAACGTGAAAACATTTTAAACAATCTCAGTGTAAAAACACATGGACAGATTTTTTGTTTCGTTCATAGGACACTGTAATAGTATGTTTGTACCCTTTTAAGATCTCTTAATAACGTGTCAATCAAAAGTAGGTTAAGACACAAACTAACAAGCCTCGCCTCAATTCGCCTCATTTCCCAGATGCTTAGAAATCTGAAATGGGCCTAAAAATGAGAGATGATACAAACATTAACAAAAAGATAAAGAAAACAGCTGTCTTATAAGAGGTCCCTGTCTTTGGCAATGCAGGAACAGAGATAGGACATGAGGTCAACCAAACAGGAAGTCTTTCTTTTTAAACTGTTTGAAACCAACATCCAGAAATTCACTAGCGCATTTTCCCATTACACCTCAGAATTTGGCCCACAAATATGTACATTCCAGCACATGTACATGAAATTTGTATTTTAAAGCACTCCTCAGGTGGCGTAGAAGAGGGGTGTGTGAATGTATACATATGCGCCTATGTAAACGTGCTGAGCAAGTGTGTGTGTTTGTTAACCCGGTCCTCCTCAGGAGACATTGGTTATGGGTTTGTATTTCTTGAGGCGGGTCCATTGCCCAGTAGAGTAGTTCATCTCAAACACTGTGTCCACAAGCATGGTGGTGCTGCCGGTTCCGTCTGCTTTAGGCAGTACTTCTGTGTGCTCGCTCAGTTTGATCTGAATGATGTCACCCTGCTCTGGACAGGGGTTTTCTGTTGGGAGGAGGGGACAGATAAACATTAGAAGGGTCGTTTAGAAAATAGAGGTACTGCAAGTGTATAAAACAAAAATCAGATACAATCAAACCCATAATACCTCGAGATCCTGCCATGAAGCCCAGGATGAGGGCTTTTTCTGGCCGTGTAACTTTGTTTGCAGTCTTAAACATTTCCTGCGCAGCATACATCTGTTCTCTCTGTGGGGAACCGAACAAGAAAGATAAAAAAGTAACTTGCAGGTTAGTACGACTAAACGTAATACTTCTATTTAGCAAGGATAACTTAAGTTGATCACGTTACAGTAAAGACATTCTTAACAAAATTCTATTTCAAATAAATACTGTTTTAATGACCATTAGAAGTATGAAAATATACTGTTAAAATAGTGTAATAAAGATAAAAGATAGCACTGTTTTGCTGCTAAGAAAAATAATCTAGCACCAAATAAGCATACCAGAATGTTTTCTGAAGGATCATGTGATTGCTTCCTATCACAGGAATAAGTGACATTTTAAAATATTTTTTAACTGACAGTAATGAAGTAAACAGTAATTTTACATTCAAACAATATTTCACAATTTTACTTCCCTCAAAATAAATTTTTGCGTTGAATGTCAGATTCATTGTTATTCATCATCATCAAAGGCTACATTAATTACAATTAAACTTCTGCGATTCTACATTTTTCCCAAAACACCCATTAATGAAATCTCTGAATAAAAGCGTTGTCTACTAACATTTAAAGAAAGCAGAACAGTCCAGTAAAACATCGTGATCATATGCATCAATCAGAGAGGTTTTTACCGTTAGCGACAGGTTCTTTTTCGGCTGGGTTTGGGGGGCTGCTGGCGTGGGTGCAGGCTGGGCTGCAGTGGTGGGTGGCTGAGTGGGCATGTCTGGCTGAGCTGCTGTCGCAGCGGGGGGCGGGGCATTGTTGGTGGGCGTGCTGGTTGGTGTGGTGGGTGAGGTTGGGGCCGTGGGACTGGCAGTGCTGGCATTGTACATGGGCGGCCGCTGTTTAAACTGGCCAGGTAATGAAGCAGAAGCAGCATTTGGGGCAGCCGACTCCTCTGACTGCCGGTTTGTAGTTTCACGTCCTGAACCACCTGCGTTTGCTAAATATAAAGGCAAAAAATAGGGGTTGAGAAGACTTTGAGCTCACATTAGCTTGGCTTCCTGTTAATATCTGTTGTGTCTTATTAATATATATTCCACTATAAATAATTTCTTTGCACCCATCCTTCAAGCATTGATGGCTCACCTGGCTGTGTTTCTGAGCTGGGAATATAAGATGAGGAAGGAACCATGCTGGGGGTGGCGGGAAGGTAACTGGTTGATGGCAAGGCGTTCTCGTTGTTTAGCGCCCCAAGTTTCTGTTTAAAAGAGCAGGGAATGTCGAGTTTTGTTCTGACTTATATTTAAAGCATTCATCATATGAATAAAAAAAGATTTTCAAAACTACCTGTGTGGACACCAGGCCTGCTGCATAGTCTGGTGTTGCATTCTCCACCACCGCTTCTTCTTTGGCCGCCTTCTCTCCAGCTTCTGTGTCTGAATAACACCAAAAAAAACATAACTACAGCATACAGCACAGAGGAGTGTGGGCTGGTCTTTAAGTCAGTTAGTTCAGAGGTGCAGGGTCTATGTAATTAACAATCTTACCCAAAGTCTTTCTTCTCCTCTTAGCTTCTCTGCCAGCTCCTACCATATCCAACTCAGATATATCCAACAACTGCAAGAAAACACACAATCACATAACTTTACACTATAAAGCAAAGAGATGACATGCATACTAAGAAGATTTAAACTCCATTCACGATTCATAAATCTCAGGTGTCAATTATTTCCTCTTAACCATTTAATAAAGAGTAAAACTTATTATATATATACCCATGTTAATCAGTGATTTCATAACCGGCCAATGCCAGGGAGTTACCTTGACTCCCCGTTCCTTGCGCAGGGGTGTGCGGGCTGGGGCGATAGGGGTTCTGTTACTGGGAGGGCTGAACATGCTTGGGGTGGTAGGGCTGCGGAATGGTGCTTTGGGAATGCCCTTCAGAGGCGCTGAAATCAGATAGATAATCATTATTTAAAGGGTCACAAACCCCTAAAACACTTTTTTTGAGTTGATTACAGATATATACGTGTTGTACACTGCTTAAAACAGTAATATATGTCACTAAAAATGTTACAAAGTGGAAATTGGTCATTTTTGCGCTTTTTGCGACCATT
>JAUMHP010000052.1:6972597-6994207 GCA_032361065.1 Enteromius trimaculatus | reverse complement strand
CTAGTAATAAATCAGCATATTAGAATGATTTCTGAAAAGATCATGTGACACTGAAGACTGGAGTAATGATGCTTTGTTTCACAGGAGGATGTATTCACACAGAAAACAGTTATTTTAAATTGAAATAATATTTCACAACATTACAGTTTTTTCTGGATTTTTAATATAATAAATGCAGCCTTGATGAGCATAAGAAACATCTTTAAAAAACATTAAATATCTTACTGACCTCACATTTTTGAACGGTAGTGTGTGTGTATATATATATATATATATAAATATATAGCAACAAATCTAACACAGTCTCTTTTGTTAAATCATTTGAACCTATGCTATTGTATTTAATGATATACTATTAGATCTTTTTTATGCCTTTATTAGGACAGGACAGTATTTTAGATAGGAAGCGAAGAGGAGGAGAGAGGATTATCATTGTCCCCTTTTATTTTGCAACCTTGTACAGTTTTTTATTTTGCCACACACTGTTTTGATATTTCTCACTACAATACAGCACACAAAACAAAATGTATACTTCATACTTTATTCTAATATTAAAACAGCCAGTATTATGCTTATTAAAGCAACACTAACACACAGATGAAACTAGATGGAATATAATGGCAGCGAAAAATACCCCTATTAAATAACTAAATAACTATTTGTGTCACAGCAGGAGAAGTGAGTATGTGTGACTTAAGTTCACACCACGCTGTAAAAACCATGATGTGTGTGATATCAGCTAAAGTGTGGCCTAACGGCAGCTCTATATACACATTAAACTGTGAAGTGAGTGAGTTCTGTGAAAGAGTGTCTACTTCTGTGTTTATCAAATACACACCGTGTTTGTGGCAGTGCTGGATGGTGTGCTGGATGAAGGATGGCACCTCTCTGTACGTCTGTAGGAAAGTGTCCTGAAAACGACTGGCCTCTTCTGCATTCACACCCAGAATACCAGACAACCGCTCTCTTCCTGTGTGTCAGAGTGTTGAGAAAGAGAAAAAGAGACAAAGTCAGTGGACAAAAGAAGAGAGAACAGAAATATTCAGGCTTAAAACAGTTCAAGGTGAGACAAAAAATACAAAATGAGGTGAGATGAGGCACAGAATAATTTTGAGAAATAGGTTAAACTGAGCACCCCATTCTCCCAATGTTGCTATGACGACAACTACCATGACAACAAATGTGATGAGATAAAAACAACATTTTATTGGAGAGCGCTTACTTTTCCCCTCTATTGATACTGCTAATGTAAAATATCAGACACTATTTTATCAACTGTTCGGTTAACAACATTCTTCCATGTATTTTTTTGTGCTCAACAGAAGAATGAAAAGAATACCTGACTGAAACAGTTGGTTGAGTAAATTATGAAAGACATTTTTGAATGAAGGATCATGACACTGAAGACTGAAGTAATGGCTGTTGAAAAATTTGCCTTGCCATCATATTTATAAATAGAAAGTTAAACAATATAACTGTTTTACTATTAAGTCTTAAGTGTTATTTTGTTTTTACAAATTTTTTTATATCACCCAACAGGCAGTAAGGACAACTCTCAGGATGTATAAACGTAATAGCGCACCTCGCCTTATTGAGCCACACAATTTGAAGTATCATGTCTACAGCACAAATAAGCTCCGTGCAAGAGTTTATACTTAGGTCTAATGGTTTGTTCAGGTCCCAAACCCTAATTATAGTGTTCAGGACACCAGTGACGTGTCTCTAAGGAATATCGAGGAAATACTGTAGCATCACATGCAGTGTAGCTACTAACAACTTGCTTTAGAAAGTGTGCAATACTCCAACCAATCAAAATGCAAAGAATTTCTCATCAGTCCAGCTACAGAGTAACAACTAGTCACATGACACGACTAAAACCCATGCTACTTGCTTTAGTTTATGCATAGTGACCTGTTGAATAAAGCAGGACGGAGTTCTTATACCAGCCAGACTCATTTTTATCTGACCTTCTGTCTGCTTGTAATAGAGAATATTTCTAGATAGAGAGAGATGACTATATGAGGCCTGCGATCAGGGAGATGAAGGAAGCAGCAGGCACGCAGAAATGATAAAGAGTGCGTCGCTGTGCATTCTTACTGGTTGAGATCATTTGCTCTCTATGCCCCTCCTTTTGCCTAATTACTCCAACCTCTACATCTCTAAACCATGCTTGTCTCTGGGATACTTGGTAGTTAGTCTCTCATATTCTGACCTACTTGTGTGTCTGTGTCCACCCCTCCCCCTCAGATTAAGTGTGTGTTTTTGATTGTCTTCTATACTACACCTCCTTTTAGTATTTGGTAACCATGGCAATCCTTCGCTTTCTGCAAGATTATAAACATATGCTGACTCTGTAGCGCACTCACCCCCTCTTTCTCTCACTCACTTTCTACCAGCACTCATTCACTCATTCCATTCCACATCTCTCTCCTTCTCTGCTTACCTGAGATGACATTATGGTCGAAATGAAAATGTTTTGCTCTGGCTCAACAAGCCGTGTGCCTTCGTAATAAAAGTATTTTTTTCTGTATTCAGCAATTTCAGCACACAAACACATTTTGGTGAGGCACTTGTGAGACGCTGGACTAAAAAAAATATATAAATGAGAGAGAAAAAAAAAAGATGCATTCAAGCTGACCCAGTTAAGGTAAAGTAGAACAGTCAGTGCCTCCACACACACATAATAAGATTCTTCTCAAGTAAGGTTGTAGTCATGGAGGCCACATTCTGGGAGATCTCTGTTAGCAACCACTATGAACAATAAGGCTCTCTGCACTTGACTCACAGAGCAAAGGCGTTCAGTCTGAGCCATAACTTTTCTCATTATTTCCTTTTTCTACCAATGTCTATTTCTTTCTTTAAAATATAATTTTTTGTTTCTCTGCTTTGCCTATGCCACAAGCATCCTTTACATTTTTGAAAGAGTCAGTGGTGTTTTTAAATATTGATTAAATATTTTTTACGTTTTTTTCTCTCATTTAAATATATATATATATTTTTTTTTTCCTTCTAATTTACATATAATAGTAATGTCCAAATTCAAAATGTTCCCAGTTTTTAAGGGTACTGTAGTGTTCCAAAGTTTCATGGTCAATTTTTTTATTAAAGAACTTTGCCACTACTAATATTGCTAATGTAATGTAACATATACAATATACTTCCATTCAGCAAGAATGCATTGACCAATAGTAATAATAAATAGTCATTTTGTAATGTTACAAAAGGTTTCTGTTTCATATAAACACTTACTTTACCCTTTATATTTCTTAAAAAACCAGAAGAAAAATGTATCACAGTTTCACAAAAGTATTAAGCAGCACAACCATTTTGAAAATTAGTGCAGTTAATTCAAAAATGAAATTTCTGTCATCCTGTCCCCCTCATGTCCACCCTGTCTGCTGCTTTTGAATTCACATCTTATGTGCCTAAAGAAGTGTTGATAGTTATGGCCTTTCGACTGTAGACATTTATGTGTGCCATCACCCTGTCAGAGCTGTCAGGATGTCATTTTCTTGCTGCTTCACAGTAATTAGTAACATGGTATTTACGGTTCAGAGGCGTGCCCATGAGCAAAGATGCCAGCATACAGGATTTCATGGCACTGCATGCAATAGGCACAGAAGAGAAGCTATACGGTTTATGAAACAGCACCTTTAAATGCATGGTGAAATTGATGATAAATAATGCCATGTTCTGAACTTCCTGTCGATAGAAGTGATGGTGTGCAAGCAAATAACATGGTTCTTACCAGCTCCATAAACCACAGAGTAGACGATACGCTTGGCATGCTCTCTGTCCTCCAGACTTACTCTGTCCTCACTCACACCCTTCCTAAAGACAAAGACAGAGACATTTATGTAATGAAAGTGCTAGCAGTGCTGGTATGCTGGAGGCATCAGTGTTTGTAAAGTGACAGGGAAGCAGAGGCTGCCCAGCAGATGTCTTAATGCATTAAAGCAGCGGCCAGTGTTGGGTCAGCACTCACACTTTATTATATCAAAATCTCAGCTCTTTGGGTAAGCAACACGCGCACACACACACATAAAAGAAGAAATATGCTAACAGCAATGCTGTGATGATCTGGGGTCATTAGAAAGCGAGGCACAAACTGGACTCATGTCAGCAATCACATCACACTTTGTCTTGACAGGCCTGTCACCGTACGCTACGGTAACTGTGGAGATGTGAGCATCAGACTGATCGTCTCTCAACTCTCTCGATCATTTCTCTGTATTGCTCTCTGTCTGGTTGACTGCACACAGCCTCAGGGTGAAACACACAGACTGGTACTGCAGGACACTTTGCCCTCTTGTCAGTCTGTTTATTACCTTTTGCTTGTGTGACAAATAGAACATCTAGCATTTTTTAAACTCTTTTTTGTCAACTCTTGGTAACTTCTTAACCTGTTACCCCAAGTATGAACATTACACATGTAGGCTCGTTTTTAAATACCACACATATGAAGTTTCTAATAACCATTAGAGACATTAAATGACCAGATCAGAAAAGGTGCACACAATAATTCCAGTGTTTGGGGTTGGTAAGGTATTTTTTAAAAAGAAGTATCTTATGCTCACTGAGGCTGCAAAAATTCTGTATCACAATAAAAACATACATAAAAACATTTAAAAAAAAAAACAAGTGTTCTATATGTGCATTATATACACTATATGGGAGTGTATACCCACCACTGGGCTGCCAGCATGGTGAAGGCGTCTGCTTCAGTGTTCTGAAAGATTCTCAGCAGCTGTGGGTCAGCTGACAAGTGAGCCAAAAGACGCAGCTCCACCTGACAAAAATCTGAACACACACACCATGATACAGATGTCATAATGACCTCTTCCAAATTTAATCTTCAACCACAACTTTTCATAACTCCCCTTCCTAATAAAAGATAAAAAGGGGAAGATGATGACATTGAGTGGTGGGTGTGTGTTGGCATCTCTTCCATCTGTGTCAGCAGGAACAGTAATGCATCCAGCAGCTTTTCTGTCAGATAAAAGTGAATGTGTGAGAGGATAAGTTCACACTGCAATACAGGCTGGGTGTGTATGTGTGTAAGAAAGAGAAAGCGTCTACACTGCAGTGACTGTCAGAGCGCTGACTCACCCTCACACACACTAACCAGCACTGGCTCCCAACATCATCCTGTATGTAGATTATGAGATAAATTATGTGCATAAATCAAGCTAATTCAGAGTATTCTAAACTTTATTTTTATATGGTAGAAACAGAGAGATGTCCTGAGAAGAGAACAAATTATGTGGTTGTTACTGCCCTTTATTTATGTGTGTGTGTGTGTGTGTGTGTGTACGAGAGCAGTTTCAGGGAAGGAGGGAGAGGAAATGGCTTATCTTTGGCAGAAGCAGCAGCTCAATTGTAAGTTAATCTGATCTAAATTGCCCAGCATCAGCTGAGGGTTTGAATGGACAATGAAGATCTCTTGAACAGAGCTCTTCATTTTAGATGTATATTATTTTTAAAACAATGTTTTTTTTGTTGTTGTTTTTCTAAACCAGTTATGCCTAAAGTACAGACCCATTTGAACATTACTGAATTCCCTTTACAGCTTCTTAAAGCAGTTTGTTTCATTAAGTCTATTCTTGGACTAGTTTCCCCTTTTTCTAGCAGCTTTTTAAATGTCAATAACCTTGTGTCATGATAACTTTTTTGGCTCATTTCTCAGAATAATGTCAATAAAGGTTATAGATAAACATGCTTATGTAACGCGAGTACTGAGTAATTATGGAATTTCTTAAAACTTCGCTTTTCGAACAAGTAACAAACTAGATTTTAACTTTTGCAAAAGAAAATGTGAGTTGAGCGTGTCTGCACAAAACTCTTAATCAGTGTTAATGTTAATCACAATGTTAAGAATCCTACTTACCACTTCAGTAAATTTTGTGAATGATTTCAAGTTACTTTATAAATTGCTATGACATTGGCAATGAAACATTTTCGCTCACAAAATGAATGCACAATTTTGCTAATCCACCTCTAGAGTTTGATATTCTGGTTCCTAGAAGCTTGTTCTTGTTTTTAAAAAAATGATATTTTATCTTTAGATCTATTTGGAAAATTGATAGCACACTGTTAAATCAGTGGTTCAAGATAAGTTATTTAATTTAGTTTAAAGATAAATATTGACATTAAATATTAGCAAAAGTCTAATCAAGCACCAATAGTCATAGCTTTCTTATGCCCAATTAGAGGCAGATTTTTGTCTATGGTTCAAAACTAGATATTTGGGCTTATAAGAACAAGATTCCTTTACTCTGAGCTAAATTAAGATCTGACAGAGAACATATTGAAGAGAGTGGCTCTATTAATATGAGTCTGGTCTTAGTGCAAAAATAGTCCCACATTGATTCATAAATGAAAAGATGGTCTAAACAAAGGCATACAAAATCGATACCTTCATAAGCAGAGTGCTTAGATACCAGATAGATGTGTTTCCCTGTCACACAGATGCAAGTGCAATGTATGATTGATCTGATCAGACATGTAATTGATCAGAACTGAACAAACTACAAACTGTTATTTTAGTATTATTTATTCATTGTCATTTTAAATTAGCATTTATTTGTATTATTATTTAAAATATTTTTATTCATTATGTTTCATTCTTTTGACCTTTTTTGTTTATTTGTAAAACAATTTATTATTATTTTATTTCAGTAATTTTAGCAATTCTATAATTTCAGTCAATTCAGTCAATCCTCCATTAAATGTTTTCATCTAATATTCATACTTTACTTGCTTGTTTTCATATTGCACTGGCTTAAAATGTAAAAATCTTGATTATCAAAGACGGTTATTGCGGTTTTCATACGAAATCCATATTGTTTCCATTTAATTTATCTCATTTTGTCGATCTCCACTCACTGTACCTTAAAATAAATACATACAAAATCAATAAATCAAATAAATATGTAAACGCATTAAACAACATGGAAAATTTTTTTAGTTCATGTGTCTGCTTCACCTCCCCAGGAATTGAAAAGAGGGCTTAAAAAAACGACTTATTGAAAGGTGGTATTGACTGAAGCAGCTATTTAAAAAGTTTGTTAGGCCTTGTGGGAATAGCGTTTTAGTTAAAAAGACCCTGATATAAAAGGATAAAGTGAAATATTATAGTTTGACCTAAAAGGTTCAGGAGAGAGGTTTCAGGAGAGAAGCAGAGGATAAAATAGGGGGAGTACAGTCTGCTTTAGAGGCCACCAGACAAGCAGGGAACGAGGGATGACTTTGTCCTCATTCTAGCCTCTCTCTGTTCTCCTTCTGGAAACATCCGGGCACACTGCACAATTGGATGTGACAAGGCCACCACAGGGACAGGAACTCACACTGCTACTCAACCACCCCCGTGCACACACACACACACACACACTCAATATGCATGTCAGCAAACATATAAAATGAATGAGTACTCCTGAGGCTGAAAAATATCAAAGAGACAAAAACCAATTAAGTGATCTCGCATTACTCCCTTGTGTCACCATCTCTCTCTCTCATACACACAGAGAGTTTAGGGGATTTGTGTAACTTTGCTTTCTGGTCAGCAGATGAGATTGTGGGCCAGAACGGGCCGTTTCCAATGTTGTGATTATGCTATTGCCATGGGGTCTGAAGGCTGGCCTCTTCTGCTGCAGGTTACACTGTCCTTGCTGTGACACCGTTATATAACAACCCACTGACACACCTCACACACGCTCAGTGCTGTCTGCACAAACAAACACATACCCAGACAAACAGGACACATCAAGTACTTGCCCTAGACACAGTATCAGCACTGTGCACATCACAGCACAAACCCCTACAAACAAAATATTGCATCAAATAGGAGGTATTGGAAAAAGTTTCGCTTTTCAAAGACACTCACCTGCAGAGAGGAAAGTCCAACCTTCTCGCGGAATGAACATAGCACGTGGATGGACAGTCACTATGTCACTATGTTTCTTTCCTATTTACATACATAAACACAAACATTAGTATCATCACAACAGTATCATAGTATTTCTATTTTAAATCTTTAAATCTTCACCATATAAAGAACATGAAAACAGATCCCGATGAAGAAAAGAGATTGAAAGTCAAGAGAAAGATGAATGAAGATCTGTTGCTTTTACACTTTGCCGTAGATCACTGACAAGTTAAGCAATATTGCACTCAGTTTCGTGGGCGATTCATTTGCGATACTGAACCCGATATGGCCTAGCTTGTCAGTTATGTACGGCACTGTGTATTAACTGCCACTCCATCTGAAAACAGGTCATGGGGATTTACTGTTAGTCAAAGAACCGGCTTTACTGACTAGATGCGTATGAATATATTGTGCGATATATAGCCCAGATAGAAAAATCTCCATATAAGTTCTTTGTGCATTTGTCTATTTGTCTAAGTTTCTTAAGGTATCTAACAATTTGATACTTAGTTTCCATTATCTAAATATTTTTAAGAATTAAATTTTTGTTGTCATTTGAAAGTTTGTAGGCCTTCTTGCATTAGTATGCTGTTATATTATGATTATACATTCAACGGCATAAAATGGTCTTAAAATGACAATTATAATGCTTAGTGCAATTATCTATGGGGCAATATATTGCACAACAAATTGTTATTGTTACATGCCTAATTCCAAAATGCTTATTTGGTGCTCAAGAATATATATATATATATATATATATATATATACACACACACAAATGTGAGTGTCTGATTACAAACATACTTTACCTTGGATGAACTGTTCCTTAGAAATCTGCATTGGCTGCTTCGGAAGAGCTTGAAAATTCTGCAGGAGGAAAGAACCAGTTATTATTCATTTGAAAGCGTATGATCCAGTCACCCTGAAAAGCACAGCACAGTGCCTCTCACATCCAATACCCCAACACAAAGAGTAGGTTAAATTTAGCCCTGGCTTTGACAAATACGCAGACTTCAGAGCGCTTATAAAATGCCAATCGGGACCGCAAAAGCACAGTGCGGTCCGTCCAATCAGAAAATGAATGAGATCTGTCTCTTTCCAGGTTTTTAAATTAATTTCAAAATGTCTCAATGAAGAAATGTCAAATATGCTTTGCCCTCTGTCTATCTAGAGAGGGATGAAAGACACTAATAAGATGAAGAAAATAAAGTATTAATCTGGTGAAGTCATGAGAGCTTTTTCTGAACTATTTGCCTGACAGACGGTCTCCAGTCTCTGGATCTGAAACCGACCCCTGGCCTCATGCTCTTCAAGCAGAGGGCTGCTATGAGTTGCCGGGAAGCAAAACCATCATTAGTCGCACTTTCATCCGGAGGACAGAAATAATGTAGACAACTTTCATGTTTAAAGAACAAATTAAGCTCTCAGGATTTAAAAAGACTCAGTATTCATCAAATGTGTGTGAGAGAGACAATGATGCAAAGAGAAAGAATATGCCAAAGGGAAATGATGGCATGCACAATTTGAGAGTCTAAATAAATATCTGTGGGTTTTGTCTGAATGAGAAGAGATTGCTGGTGGGAAGGTCGGTTCCTCTCTCCTCCCAGTGCTTCATTACAGCTGTAAATCTACAAACGATGAGAAAGAAAGATATATAGCCTTAAGGCCAGTCTTACACACACACACCAATGTTTCTTTCACACTCAAAAACACAAGTGTTTCCTTCTCAGTTTTTCATGCGTTTCTTGAATTTAAAGTATTTGTATTACCGAAACATTTAACATTTATTGCACAGCCTGCATAAAACATCTTTAAATATCAGTGCCAATCGATTGATTGTTTTTACCTTTACCCCCAGTTTCACAGACAAGGCTTAAGCAAGTCCCAGACTAAATTTTGTGAGCTTTCAGATGAAAATATCTTGCTCTGGCATATCTGAAATCATGTGAGTGTCATTGTTCTTGTTTGTTAAGATGCACACCTATAATATTTTCTTATAAGGCATTTTGGTAAAAGTTGCTTAAATATCTTAATTATCTAACTAATGCCTAGTCCTGGCTTAAGCTAAGCCCCGTTTGTGAAACTGGGCCTTAATGTGAAATGTGAAGAGGGTGTAATGCTAGATCAGCGTTCTCACCGCCCCCATGTCTGCATGTGTACATCTCTATTAGAACTGCAGTATCTGTGATATGATCTTGTCTGAAGATCAGTATTGTGCTGCAGTTTTTAGCATGTGTGTAGGAACGATACGATTATTGTGTGCAGTAAATCTGTTGTCTAGGTTTGATAGATGCTGATAGTCTGGGAGGGAGGAAGAGCTTTTAATAGCACCTGAGGCTCTCTGCTTCTGTTTGAGTAGCTCTATTGATCTACAGTAATATAATACAGACGAAAAGAGAGGTAGAGTCTCTATGAGAGAACAAGAGCTTATTCTTTTCTTATATATTATTGGTACACAGCTCTCTGGAATCCTTGATAGGTCGGTTGTACAGTCACAGTCAATTGCTTTTGTATAAAGATATGTAATTGACCAAAGCAACCTTTCTTTTCACAAAAGGAAATAGTTTCAGAAACATTAAATATCTATGTCCATCTGTTTGGTATATGGCCATGTAAAAAGTCACAGATAGCCTGTCATTTATGTAAAATAAACCAATTATTTCATTTGTATCTATTATTAGGTTTCATTCATTATTTATTTGAGGTATTTCAGAATAACTACAGTCTGAACAGACACAGAAATATTGAGAAACACTGATTGGATACAAACACTACAAACAAAGATGGGGAAAAAGAGAGGAACAGAGAACAATGATAAAGATAGAGGAAAGCGCAGAGGGAGGAGCACAGTGGTATTGATCTGAGGATCAGGCTGGACTCAGCGCTTCACTCCATCTCTAATCCGGCTTAATCTGGACAAGAAAATGCTGCTCACCATGCTTTTCTCACACAAACACACACAAGGGCACATTAACACTCTTACACATACACTGGCACTGAATACACTCTATGAAAGTCAAGGCTTGAGAGTGATCTGCCTTAGATACGTTTCCTCTCATCCTTTTTTCCCCTCTCTGTGTTTAGTTCTTTCTTGCCCTTACACACATTCATCACTCTCATGGAAGCTGATTTAGCTAAGGTTGTGGAATGCAGACTGAAGCACACACCACGGCTCATCCACAGCTCAGCTGATCAATTATTCAATAGAGAGAGAGGGGGAGAGGGCAACAAGAAAAAGGAGAACAAGAAAAAATGGGAGTAGGGGGGTTGAAACAGACAGTGTGTGTGTGTGTTTGTGTTTGTGTTTGTGTGGTGGGGTTGCAGTTCTTCACTTCAAACAGCAAAAACAATCAATGCTCAACAGCAATCCTTAAAGTTACTACGAAATCAAAATTGACAATTCTCTTTTCATGGAATATTGCAGTGTCATTCTAAATGATTTGTCCATGGCATACACATTTTTACTTTTTCAATTCACACACCCACGTAATAATCAAAAAAACTGACTTCCCCTCACAATATCTCTTCTCATGTGCACTGACACAAGGGCAGGACAATAACCCCTCCCATCCAGCAGCCTAAAAGGCAAAAAAAAACACACTATGAAGATAAAAAATGGAATGGATTTTAATTTGTGAACTCTATACTTTATCATATTTGATATGCAAATTCATAAGGCCTCTAAATGATTAACATCATCAAAAATATGCCAAAACCCCATAGTACACAATTTATTAAATGCCTCTGATTAATAGTTACGTTTTTTTTTTGGCAAGTACAAGACCTTGCAGTATATTTAAATATAATCTCCCTGATTTCAGTACTGTGAAATCTTTATTGATTTTTATAAACTAAACAAGAATCATTTTTAAATGGCTTGTAATATTTGAAGATAAAGAAATACCAAACTGAAGCAGCTTAAGTTTATTTGATTTGCTATAAATAGTTTTTAATAAATTTGTGTATAAAACTACTGTAACGTGTTCTGTCTGTTTAGTTTCCTTTTCCCATGTCTTCCTGTTTTAGTTTCGTTTCTCTTGTTTGACCTTATTTGGAATTTCCTGTCAGTAATGTGATTATGAGTTCATTTGCCCCAGTCCTTTGTCACAGCTGTTTTGAGTTCTCGTCATTAGTCCCAGTGTATTTATATCCTGTCTGTTTGTGAGTTCTCTTTTCCGCTGTTATTGTTGTTAAATGTCTATTGTGTGTTGAAGCAGTAAAGTTCAGTTCTTCGTTTACTCATTATTCTACAACCACAGCATGTAACAACTACATCAGGAACATTTATTTGTATATCTCAAATTTTTTATTGTATTTTTATTGTGTTTTTGCTCATATTGCGACATGCTTTAAGAAGACATTAGTGGCAGATATACAGTGACAGAGCTGATATTTATATAATTTTTTTGTAATAGTAATCTGTTATACAAGAGTTCACAGATTTACATTACAAGCATCAGAATTTCATCTTACGTTTTGGCTCATATTTCAGTAACTGCACTAAACTGCATATTTTTCCCTCTAAATAAAACTGAGGTGACCCTTTATGAGCCATTAAAGCCTGATGTCTCAAATATGACACACAACAACAACAAAAAAAGATACACAGATTTAAATTGTTTTATTATGCTGGATCACATTTTCTCAGTATTACTAGCCTTAGGAAACTCCTAAATTGCAGTTTCTTAATAGTTAGTAATGTAGTTGTTAAGTTATTGGATAGAATTAGGGATGAAGAACATGGTCATGCAGAATATGTACTTTATAAGTACTAAGAACCCAGTGTTATTGATAGGCATGCTAATATGCAACTATTTCATAGGAACAATTAATCCTTCAAACAGAATGTTACCTCCTTTTGTCTACAGGTTTAATATGCAATTTTAGTTCAAAACATTAGATTTTTCATACAATTACTTTATATGTCGGACTAGGTTAAAATGCGCTAAAAATGAGCTGAATCACTTTAGTAAAAAAAACAAAAAAATATATATATATATATACACACACATACATACACAAACACAGACACCAAATACAAGTTATGTTAAGAACTTCCTAAAACACAGTCTTTCCAAATACAGTATATTCAAGCAGAGTCCATGTATGAGAAAGAATGAGCGAGTCGGTTGATTCATGATCTGTCAGATCTGCCTGCTCAGCTAGACCAGCAAGCATCACCGGGGGCGTGGTACTAATAGTTCTGACAGCAGGGAGTAATCGGCCCAGCCCTCAGAGTCGATACCCTGCACAGTACGAGTAACCAGCAGAGTGCACTGCAATACGCACAGCCTCAGTGGTGCAACAAACCCACCCACTGTTTCTTCTCTGTTTCCATATCACCCCCAGCACAGTACTTCCCTTCATTTAAACACACACACACATACAGAGCTGGCACTGCAGGAGCGTTGCCAGGGTGACAGAAGGTTGGTCCCCACCCTGCAGGCCTCTCCCCTCCTGAACATATGTTGCACCAGTATTAACACACACATACAGTGATAGTCAATAAGACATACAGTGATAGTCTCGCTCTCTCACGGTAACAGACATGGCAATAGTCTATCCCTCACCGCAAACACTCACAAATACCACAAACACTCATCTGCCTCGGTTTAGACAGATTTTATTGCACATACTCAGTTTTTATTCTCTTTGTCTGTCTTTCTGTCCGTCAATCATCACAGTGGCTTCAAATTACTGTGCGACATACTGCGTCCAGTCGCAGTGTGGTTGGGTGACGACATTGGCATCACCCTGGTTACAAAGACAGATGACAAGGCAAAAAGAAACCATGTAGCTTGGGTCAGCTCCTTCTGTTACTGCTGACACACACACACAATCAATATGCATCACTCACAGACGCCACCCTTCAGGTCCCCACAGCTGTTGAGTCAGGTCCTCTTTAATTATGCGAGTAGAGGAGGAAGTGTGTGCTTCAGTGCAACCACAACATATTTATGCATGTTGAGCGTGCATGAACAATTGTAACTGTACTGTGAATGTGTTCGCTCAGTGGAAGTAACAGTCTCACACCTCTTCCCTGATGTGACATTCAGGAAAAAAAATTTAATTTCCCTTAGGACAACTGATTGGTTTAAATGCAAAGCATTGGTATCATGAACTAATAATGGAACATTTGTTTTACATCATTTTTTAGTTAGGTTAATTTATAAATATATTGTACTGTTCAAAAGTCACAAATAAATATGCATTTAAAAAAATCATTACTAAATTTGATGCATCCTTGCTAATAAATAATTAAACTCACTCACTCCAATTTTTTTAACTGTAGCATAAAACAATAACATTTAATAATTAACTTAATTAAAAATGTTTAAGTAGAACTAAACTGAACCAAAGATGAATAAACCATGTAGAAGTATTGTACATTATCATAATAGTTCTGCAAATTTTACATATTTTCCCAAAACATCATTGTACTGTAACTATTTATCATTAATACAAATGTTCTCACTTCAGGAAGATGACCAGCATCACACTCTAAAATATGATGATGAGCATGCAATATTCTAGACAGGCTTTTATCTGAAGTAAATTGAATGAATGAAGGATACAACATAAACAATTCATGCCAACGAGGCAAGAACATCAGAAGTTCTGAAATACAAAGCCCTAAAACTGCTCAGAAGAATACAAGCTAGAGCAAAGATGAAAGTGAGTGATGACGAGTCAAGTGAAATAATAGAACTTCAACATCTAAGCTTCTCCAGTGGGAATGCAGCTGCCGGCACTGTAAGCTTATCTACTGAAGAAGAAACAGTTGAAATACAATAATTCTCAGTCAACAGATTCTACAATGGCTTCACTGCTCTGGGCTGCTGCCATCTGCTGGAAGCTCTGCATCTCTGCAACTAGTTCATCTTTACCGCAGTACCACCAACGCCCACACAGAAGATGATTATTACACACAGGGGTGTTGGATGCTCATTAACCGACACAACAGGGGGTTGAAGCCGAAAAGAGGGATACAGAGTGAGAGTTGGAGAGTGTGTGCACACTCATTAGCTATCTAAGGCGTGAGGTGGGCCAGTAACGATGAGAGAAGCTGCCATATTAATTCAAAGGTTAAATGATTAAAGAGGATTGGATGATTAATTAATTGAACTATGTATGCTCAGAAATCACAAACCGCCCCTCAAAGACCTTCACAGACTATATATCACATCTTTTCTCAAGAATATAAACAATTTTATGTTAGGGATTCCTCAGAATAGCACCATTTTATTTCCATCACTTTTCAAGTGAAATTACTCCCCACTGTACACCCTTCCCGGTGTTTCCGCGCAGTTTCCGTGGCAACAAACCCTTCAATCACCCAGCCGATGGGCAAGATCCATTTACATCCCATAGCGGCGCCCAGTTGGCATGACAACAGTGAAACATGCTGCCTCTGCTGTTTCTGAGGCTGAATAAGAAATACAGTCGAGGCCCTTAAACACACACACACACACACTTCACAATATTCACACCATGAACTACTCTATTCTTAGGTATGCTGATGGTGGGAACTAACTCACTAACCTGCTAAGGGCCTGTTAAACACCTTAGACAGAGACGGAATTATCTAGGATTTGGCAAAAAATATGTAAAAATGTTTCATATCACTTGAAATTAATAATTATTAATAAAACCTTATAATTGTTTATAAAGTTCAAAGGTAGATTCTTGCTACTAAATAAATGCTGTCAAAACCAGATCATTAATTGTGGTTTTGAACCACTCTTTATGGTCAGAACATGATAAACACTTCCCAGTAGCCTGAAAGTAGTTCATGGAAATTCATGTTCATGATAACAAATACAGTACTAACATCTGTACAAATTGTAACAACCGGATTGTATATTGTGAAATGTAATTATTATGACTTGAGGTTTATTCAAATTAACCAAAATGATTACCATTGCACAGTGTTTATCCTGTTTGTTAGCGCTCTTTCATTAGCTTTAAACTAGTTTGCATCACAGAATCATTGTCTGGAGAAGTAAAGCACACAGGACTGTACTGCTCACATGAGCTACATTAACAAATTGGCGGATCTGCTATAGTGAGTTTGCATTGCCGTTTGAACTTTGAGCTATATAAAATATTGAACTCTTGTTATCGTTTTAATGAAGAAATGTATATTGCGATAATGAGTTATCGTTTTTCGCCCAGCCCTACGCGGCCTCACACATCTAAGTCCTCATTCTGAGCTCTTCAAAGCAAATCCCTGTAATATAACTTTAACTATTCTTCCCAGCTTTAGAAAAAGCACACCAAGCAAATTGTTGATGATGCCGAGGCAGATGTTTCTAATGCCTGCGAGACAACAGAAACCACAGTAAGATGTCCCTCACCCGCTCTCTCTCTCATTAGCACACTGTTGCCGCATTGCCCTCTCTTCTAGCTGCTGTTATTCATCTGCTACTGTTTGTGTTGTGTGGCAAAAGCTTAATAAACATGGAGTCCCATGCAGAAAACCAATTAACATTGGTGGTTGTTGTTTTAGAGCTCATCAAACCAGGCACTGTGAAAATAATAACACAGACGTACATCTCATTGACTCTTAATGGGTTACTTTGGCTTCTAGAGGCTGGTTTGCTGTATGATGTTTTTGTTTCAGCCTGATGCTCAATGAATGCGCACTTGTTTGTAGTGGATAAACAGATACGGTGCTTTGTTAGGGCAGTGAGACAGGCTTTGTGGAGGATTCCCTGTTGCATGCTCCCCTTGAAAACATAAAGGTGGAAAGATAAACAAATGCGTTGGTGTTGAAGCAAAAAGTACGCACACACAAATAAACACATGTGACGTGTGACCCATTTTTTTTTTTTGCGCCAATGTTTTCTTGGTAAAGTGACTCATCAAATACACTTTATAGACAGGGATCTGGCTGCAGATTTCAGTGTGAAAATCACTGTCCACATGGGACCTTCAGGTCTGTCAAAATCATGCGGGTGGATTTAAAGTTTTAAAGCTAACAAAATGATTATGTAACTTAGAAGCAACTCCATTGGCAACTGGTATCTGGCCTTACACCTACACAAACAAAAATATTTATTATTTAGGGAAGAAAAAATATGCATAGACCTATAATACCTATTATTTAGGATATTATGTAAAGAAAGAATATGCAATCTATAAGAATATGTAATATGCTAATTCGAATTTTACTTCAGCTCTATGAAAGTCAAAAAACAATTAACAACACCTAAAATAAAATAACTGAGGCATGACTTTTATTAAATAGAGGAGCTGACTCCAGTGAACTCAACTTAACTTGATAAAGCCGTCAACTAAAATTAATTATCGCTTTGTTGTCCTCAACATATACTTAAAGGCTTTCAAAACTATCCAGCAGAAAACCAAAGCTTTAAAGGGGTCATGCCAAACCAGATTTCCATAGATCTTTTGATTCAAAAAAGGTATTTGTATAGTTAATATATCATGCTAGTTGGATAACTTAAAATGTAATCATCATCTAAAAAAAGAATAAAAAATAAATAATAATAATAACAACATTATTATGTGTTTATGAAAATTTTCATAAACACTCCCTACAGAGAAATACATTTTTATTAGGTTGGTTTGAGAAAAGTCAACTTATTGAAATGCTATTTAAGCTTTATTATTATTTTTATGAGACTCAAATCTCTGAACACTACTCCTCCTAGAGATTAGGGATGCACTGAATATTCGGCCACCAAAAGTGCATTTTTGGTTTTCGGCCGAAAGACTTTATCAAGCCTGCACAAGCTTGTCTGAAGCTACACGTCTGCAGTGTGGACGTATTTCAATATATCTGAGAAAGATCTATAGATAGAGATTTGCAAAATATGTAATGCCGGAATTTCCAAAAAAGGTGGTGTGTCTGCAAACAGTTTCTCCACGTCGGGTTTAATTTATCACCTGAAATCCAAACATCCCGATCGCTATGCTGAATATAGGCCCTTTCACACGGGACGCGGCAGTCGCGAGTTTCTAAATCGTTTTCAATGAGACATGATGCAACAAGCGGCAAACGCGGCACAGAAAAGAAAAACGCTATGAGGACGCCCAATATGGCGGACAGTTTTGAAAAGAATTTTAGTAAGGTTAGTACACAGTCATAGTCATAAATGCAATGGTACTATTAATTGGCAGAATTTCTTTCGGTGTTTGGGTTTTCAGCCTTGGTTTCCTCGTTTTCAGTTTTGCCAAGAATTTTCATTTTGGTGCATTTCTACTTAATGCATAAGACTACGATCCACTGTAAAGCAAAAAGAAGATGCACCAGCAGTTTTGAAAGAGTTGGACATTGTGGTGTATAAGAGATAAAAATATTATGTAAATACTGTTCAGTTCTTTTGCACAGGCAGAAAGTTACGTGTCTTTGCACATCAATGTATCTTCATCAGTGGCAGGGTTTAATTTGCTTTTGTTTGTGTATGTTTTTTCTCTCTCAAAGATTATTATATGACTGATTGACTGCAACAATTTGAGTTAAAATCTTTGTTTGTGTTCTACTGCAGGAACAAGTCCTCTACATCTTGGATGTTCTGGGTAAGCAGATAAACATCAAATTTTCCTTTTTGGGTGAACTATCCCTTTAAAGGACACACCCCTTAAAAACTGGTTGTTAGAGGTTAAGAATGAGGGTTGAAAATAATTTTTAACAGCTGTTTTTTTTTTTTGCAAAAACTTTATAAGTAAACCTTGAGGAACATATCAAAATAATAAATGACCATGTCGTGACCTCTAAGTTTGAAAGATACAACAATGGATATAAAATATTTCAGTTACAACAGCTCTGGCCAATCAACTGTCTGGAAACACTGGTCACAAGACAGCAGGCCTTCCTTATTGCTAAGACCTTCGACAACAAGTACATATGATCACACATGCACACTCACACAATCTGGGCGAACAGCTGATGGGATCTCTTTTTCTATCACACAAATGTAATCCCACCTCCTCTCTGTGTCAGAACAAAATCTAATGAATCAGTTCACACAAACAGTGAGTCACACAGCCTGAAGCAGCATCATTATACACAGCTCTGTGATGCCTTGGTGCAGCCAAATTCAAATGACTTGAGGAAAGCCATGCATCACTCTGAAACAACACCTACCACAGCAATGACTCATCCAATAAAAGCTGGAAACTCCTTACATTAAGGAGACAATTTGTTTCACATGTTTGTCTAATTGGACTTTGAAAACACCTTGAGAGAACAATTCAATGACATAGTAAGAAATGAAAAATGCAGCTATTTTGAATGTCACATTATTTGCAAAACTATTTCTCCTGAAGGTATTAACAAATGCAAGGAGATTAGCTCTCTGTTGTGAAATGCAGGATAGAAGTCTTTGGATAGCATATAAAAAAGCTGATATGAAGATAAAGAGAAGAAAAAGAAATAAAGATGAGGAGAAAGACGCCTGTCCTCATTCGACTAATCTTTGGTGTTATTGTCAATGGTGTCTCTGTGTATGTCTCTGGATGGATAAGTGATGTCTGAATACTTGGGGGAATCTGATCCAAAGGCGGCTCATTTTTGGTTATGACTCTAAAGCCTGCAAAAGCTTTGCCTTAAGCAAACCCGTATTAAAGCTGAAAAAAAGCTACTGCCAGCCTGCTTTATTTGTGTCTAGGCAGATTTCTGTGTATGTTCAAAGACAAAGGGGGAGTGGGAAGAAAGCAACCGTGAAGAAGAAGTGCGTGTGTGTTATAGCAAGATATCAGAACAAGGCAGCAGCCCCTCTGCAGCAAAGCAGAGACAGCAAAAACTTTGACTATTCTGTCTCGTTTTCACTGGCAAAAAAAATAAACAAAAAATCTGAGGTCAGTAAGATTGTTTTTAATAAATTTTAAATTCGTTTCTTAATTGATGTATTGCTCAATAAAACAGTGCATAAACATTTATGCAAAATACATTTACAACTTTTGATCATTGTTAATGCATCGTTTCTGAATAAATGTATTTTAATGTCTTTTTAAAAAAACTTACCAAACAAACTTTTGAGCAGCAGTGTACACATATAAGCCATCAAATACACATACAAAGCCTAACATCTAACATCTGAAGCGCTCAAAAAATACACAGAATACAGCACAAAAACCAGCTATGAAAACTGAATCTAATCCTTCTTAAATCCAGATTGCCTAAAAGCTTCAGGCTTAGTCTTGCTCATGAAGGATTTTAAAAGAGTAAAAGAAGGGAAAGAAGTAAAGTAAAGTATGAAAGGCAAAACTGTAGGGGCATGCCTGGCTGTTTGATGACATAATGAAAAAAACTAAACTCACTCATTGGAACACAGAGCATAAGAAGTATTAAAAAGTTGAGTCAAACGGGGAATTGCAGCTTAAATATCACAGTTATTCAGCATGATTCTGAAACATTTGAACTATCATGATGCTTTCATCATCCCCAGGCTGCAATTAATGGCCAATGATTTTTCTCAATTAGTCCTAACAGCTAATGAGGCTCATTTATATGCTAGCTCGTCAGTGGAAATTAATTTTTAAATGCAGTGGTTACTGTTATAATACTCGATTGGACAAACCCCCTGAGGTAATTTAACTGAATTCAGTGTAAAGGAGACACAGTTCATGCATAAATGTATTTGACAGGTGCAGTGATGTCTTGGAGCCCCAAATAATAACCAGCTCAATTATTCTAAAGAAAGAATGACTTCAATGATAGATTGAAAATGTATCTGAAGAAATTAGATATTATCAGAGGATAGTGTCCTCTGTGTGAGTGTAGAGTTGCAACAGTGTATATTGCACAGGAAGTGAATGCTCGACCCTGAAAAAGGCGATCTATCGATTTGTAACAACAGTAGAGAGCAAGAGAGAATGGTAAAATGTGTCTGAAAGAGGAACAGCATGACAACATACCTAGAAAATTGGAGTATAGATAAGAGAGGACATGCAGTATACAGTCACAGAGTTGAAAGAGTTAAGAGTTAAAAGGGCAAATTAGAAGTACTCACAGGATGTTTAGCAGACAGTCTGCCGCTCACTGTACTTGTCTGATTCCATGTGGAAGAAATGAACGTCTGAGAAGAAGAGAAACAGAAAAATGAAAAAGCACAAAATTTACTAAACAATGACAATCTATAAATTCTGTCAGCTTAAGCAATTTAAAAAACAAACTAACGAGAAATAAACTGAAAACATTATAATTAAATATTTTATAGTAAGTTATGAAGACTAACTAAATATTTCACAGGAAAAAGAACAGAAACGTTGTCAAAATAATGACTAAAATGTGATACTCTTGTACTGCCACCTAGTGTGCATAATATGTTATAATATACAATATGTAAAGTGTCTCACCTTGCTCATACAAGACAAAACACCATCCACAAATGCAGTCTTGTTCTTGTGAATCTGTCTGTATTCAAGTATAATTTTGGGCAGTGGATGCAGATTCTGCAGTTGTAACAGCTAAAACAGGGTTCAAAAAAGCCAACAACTGAATGAAAACTGACACATTCCACTTTTAATTTTAGTTAAAGAATCATAGTTTGCGGACATAAGGACATAAATTGTATACTTACTGCTGTTTCTGATGTGGACTGTTGTTTTTTGATTGTTTTAGGAAGCTTTTTATTCTCACAAAGTTCATGCAAACGCAGCTTCTCGAATAGGATCTAAAAAGAGGATATTTGTAATAGATTTTTGTAATGACACTAT
>JAUMHP010000052.1:6905808-6961408 GCA_032361065.1 Enteromius trimaculatus | reverse complement strand
ATTCTATTTTCATGGCTAATCAAAGTTAAAATATATTAAAAAAAAAATAGGTACAACTAAAAAGATTTTAAAATCCTTTTTTTAATTAAAGCATGTTCAAGGGTGTCAGGAGAACAAAGTTTTTTTTCCCACAGGACTAGAATCATCACCGTTCAATAAAATGTTTCACAGATACTGTGACATGAAAGAAAACAAAAGCCATAAAAGACTATTTAAAAATAGTTTAAATACAAATGAAAACAAAAAAGGGCCAGATATAATAACAGTTCATATCAGTGCAAACTCTCTTTTGACATCTTTTGACTAAAGTCATGAATTGAAAAATCATTAAAAATAAAAAAATATTTTGGCAGCTAACCTTATGGCATTTGTAGAATGAGTTTACCCTTCAAAAAGCATGTCTTTGTTATTGGGCTTGTTTGTGCCCCTGTGCTAATTTTAGCAGCTCTTAGTAAATTGTTCATTGTGAATATGAGCATCCTGTGTTTGTATAATTGGCTTGCATTTTAATATTTTATGAAGAACACCTACAAAACTTTTCACTACCATCTGCACTTTTACGAGATGGCAGTCTCATGTTAATTTGCCCTGTTTAGTAAATCTGGCCCATAATCTTAAAACAGCAAGGAAAAAATAAAAACAGAGTGCACAAAAACACAAAAAAATCCACCACCAAACATTTCCTACCAACCACTGAGAGGTGTATGGTTTTTAAAAGTCATGAAAATGAAAATTTATCAGCTCACATTTCTTGGGATTCCCAATGAATGATGCTGAAAGTGGCGGTGATGTCGAGAAAAAAAGAACCGAAAGACATACCTGTGCATGAGGGCAGAAATCCAGTGCAGGTGTGGCTATAGCACATACCTGCGGCCTCAGAAGAGGCTGCACAATGTCCGAGTATGCCACTTGGTCGAGTGCATCTCGGTCACTTTCTAATCGAGCTCCAGTGTAGGCTTGCTCACGTCTGGCCCCAGCCAAAGCCTCTTGTACAGTGACCAAATCCTCCTGTAGTTTAAAGGCTGCTGTTTCTAATCTACTGTAGGTTTGGAATGGATCCTCTTTCTCCGAGGTGGGCTTACCCAATTCAAGCATCTTCAGCAACCTGGGGGATGAACATATAGATATGAAGACTTTGTCTTATAAACCCAACCTGCATTACACAGTACAAAACTGTTCTCCACTGACGGTAGGTTACCTGCTAAAGGCTGTGTCCTTGGAGGTGATGACCTGTTGTTTAGCATTAGTTCCAAGGTAAGGGACTTGAGTTAAATGAGATTGTGTCAGAATGTTTTCTCTCTTAGTAGCAGCTTCTGCAGCCCCCTCCAGCCTCTTCAGTATTTTATCAAGCTGCTTCATTACCTTCTTCTCCATAAGGAGCTCTGCATCCTGAGCCAGACGCACAAGTTCGAAGAAGGCCTTTTGACAGAGAAGCTGATCGCGAACTTCCGTCTGCCTGGAGGTGTAATAATTTTGCCTGGCTAACTGAAGAGCGAGGTCACCACGCACCACAGGGATATTAAGGAGGCGAGCACAATCTCGTAATGCAGAGCGGACTGGGTCTAACATAAGGGACTGAATTTCAGACTGAATTGAGAGGAGCTCAGAGCGTAGATTGGGCTCAAGCCTGCTTGCCTGTGAGTAGCCTAGAGACTATGAGAGGAAGAGAATGAAAATGAGAAACATTTAGAGGTATACTCAATTCAAGGGACAGAAAATATTGCCTTAATAATTTTTTTTTTTTTTTTTTTAAAGTCACATAGAAAACATGTCATTGCAGTGTGTTTATCTACATCCAAATTTGCTTTGGCACATGTTCGAATAGAACAGGGTTGAAACGCTGTTTCACACATCCAAAAATTCAAGAAACAGCAAACCTCTGATGAATAACTACAGAGTAAAGATATTTGTATCCATACAAGAAGCATTTTCACAAGTAACAGTACATTTCAGGCACAGTTCAATGGCACTCTAGAATTGCTATGACTTTATTTGTTCTTTTCTTTTATTGAACCAATTGTAAAATTACTAGAAATCAATGTACACTACTGTTCAAAAATTTGGGAGTTGGCAAGATTTTTTAATTTGTCTGTTATGTCCACCAAGGCAGCATTTATTTAATCAAATATAGTGAACTGTAACATGAAATATTACTATATTATAAAAAGCTTAAAACTGCAAAATATATATTTTGATCAAAATAATTGGGATAAATCATTATTTGAAATATAAATTTGCTGTAAGAATTTGTCTTTTTAATTTAAAACCAACTGAACGCACACTTTCTAAATAAAGTATTAATTTCTTTATTAAAAAAAAAACAACAACAAAAAAACTGACCCAACCAGTGTCTGGTTTTGAAAAATAAAGTGCAGAATGCAATAACATACTTGTCATAAATATTAACTGTGTTAATAAGAAACAAACTAATGTTGAGAGGCACTGTACAGGCACTTATAAACCCATCATGAAAACTATAATTTTCTTTAATATTCACCTCTTTGCTGCTGTTTAGTCGCCGGATGAGCCACTCTTTTGCTGTTTTGTCGCCATGCTCCTTCGCTCTCTCTTTCACCAGCTGGTATTGTGCCACTATATATGCCCACTGCAGTTGTGCCATCTCCTTTTTCCTGAGCTCCACAAGTCTCTCATCCTCTTCTTCCTCATTCTCACAGCAACAGCTCAGATTGGTCAGCTGGCAGTGACTGGATGTGGAGGTCTCCATCATGTCTGTGATACCTTGAAAGAACTGACGCTGAGTGTAGGAAGTCAACACTTTGGTAAATTGCTCTTGTTGCTGGAGGAAAGGCTCTAAAGACAACTGAGAGAGGAGCACTGGGGTCCTTGGTTGAGGAACTAATGGTGGAGCAGCTCCATCTTTACACCTTAGGGAATAAGTGTCAGTTTGGAAAAAGCCAGACAGTTTTGTCATCTCCTTTGACAGGTTCTCCACAGCTGAGTTGGTGTAAGCATTTTCTGCTGCCAAGGATGAGTTGGCATCTTTTATTATATCCCCTCCTTCTTGCAGCAGTGCTTGGGATGCAGAAGAGTTTGCCCCCCAGTTGGTAGCTAGCATCTGCAGCTTATTTAGCCTGCGTTGTTTTAGCTGCTTTTCCTTGCAAAGAGCTTGAAGTTCTGTCTCGAGATCCTCAATCGTTACATTTCCCTCTCCACCCATAGCAGAACTGCCCTGCAAAACTACGCCTCCATCTACAGGTAAACAGGTTTTAAGCAGCTCAGCCAGTGTCGGCTCATCCAAGATGGGCTTACCAGACTCCTGGAGTGCCTTGTATGCTTGCAGTTCTTCTAGCTTTAAAACATTGTTCCGGTTCAGGCGGTTGCAGACAACATGGAAAAGGTGCAGGTTTTCTGGTGTTGTGCCAAATAACCAGTCAAACTCAGAACCTTTCAGCATAGACGCCCCTGGGTAACCCAACCGTGACAAAGCCTCAACAAACTGAGCCCCATCCAGCATGGCTGCTTATGTCAACTTGGCTCTCACTTCAGAGAAACTCCTAAGGCAAATGGTCAAAAGGCATTATAGCAAACCCAAATTATTTTACGAATTTACAAAGAAAAGGCCCAACTGAGGTGAATGTTGCATGTTACTGTACTGTGTGAAAAATGGAAAACACACACAACCAAATTGTTACATTTTTCAGAAACCACTCTAAATATAATCTTACCCATAACCGAACATACACACATTCATGTAGCTATTGTGTCTAAGGCTAATTATAAACAGAAGAAACTCTTGAAACCAAACATGTACTATGGAAACTGGGTATTTGTATGGTCTCGCAACAACTGTAATGGCCTGTATAAGCTATATTCAAAGACCAAACAAATATAGTTAGCTGTGACTGAATTAAAAGTTTAACAGTTAAGTTACATACAAAGTAAACAGGTTTTATATTATGATTAAAAATAAACAGCATACTTTTCTCTGTTTGTTCAACTAAAAAAAGCCAAGAAAAACGCACAATTAAGTTTTACCTGTGTATGTTTTTAGCTCGATACTTTTAGATTACACTTTTAATACCGTAAAAGCCAAGTAAACCCACCTCCGTCAGCTACAGATGGAAATGACTGATTTGACAGATGAACAGATAACTTACTAACGTTACTTGGTTGTGATTAGCCTCATATGATCAGTGAACAGCAAACATATTTGGAAAAAGCAGTCGTCACAAAACTTCTGTGAACAATGCATTAACGTAACTTAACGTCAAACGATAGCAAAACACACGTATCCTTTGTTTATTTGTTTGAATTAAAGAAGTCAGAAGCTTCAGACAAACTTTAGCCATGCCCATTACTTTAAAGACAGGTAACGTTAACGTTAAATTGAAAGCGGCCGTTAATATGACAGATTAACAGCAATATATTTTGAATTGTAAGAGCCGTTAAAAACAAGCTAACGTTACGTTAACGTTACTTGTTAAACGTTTGCATTTAGCTACATTAGCTTGCTTTACTGGTTATCTAAGTACAAACGACAACACATTTCCCATCGTTTCTTAAAAAAAATAACGTATTGCACAAAGCAGTGTAAAATAAATATGCCTACCTTATAAACAGAACCCTTTGGATGTATTGCAGGCTGTCTCGCGTGCGACTTCCGAAATGCCCGCGTTTGCTTTCGTCACGTGACGTAAGTGGTTCCTCGACAAATAAATTATTTCAAAAGCATATTTTTTGCCTCAGAAGATGGAATAAAATTTTAATACATTTTGTAATGTATTTTGAAACGGTATAAAAATATATAGAAGTGGACTTACTGAAAAAAACAATAAGAAGCGTCTTCACTGAATATGATTGACAAATGTGGTCAGCCAATCAGATGATCACAATCACCTGATTAAGATTCAGCCAACAATATAGCAGTATATGGACAGCAGTAGGAGGGTCTTAACCAGTTCTCTACACTCGTGTGTGCAACAGGAAGTATAATAGAGGACCAGACAGAGAGCATTGTGTTGTTAAGGTTAAAGTGTATGTACGCATCGTATTATGGATATTATACAGTGTTTGGACCGCTACTTTTTTATTGCTTAAATTTGGTCTGTGAGCAAATAAACTGTACTTCCGGGAACAGTTTTGAAAGGCTATACAACAGTGTACCAAAATGCATGAGCGCAATATTGTTTTCGTTTATGTTTACAGTTGCTTTCAGCAAAGACAACCATGGTTCAAGCCAAAACCTGGATCCTGAAGCAGCACTTTGAGGGCTTTCCTAAAGACACCGACTTTGAGCTGAAACTAGAGCAGCTCTCTGAGCCCAAAGATGGAGGTTTGTGATTTTCAGATATCATATCTGCTTTTCATATTTGCTCAATTGCATACCAATTTTTTTTTTTTTTTAGAGGTTCTTCTGGAAGCAGTGTTCCTTAGTGTGGACCCTTACATGAGGTGAGTGCAAAAGCTTTAATTAATAACAGCTGCATTGAAATCTGCATTTAAAGTTCTTTTGACATTAATTAAAGTTATGCTGTTTCTGCATGTTTGTTTACTTGTGAAGTATCTGATGAATTACTGCTTTCCCCTAAATATACCATTCTTAGTTTTCTATTTGTTTAACTTCTAATAGACCATATAGCCGTGTGAAAATGCAAGCAGGAGATGTGATGATCGGAACTCAAGTTGCCAAGTAAGAGAAATAATCATTCTGTCCCATACCAGATGCAACTAACTAGTTATCTGTAGGGGGATTTTTCCTCAGCATTTCCAGAGACCTTTTGACTTTCTGATTAGAGTAAAAATGCAAAGTTTCCAACAATTAGGTCATCATTATAAAACAAAATCATCTGTGACACATTAACAGTCGCTGACCATTATTGTGCAATAAACAGATCAGGAACTGGCAGAATGTTCAAAGTACTAAATGTTTATGCTTTCAAATTGCAAATACTTTATAAAACTAGTTAAATAACATAAATTTGTATTTAGACAAAGTTCTTTATAAATGAGACCATGCCTTTTCTTTCTCTTCCTTCAAATATATTGAATTTTTTTTATTTTGACTATAGGGTGATTCAAAGTAATAATCCTTCATTTCCTGTTGGCTGCCATGTGGTTGGTCGAGGTGGTTGGAGAACACATACTGTGTCAGATGGGAGCGATCTTACCAAAGTCTTGGATGACTGGCCTCAAGATGTCTCCCTCTCTCATGCCCTTGGAGCCATTGGCATGCCTGGGTAAAACTTCCTGCTTCTTTCAAACCCACAGTTAGTTGTTTTCCAGATGGTTTTGGAAAGAAGGTCAAACACTTAATCAAATGCAACGTAATAATTATCTAACGTTTCATTTAAAGTGCCCATATTATGCCATTAAAGGTGGCTAATATTGCTTTATGAGTTTCTTAAACCGATTTACGTGTATGCAAGGTCAAAAAAACACTTTGGTTTTCTCCAAAAATAGATTTAATTTAACCTAATTTCTAAATTATTCATAAAAGACTCCTGTGAAGCAGTTTGAAGAATCAGTCTGTCTAAACCCCTCCTTCCCGTGAGCCCTCACTGCTGTGATTGGTCAGATGGCGCAGTCCTTTTATGATTGGTCTACTGCTACAGTGTGCAGATAGTTTGTTCACAAACAGCTACATGTCACACTGGATTAAATATCATATTTGAAAAGGCATAAGAGGGGCACTTTAAGCACATCAATGATAATGACAAACATTGTGAGTCGATATGGCAGAGTTAAAAAAAAAAAAAAGGGTGCTTCGTAAATCATTTATGGCTTAACGCAAAAAAAACTTTCTTGCCCACATGTTCTCTGCTTTGTGAGATTTTTTTATTTCGGATCACGGTAGATCAGACCACAGAAGACAACAAACAAAGGAATCATTTGTAGCAATTTCAGACAATTACTTTTTTCAGCTGATGAACCATAAAAACACTGACAGCCAATCAGAACCCATCCGGCTTAAAGGTGCTTCAGCGTTTAAAATGGCACATGACCATATTGCAATGTGCATTTATAAAAACCGGAACTTTATTATCCACTGGTATAGCTGCTAATATTGTTATAGTTATTGGGTTTGGTGTGAATGAGTTTTTTTATTTATTTATTTTTTTAAATCACCACATAGAAACGTTTATAATAAAATGATTTATAAATGTATAATAAATTACATTTAACTGTGCTCCACAGTTTGACCGCACTTTACGGTTTGGAGGAAGTCTGTGCCATCAAATCAGGAGAAACCTTACTGGTGAATGCAGCCGCAGGGGCCGTTGGTTCTGTAGTGGGTCAAATTGCCAAACTAAAAGGTTGCACGGTTGTGGGTTCAGCAGGAGGTGAGGACAAGGTGGCATACCTAAAAGAGCTTGGCTTTGACCAGGCCTTCAACTACAAGACTGTCTCCTCACTAGAGGAAACGCTGAAGAATGCTTCACCTGAGGGATACGACTGCTACTTTGACAATGTATGAATTAACTTTTAATAGTTGGTACTTTTATAAAAAAAAAAAAAAAAAGACAACTTTATCTGGATTTTTCAATGTTCCAGGTGGGAGGGACTTTTTCGAGTGTTGCTATTCCACAGATGAAGGCGTTTGGGCGTATTGCTGTGTGTGGAGGAATATCACTATACAATGACACCACCCCACAAACAGGTTTGGTTAACCTCTCATGAGGTTCTTGTTTTAACCAGGGTTCTGAATGACCTTTTAAACTATAGGATCATTACTTTTACTACATTGCTACAATTTGAAAACCGTTTAGTCACCATTAGTGAAGCACTAAATTAGACATGAAGAATTGACATACTGTAGACTGTTGTCCATTTGCAGCAGCGGTGATGTGTATTTGTGTTTTTAGGTCCTTATCCACATCTGCACATGATTTTTAAGCAGTTAAAAATGGAGGGCTTCTTGGTTAGCAGGTGGGAACATAAAAATAAAGAGTCACTGAAGCGAATGTTGACCTGGATGCAAGAGGTACTTCAGAAAGCTTGATTTCCTTGAAAAATCCTTGTTTAGCATTTTACATCAGTATCATGTATCAATAATAATAATGCAGATTATCTTGATGGTTTACAGGGAAAGCTGAAGTGTAAAGAACATGTAACTGTTGGCTTTGAAAACATGCCTGCTGCGTTCATGGGGATGCTTCGAGGAGAAAACGTCGGAAAAGCCATTATTAAAGTCTAATGGCAAGAGCTTCAGTGGTTTGCTCATGAAACAACAATCTTGCCTTTTTTTATGAAATTTGCATTAATAATTGTCATTTTGATATTCTGTCCTTTAACTTGTCTTCAAATTCTGTTTTTGTAAATGAGTGCACAATATGGACAAAACAGAAATAAAATTGCACTTTTTCTCATGTTAGAGGTATCAAGATTTTCATCCCAAAAGATTAGCATACAGTATAGGGGTCTATTAAGTCTGTTGCTCAGAATTATTAAGCATTTGTAAATTCTATCCTAAAAATAAATCTATAAGAATATGCTGATTCATGATGAACTACATCAACAGTATATACTGTAAATCATTAACAGTCTTTGGGCAGTGCGTGTTTTAGTGACATTCATACAATTCAATAAGCATGGTTATAAGGTTTCTTTGCAATAAAACTATTATTTCATTTATTGTCCTTGTAATCCGTTTAGGCTTCACTATTCACAAGTTTTCCATAATTTTATAAAGTTTATAAAAATACATTTTTAAGTTATTTTTCAGTAGATAAATGCATGAGCCTAAAAATTAAGGCAAATATAAGTTGCTACTTTTACTACACTGTGCTTAGAGGTGATGTACAATGACACAACACAAATATATGTTTGAGCACTGAAGTCTTGTGGCTGTTTATAGAGGAATCATAGTAAATGAACAACTACAGATGTGTACGTCTCCTTTCTACTGAGCACCTTCAAGGGAAAAAAGACATGAGAGAAAACTTAATATTTAAATGCTTTTGCAAAATATAAGTTCAGAGAATGAAGAGTTGCTCTTGGAAAAACAATAGGCTACTTTTTTGAGAGAATACACAATATCTTGAGGCAGAATGTAATATTTTTGTATTTTGAAATATAATTTTTCCTGCCTTGTTATGTTTTTCCTTCACTGGATGCCGGTTAAAGCTGATCCTTTGCTGGTTTAAGCTAGTCTTTTGCTGGATTATCCTGGTTTAAATGCATCTTTAACTCGTCATGTGCTTTTCCTAAGATGAAAAAAGAAATAGTTCACCCAAAAATGAAAATCCTCAAGTAGTTCCAAACCTGTATGAATTTCTTTGTTCTGCCGAACACAAAGGAAGATATTGTGACAAAAGTTTTTTGGATCACCACTGACAGTATTTTTTTTTCCTACATTGGAAGTCAAGGGTGACCCAAAATAGCCTGGTTACAAACCTTTTTCAAAATATCTTCCATTGTTTTCAAACATACATTTAAACCATTACTAACCAACATATACTGTTTCTTTGTTTTCATTTCAACAGGTAAGGCTTATTGCACTAGGTCTACTAAAATATATTAAAAGAAAAGAAAATAAATGTTTACACTTTACAACCACTAGAGGACAGTATAGGGTATGAAAATGATAAGCAATCTGACATTACTTTATTAATTGTTTCACAGGTCCTTATCCTCATCATAAACTAATTACAAGACAGCTTATGATAGAAGGCTTTGTGGTGTATTCGTGGCAACACAAAGATAAAGAATCTGTCAAGAGACTGTTGAAACGGATGAAAGAGGTAAGCTGCTTGGAAATTAATCATTCTGCTTTCAATCATTGGAATGGAATGAACTCGATCATTACACCCTTCATTAGATAGCTGCCATTACACAGCATAAAAGATCACCAGCCTTTGGATAAGAAAGAACTGGTATGTAGACATATTGAATTGTTTTCCTGCAGGGCAAGCTGAAGGAGAAGGAAGTGGTCACTGTTGGCTTTGAGAACATGCCAGCTGGCTTCATGAGGATGCTGAAGGGCGATGGAATGGGGAAGGCTATTGTTAAAGTCTGAAGCATTCTTAGCGATCCATCTGTTGTCTTTTTTACATAAAATGCATAAAACATTAAGTCTGGTTGTTGTTACATTGGTTAACTTTTTGAGCAATGTTGCCATCAACGGGCAACCAGGTGAGACACTGAGCCCACGACTGATGCTTATTCTCATTGTAAAAGTGCCCAAGCAACGTTGCACAAAAGAAAAGTTGCTGGCATAGTTGTTTAAAGAGTGTCTAGCACATTTACCTAACAACAGTAGACAGAAAAAACTAGTTTAGCATGTTTGGTCCAGAAAACAAGTAAATTCCTAACATTATTAAATTATTAGTAGTAGTAGAAACACAACATGTCACTGTTTTAACTGTTTTTTACTGCAATATGTTTACAAATAAAACCACATAAAGCCTCATATTTACGTTGTACATGGTCGTACCTTCCCATGTAGTGTTTATTATTTCTGTCATATTTCCCCATCTGTGTTCTAGAAATTAAAAACAAAAATGTATGTTGCAAACAATAATCTACTTAAACAGCCAAGGAAGAGATGAGTGCGAACATGTCAGCTGCTATGTCACCACAGCAACATGCACATATTTTGGTTACACTTCACATGATTCAGTTAAACTGTGTAACCAGGACAAGTTTCACAACACATTCATGTGCCCTTGTTAAGATGCATACTTTGTCTTTAGATAATAGTTTGAAATTTTTGAGTACTTGAAGGTTGCGCCATAGACACAAAATCACAGTTTTATCTTTTTTATTTTAGTTAATTATTTATTTTGATTTCAGGTGTTTTTTTCAGTTGTAGCTTAGTTTAATGCGTCAAGTAAAATTAAATTTAAAATTCATATTTTTACTTTTTGCTTTTATTCTTTCCATTTTAATTATAGAATTTATTGTCATTCTTTTGTATTGTTTATTTTTGTTTCAGTTGTAGCTTAATGGACTTTAATTCAAGAGAATGTTTTATTAGTGACTGTATATCTATAAATTAAGTAGTTATTAAATACAAACTTGTGCTTTTTAAGGTAAGGATATTAAAATCAAGAAACATTAGATATTATAGAGGACTGGCTTATACAATAAATATACTGAAGCAGAGGAATGAGTCACAGTGACCCTGTATAATAGGAAGTGTGAAAAAGTCCATTTGTTGTTTTGTTTTGTTTTGTATGATGCTGAAACAATTGCTACTGTATTTGTTTTGTATCTTTTAATTTATTACCTAATATTTTTACTCAGAGTAGCCCTAATGAATAATGAACGCCAGCTGCTTTCACATGTACGTAACCAGGATTTTCTTCTGCGATAATAGTTTTGTCTAAAACCCGCTGTTGACAAAACCGAATGTTATTTGTTTACTATTTAATGCACTATACGTGTGCAAGAATGTGTATTTACGTCCTGCTACGATTCAGTAATCTACCTCTATTGTCGGTGACGTCACGTCGCTGTTACAGTAAACCCAGAATCTGTCAAGTCATTCTGACTTGCTCATAGCAAAACCAGGAGTAACGTTAGTGATGGTCTTTCGAGATGAATGAGCATGTTTCACTACTTATAGAGGTTACATGTAAATATGTATAGCTCAAGCTGCGCAAAACATGCATATATCGCATTTACTGAGCTTTATCTGCTGATTATACGTATTTGTAGAGTGTAGTGGTAGGCGGGGTTACAGGACCTCATAATTCCATGATTGGTTGGTTGCCTTCGTTGAAGGCGGGGCTACGAGAAGGCGTTCAAATACGACGCTAATGACACAGTCTGCTGCTTTGACTGTCAAAGAAGCTGAGGCTTTCAGAAGACGTGCACAGTAGAGCAGTAGAAGACAGACATCAAAATGATTATCATAATTGAGGATAAGGTATGTATAGAATATCAACATTTTAGCTGCTACCTTGATTGTAACTTTTATAGTTAATAGTTTGATTTCTGATGTCCATGAAAAAAATATTCGAATAGGTTAATAACTTTAATAAAAAATAGTTTTCATGTAGATAAAAATAGCTATAGCTATAAGCTATTAGCTATAACCTAAAAAATTCGTATTTGTTTATTTTGTGTGGAATAAGTTTGGGCGGAATGTTTACACAAGAACAAGTTTCTAGTCTGAATCTCAAAGCAAAGTAACGTTGCAGTTATGGAAAGCAGAAACGAGAAGTGCATTTATTCTCAGTTACTTTGTAAGCAGGACTTAAAACGTACGATTTAATTCGTGGGAGTTAGTTAGGAAACACCTGTTCAGTTGTGATTGCAGATTCGTTTATTGTCCATTTCAGGAAGTGATTTAGTGGTTCTTTCCTTATTACTTCACTCCGCGGCCTCTATCCATATTTTCGAACGTTATAATTAAGCCACGTGGAGGGTGCTTTTCTAATTTAATGTGTATAATTTACACCATAATTATGCAACTAAATCTAAATAAAATTTACAGTATATATAAAAAAAAAAAAATTAAGCGTTTGAATCATTGCATGGAAGTCAAGTCAAGTTGCTTTGATCGATTGCTTTGCTTTCATGAACTATTTCAGACTTAATCAGACTCGATCCATCGGTAGTACTTAAGCTAGCATTTTTCGTCCTAGTATATGAGTGCCCTTCTGAAGTGTTTTGGTTCTAGACATGCAAAATCCCAAGATCAAATATTAATATTGCATGTAGTTCAAACATAAGTTACATTAAATTGACTTAGGATGCTACTTACAAAGTCGTAAAGGGGGGAAAAAGCAATTAAATAGACTACACAAACATGTGTTTTTTATATGCTCACCATTAAAATGTTTTATCAGATATTGATGTACCATGAAGTGCTTGTTTCACTTCAGTGTCATTTCACTACAAAGGAAATGAGCTGTATTTCAGTATCTCAAAAAGAAACCAAAAGCTTTGCCACTTCTTTCTAGTCATAGGCCATACGGCTCTTTGGTAAATATTTGAAAGTCCCAGTCTCCCTGATTAAACCATAGCATTATGACTCATCACGACACCCATTTTACTGAACCCGCAGGAAGGAATGTGTCATGTGAGTTTGGAAACTGAATCCTCTTTTCCTCGTCTCTCTGCAGGCTGCCTTCGACAATGCTCTGAAAAATGCTGGTGACAAGTTGGTGGTGGTGGACTTCACAGCCACATGGTGCGGTCCTTGCCAGAACATCGCTCCGTTCTTTAAAGTAAGCATTCATGCACTGCTGATTATGTCACCGCATCCGGGATTCAGAGTGACATCTGGAGCTGTCATGTTTCTTCTGTAGAGGCCTCCAGAATCACCGGGAGTGGCTCTGTTGTGCAAGCTTCCTTAAGAATTAAAATCTGAATCATTCACAGAATGCAAATGAAAGGAAAAACAGTCCCGATAAAGAAAGAGAAGAGGCGAATAAAAGAAAAAAGACTGCCCATTCATTCCTTACACATAGGTTAGACAACACAGGCTGCTACACTGAGATTTTGATGATAATTGACAACTAACCACCAACCTCAGCCACAGACCTATGTAACCTACATAAAAATCATGAACCGCTTGTTCCATTTTACTCAGTGCACATACAATTCTACCTGGTTTAGACAACAAAAGCAATGCAAATTACACCGATGAAACGGAAGTTGAAAGGAAGTGCGTTGGTTGCAAGCTTTGTGGTTTGCTTTTTACTACCGCCTTTTTCCCTCCACAGGCGGAGTCTGAAAAACCAGAGAACACAAATGTCGTGTTTCTGAAGGTGGATGTGGATGATGCACAGGTTAGTCACCTGGTGTCTTTTTTTCTCTGATGAATGCACTCGAAACCCTACAGACTTCTAAGCCAAAAGAGCCTTTTCACTTAGATTCACCATCTGGGTTTTACTGGGCTGCTTTCATTTGAATACCAGCTTCGTTATCTCCCTCCCGTAGATGAGGATGTCTGGTGTAGTATCATGTTTTCGGATACTCGCAGCCAGCCTAACCTTTTGTAAGCGGCCCAAACACATTAGAACATCCCAGCATACCCGGCTGCTGTTCTTCCGATTGGCTTGCTGATAGTGTGTTATTTGATTCATGGGATAGCGCTCAGAAAGGATATTGGCCGTCGTTCAGTTTTATCAGAGGTAGATCGAGACCGTGCCAGAATGGGGCAATTCTGGTGGTTGCCCATGTTGTTATGGTGACAAACACTAGCTATTATTACAATGTTGTGTTGCAGCAGATGGGGGAACGGGTTGTGTGCGTATTAGAAAGCTGAATTCTTGATATATGTTTGCGATTTGTCGAAATGTCACGCTTTTTGCCTGGCATTTAAATCGCAAGGTAAGGATGGCAAATGTGAGCCGAGCATTTGAGGTTCTGATAACAGTGCGTATATCCAGCGGTCACTGATTTCAGGAATGGCGGAAAGCATAATTTAAGATGAAATGAATGTGAAACGCATTCTATTTTCTAAACATATCAGGGATTTTTTAATTTCGAGTCCTGCTGTGGACATAATTTTGCCCCTCGTTTACAAAAGACTGGCTAAGCAAAATGAAAAGACACTATTAAAAATGCTTATCACACAGTAGACTGAATAAAACTATTCAGGCCTGATCTTCACTCTCTCTTTCTGTGTCTAGGATGTGGCCACGTTCTGTGACATTAAATGTATGCCAACATTTCATTTCTACAAGAATGGAAAGAAGGTAAAACATCATCTCTGGATGTTTTCTGTCCCCGTTTCCGTGATCTTTTGTAACCTGTTTATTTCTTCTTCTTGTGCTGTAACTGATTAAGCTTTTTATTTCCCCAGATTGATGATTTTTCTGGAGCAAATCGCAATCAGCTGGAGGACAAGATCCAAAAGAATAAATGAAGAAAAACACACAAACCAACCACTGTAATAACCAATATATACACACAAAAAAATCTTCATTCTTAACTCAAATGTTTTCTGCTACATTTGTATCCAGTTTATTTAGATTTTTTTGTTAACTATTTGGGCTCTAATGTGCTGTATTTTATGTTGGGTTTGTATGAAATGAAAACATTAAAAGAACTAAGTTATTTTACAACGTTCTTGTGCTGATTGTATCAAAACATTTTTCACGTCAAATGTTTATTAGTCATATGAGACAAGCGAGTAAAACAATCTGAAAGTTTAATTAAGAATTCTTCGTAATTAACTGTGGGAATGAGAATTACAGTTGGTTTTCATATAGTTGTGTTTTCTGTTTTAATAAAAACATGAAAAGAATAGTTTATATACATGTACACTGGACAATCACATCAACATTTTTTACACATCGTACAAGTTCATGTATATAGCAGCAGCATATATTTAATACTGTTTCATTTCTACATGAAAAAATACAGCTTTAATTTACAAAACCACTTCAGACTTTCTGAGGAAAAAGAAACTGTTGTATACAAATCTCTCGGACATTCCTCCAACTTGTTCCAAGACATTCACACTGGAGCACGGCACATTAAAAATTAAAGTATCCAGATCTTCTTTTTCTGAAAGACAATAATTAATAATCAAAATTAAAAATGATTTTTGACCCATATATTGCCATCACAATCACTAAATATTTATGACAGCACTTTGCTTGAGGCATTGGTCCATTTGCTTGTACAGTTCAGACAGACCATGAAAAAGTATTTAAGCTCATTTGAATCTTAAATTGACCCAAGAGTCCAGTAAATCTAATTCTGAATCACTTTAACCTGTAACGAAGGCTGAAGCATCTAATTAGCTGAGCGATGCGAGTATAAAGCCGACTAGCTGGAAAAACACTGTCAGATCAATAGCACTTTACTGAGAGACTGTATTTGCTCAATAAAATCCTGACATTGGTAGTGAATCAGTGAAATAAAGATTGGAACAGAGCAACTTAAAAGAATGAATCAAAATAGAGTTGGCAGCAGTATCCCTCTCTTATTCATCTGCTTACTGAAACAACTGCAGTATTTACTTGTAGTTTCCTCACTGGTCTTTCGCAAACACTAGGAATTTAGCGATTTAGTATTCCTTGTGATATGCTGAAAAAGTGTTGAGGACTGTGGTTCATCAAATGTTTCAAAATGTGCATATATGCATATGTTGACATAAATGCATCACATACACCTAGTTTGTGTGTGGCTTACCTAGAGCAGTCATATCCTCCCCATCCTTGACTGCAGTGACACCTGTTCGGTCGAATACACCGGCCTCCATTCAAACAGGGCATGGAACACACCGCTAAGAACACACATCAAAACACTCTCATTAATAATCCAGTACATCAATTATGCAATTCTATCAATTGATTTCAAATCAATTAAAAAAGTAAGATATATGAATAACACTAAGTGCAATCAGTTGGTACTACATATTTTCTGATAGGATTATGTTCATTGAGCATATCCCCAATTTATTGAGGTCCTATGAGTGAGTGAGTTATAAACAAGTAATAATACTTAATTGACGTATTTTGTTGCTTTATGTAATTAACTTGTATCACTGTCTTTATATGTTTATTGTGGTGTATCTTTCTTATCATTTGATTAATGTACTGAGAAACTCAGAAAGTACAGTAGGTTTATTTGTCCTGGTGCTGGAGTTTTAAAGAAAAAGGAGAGGAACCACATTCTTTCTTTTATTAACACGTATAATTCACAAAGTCCGGTTTGGAGCACGTAGGTGTTCCTAAAAGGTAACATTTAACCCCTTGAGATTTCAGAGAAAACAAGCATTTCCAGAATTTCTCTTGACCTTTGTCCTGATATATGAATCACCAGCGGTTGAGACAAAACACAAAAAGTCTGAGCACAACAGCAGAATGAAAAAATAATCAAAAAACCTGTAAAACTAACACTGCAAGTGGTATACTGTAAACGCTGTACTCGAGCACATTTGCTTTAAGGTATCTGAGCAACTTAGCAAGCAGGTTTGTTAGCCAGTCTTGGTACTGGACCTGCATGCATTTCCAGTCCTGCTGGTGGTGTTCTCAATGAATCTAATGCACCAGTACAGCAATATGGCAAACATTTAAAGTGAAACTAGACAAAAACGATGTATAAAATTTCAATGGTGACATACAATCTGTTTAAATATATTATACATATTAAACTTAATTTAAATTCAGGTTTATAATAAGCATACAAGATTTTATATTTTATTGAAATATTGTACATTTGTTATAATACAAATATTATAATACATTTGCTATAATACAAATGGTACTGTATGTATTTAAAAATGATTCACCTATTCCGTGTTATGCATTTACCTTAAATGTCATGTCTTTAAATCTAAAATGTTTTATTCTATGTAGTCTGCCAATTATTCTGAGTTCCTACAACTAAATGTAGAATAATTAGAAAAATGCTGTTTGAAATAACCGCCCCTATGTGTTGTCAGTAATTGTGTTGTGTTTTACTGCTTGGGCTCCTGGGATCTACTGCATATCACTATTAAAGTCTGTTGTCACAGGTGTTGCCTGGCAACAACATGAGTAAGACATAGGATGACCCCGGGAGAATGAGCTCTGGCCCCATCCCACCACAAGGCCCTTCTGTCTGCAATCACAACTAATCTCTGCACTCCACCCTTACTTTCAAACTCTTAAGTTGAATGTGTTTAGCATGATGTCTTTAGTTAATGGTGAGGTATTTTCCTAAATAGCAACTTTTATAGCTGAACTAAGACTTCATGATCACAGATAGCTTGAGGGAATGACAGATGTTCTCAACACTTCTTAAATTGGGTATAATTAAATGCTGTGAGGTTATCACTAATTGTGTTTCATTCGTCCCAACTTGTCAGGACTAAATAAAGCAGGTGGTGTTCCTACTTCCTACAAGTTGTAGGTTGTTGTTCTACTACATTTATGTAATACATTTTATCGATGATTATCACAAGTCATTAAATGCAAACAAACTCTTACCATTATGGCAGCGTGTGCCAGTCCATCCTGTTGGACATTCACACTGGTATGGAGCTACACAGCGTCCTCCATTGAGACATGGTAGGATGCAGATCGCTGCAGTAAAAAGCACATGCTTTTTTGTTGAAGAGATAGGAATAATCAGTATAAGGCAGCTTTTTAAAACTTAATTATGAGACAAAACATTGTTTAAACACACTGATTTATACTCATTCACACCACACCCAGCAGTTTTAACTTCCACTGACAGAAATTCAGCTTTGTGTGTGGGATGACTGTTAATGACCAATGCTTCTCAAAGGAGTCATGCAAAGCCAATTTTCCACAAGCTAATATGATTCTTTAGGGTCTTAATGGAAAGTTTGTAATGTAGTTTGTTTTAAATTTTTTACATTTTACCCTGTCAAAAACAGCTCTTTTAAAAATCACTCTGTTCTGTGTACGTCCCCTTTAAATCTTCATGAGCTCGGCTGACCCCGCCCCTCTTTTCTGAGGTGCTCTCGGAGGATCTTTTTTTAGCCGTATTCATAGTGAAACTTTCTAATTAGAACATTATTAGGAAAGGCCATTTGCAAAGATTCATTAAAAAACATTATACTCGCTGCTTCTGTAGGTGAGGCTGGATCATGAATGATTTGCGCGAACATAAATGCATTTCGATTAAATAAGGGTGTATTTCCTTAAGAACCAAACGTAACGTTAATCCTCCGTGTCTTCAGTCACTCAGATGTCGGGGGTAAATTACTACTGCTATGTTCATTAATACATTCAACAACAAAACACCTCAATATCTTAGGAGTCTTGCTTGTCTCTGCTTGTCTTCAATGATGACACACTACCTCAGGGCGGGTCTGAGGTAAGACACCAGTTCTGTCTGTGTGACACGCTGCTGTCAATCATCTATTGTGGGTGTGGCCTCTGTCAGTGTGACGTCACAGCAACATGCATTTGAGAATAGCTTGATTTCAGAAGGGGCAACTTATTTTTATTAAATTAAAAGAAAACTACTGGTGGATCTTTATCATTGTAGGGTGGTTGTGAACACACACTCTCAACACACATTTCAGTCCAAACAGCTTGTAAAGAGTGCATGTGGCACCGGATGACCCCTTTAAGAAACCATTGTGATCCATGCTGTTACTGATCCATGAAATGTTGTTTGTAGTAATGGACTGCTGTCATACTGAAATATTAATCACTTCTGTTTGTGAGTGTGCTGCTGTTATTGTGCATGATTGTGTGTGTACTTACGCTCCTCACAAAATCGGCCCATCCATCCCTCTGGACAGGAGCACGTGTTTGGTCTTTGGCACACACCTCCGTTCTTACATTGGAGCCAACAAACAGCTGTACAAACACAAAACATGATTGATACAGTGATGAAACTCACACGATCACAAAAACATAGCAATCACTTTCCTACCAGAATTCCAAAACACCATACAGAACATGCAGCATTTAAAGACGAACCAGATGTTAAGACCAGTGTGAAACTCCACTGATCAGATTTAGTTTCTTCAAGCACACAGACAAAACAAGCCAACGACTCCAAGACCGAATAAAGAGGCTGGGGAGGGCTTACAATGTAAAGTTTAATGTTAAAGCATTACCATGCCAAAAAGTAAAGTAAAATATCATGCTTTTTGAAAAAAGTGACATTCACACCAAAGCCCTTCTCTGTAATCTCTGTGGGACAATGCTGTTGTTCAGGGACTACTATAAAACAATTTCTGGTTCTGGATTGATCAATATAATGTTCTATGCTAAAATATGCTATAAATAACATATTTGACATTAAGTTAACTGTTAGCTATATTTTGCTACAAGCACCCATAGAGAACATTTAGTGTTAAGGACTATAGAGCACTTAATGACATCAAAAACATTTGTGTTGAATTATTTATATTAGGAGCTTGAGGCAGTAATATAACAACATGTAATGTCTTACTTCACTACTTTTCACATTTTTGGGGTCTGTAAAAATGTATTCATGTATTTAATTTACTATTTCTAAATGACCATGTGATAAATGAATGGCTGCTGAAATGTATAAATTAAAATATTTAGCAAAATTACAGTTTAACTGTATTTTGAAAACCATATAAAACCACGCCACTGGAGTCTGTTACATAAAAAGTTAAAATTTTTCATTCAGTTAAATAAAAACATGGCTTAGTCTAAGTTGAATCGAAAAAATAAGACGGATTACCCCTGACTAACTACTAATTAGACAAATTCTTAAGACACTGTCTTAATGCAAAGGCTACTTTTATGCAGCTGGCCTCTGATTAGCGTTAAAATCATTATAAATAAAATTCCATATCTATTTAAAAAATTTACAAAAATAGCATGGAACTTTGGAGATTTGTGTGAATTTGAGTCTCATTTGAAGTTCAATGAGACTCTTAACACCAAAAATGTGGAAATGCGGCTCGGAAATCTCAGGCCAATGAATAGCAGTGTGTCCTAATATCACTGTCTAAAGTGCTTGTGTCTAAATGTGGAAATGTGGAAGACCAGTCAAAAGGAGTCACAAGATTTTGCAAAGATAAAGAAAAAGGCTGAAGTCAGAACTCAAAGTGGGATTTAAGGGCAGTTCCTTGTGCTACCTTTGCAGGTAGGGGATGGGGTCCAAGTGCCATTCTCCAAGCACACACTCCTGCTAGAACCCTCCATGGTGTAGCCTGCGTAACATGAGTACACCACCACATCTCCAAACTGGAACACTGCCCCACGGACTACCCCATTTGCCACGTACAGTGGTGGGCCGCAGGAAATCCCTGTGTGTGATTAAAATGGACCGGACCAGTAAGTTAGAAAGGAAGATTTCTCAGCATGGCTGAGCAGTCCATTGAGGAACTTTTTGGGCCTTTTAAGGTTTGTTATGTTCAAACGGTTCAATCTTCACATTTCTTTTGTGTACCAGGAAGTCTAATTAGTTTTGGGAGCATACAAACAAAACAGGAGATCACAGTATCCTCCATATCTGATAACAGTGATGCTACAAGCAGTGAGTGAAATTCAACAGGTGTCTCACAGAGAGAAAAGTGATTATATACACATACTGCCAGCATCAGGTTTCATAAAATGGGGTGAAGTGCTTGTCAACGATAAAAAAAAGAGGTAAAAAAATAATATATTATTCTGCAGAGCTAGCATGCAAAGGATCAAAATATCACAAATTATACAACACAACAAATGAGCATTAATTAACTATGAGAGCAGGCTTCTAATATTTTGAAAGACTGCATGCAGAAGTAACTAATACAGATAGTAGGGATACCATGCATTAAGAAAAGTAGCCGTTATTGTGATGCTGCAGCCTGAATGAGGAACGGACTATATAGGTCAAATTTTACTCCTCGAGTTGCTGTAATCAGTAGCTGTGCTTGAGTCAGAGCGATTACACACAGTTCAAGTTCTTTGGCTCAAAGTCCAAGGTGTCTTAACCAACCACAACCTCAAGTTTGCATGTTTGGATTCTATTTTGCCGATATGCAAGTTGGGTACATGGTTTTGTAGAACCACACAGGCTGCATGGTATAGAGAGGTGCAGCTAAGACAAGCTTAAATATGCTTTAAAATAGGACCCAAAGACATGAAATTAACCTGGGCTACACATCCATTTATTAACATGATTTTTTTCATGTAATGCCACTGTAAAATACAGTAAAGATGGATATAACGAATGCGTGTACTCACTCTCACACACTGCACTGATGGGGGTCCAGGTCTGATCACTCCTGCAAGTTAAGGTGGCGATAACTTTTCCCTGGTTACCTTTGACCCGCTGACCCTTAGGACAAGTGACAGACACGGACTGGCCTACCAGGAAAACCATCTGAGTAGTGTTGAAACTGCCTCCAGACCAGCCAGGAGGAGGGGGGCATGATTTGGCTGTGGAGGTTGGCGGATAAGATTTGAGTCATTTACTGCATGTCTATTTTTACTTAAAAGTACTGTGAACAGAATTGATGACTAACAAAAAAAAAAAAACCCAGACCAACAATGAAGTAACATATTCTTAGAAATATGACACTAAGTTTGTGTTCCGTGTGGGAGAATAAGGTATTCTGGAGTGTTCTCACTGATGAAGGCTTAACAAGAGTCTTTTACTAGTTAGGATGTGAAATTACTTTGTTGTTGTGAAATGTCTGTTGGGAAAAGTCCAGCAAAGTTAGCGCAAATAAAAGAATGTCTGTATTTGAAAGGTTGTGAGTGAACAGAAAACTTAATTAAGTCAATGAACAAACAGTTTATTGGATATCATAGTGCATGACATACGTATACAGACAGGGAAAGATGAACTCCAGGAGCTGTTTCCCACACACATGATGATAGACTCTCCCTGCAGTGTGTAGCCTTTGTCACAGTGAAACTCAAGAGCACGTCCACTGGACAGGTTGTGCTCCTGCACCTTTCCATTTAATAAGTCTGTTATACTCCCACAGCCATCTGGAACTGGTATTTCGTGTATATGTACATTTGTGAAAAAGGGAAAATAATAATAATAAAAGTTAAATAGAAGATCACAGAAACACTTTGATCTTATACTGTGTTACTTAAAAGCTAAAGAGTAACAGTTTATGTATTCTTACATTCACATGATGGTGTAGGTAAGCTCCATTTTCCATCTGCTTGACAAGTGAGGTTCTGTGAACCAATTAAACTCAGTCCTGGATGACATGTATAAGTCACAATACTTTGGTATGTCTGACCGCTGGGCATAGTAACTGCATGGGGAACCACTGGTGGAGGACCACATGACACGGCTAAAAGCAAGAGGCAAAAGATGAGTTTAGAAATCAAGAAGAATGATTTTGATAATAATATTAATAATGCATTTCTTTCTTCACAACAATAGCATGTTTTAGATTGTGAAAACGTCTTACTAGCACACACTGGCTGAGTTCCACTCCAGGTTTTATCACCTTGACATGTCTGAACAGAATCACCCTGCATGATGAGAAATACATACATGATACATTCTCTTGTTTTTCTCTTATTCATCTTTATTAGGAACACATTTATGGGAGGAATATTGCATTAGATTAGTTACAAAATAATATAAGCTTTGCTGACACTGAATTGAAGTGTTCTGACTACATAAGGTCCCTGCCTGCAACCTGAGACACTGGAGTCCAGCATCCCTGCAACCTTATATAGTACAAGCTGTGTGAAAAAATTGATGGATTAAAGTAATGTACCTGTAGTTCAAAACCTGGTAGACAAGTATGGCTAATAATATCTCCATAATTGTAGCTCTTGCCCTCAACCAAGCCATTGAGAATGGGGAGAGGCTTCTCACAAATAACAGGCACACAAGACTTGGAAGAGAAAGGTGGAGACCATTTGGTAGAGCCCTGAATAAAATAAAAGGGAAATTACATCCTGAGACATCATTACACAAAATTATCACCAAATGATTCAAGGAGCGTCCATCGAAAATTATTATCTTGACAAATCACTTACTGAACATTCAGATAATCCAGGTCCCTCAAGATAGTACCCTGGTCTACATGAGATAATGACTGTTCCTCCTACAGGTGTAAGCTGCTTGCCTGTAATAACTACATGGGTAAGATTAGCAGGCAGGATACAGGGTGAAGGTCGGCATCTGACGCTGTGTTTGGACCAGGTGCCATCAATTTGACAGGTCATTGAGTCCGTCTTTGTTGCCAGCTCAAAGCCTTCTTTGCACCTGTGTCAAGTGAAAAAGTTTAGTTTAAAGGAACACTTCACTTTTTTGGGAATAGGCTCATTCTTCAACACCCCCAGTGTTAATAAGAGTTTTACCGTTATGGAATCTGACCATAGCACTTTTAAATTATATGTAGTTGTTTCAGTGATCAACATTTAGCTCTCTAACCTTCTACAAATTAACATAATGTTTATAACCATGTCAGATATGTTTTTAAGTTTTTTAAGTTAAGGTTTTTTTTTATGTTTATTTCTTTTATTGGTCAAACAAACTCCATAATATAGCCTAACAGAAAGTGAAGTGACTTGTGGCCATTTATGGAGACCCATACTTGGAATTCATGCTCTGCATTTAACCCGTCCAAGTGCACACACACAGCAGTGAACACACACACCATGAATACACACCCGGAGCAGTGGGCAGCCAATGCTGCGGCACCCAGGGAGCAGTTGGGGGGGATCGGTGCCTTGCTCAAGGGTCTCACCTCAGTCATGGTATTGAAGGTCCCTGCCAGACCTGGGACGCAAACCCTAGTAAAACTCCCTATCCATTAGGCCATGACTGCCCCAAGGAACTTTTAAGAGTTGGACAAGCAGGAGTATATTTCAAGTGAGAGGTGACATTTACCTCCAGTTGTACAGTTAAATTCTAGCGGAAAAAATAAACAATAACACTCCTTAAACGATCTCAGTGGAATTGTAGTCTATTTTGGAAGGCAAGGAAGTACATCCTAACAGGGTGGAAAATTAGTTTAGGCACCTGAAGAAGCTAATCAATATCTTCAAGATCACTAGAAAGTTGCAGGCAGGTGTGTTTGGTTAGGCTTGGAGCTAAACTCCAGGACCGAAGTTGCCCATCCCTGGTTATATTTAAAAATATTTAAAGGTTTTTATCATTTCATTGTTTATATTTCTAGTGGAAGATTAACTATTATAGTAGTAAGTATTATAGTAGTAATAGTAACAAATACCAGGGCTTGTACAAGGTGCTTAAAATGCCTAAAGTACATGACTTTCACTGCTGCTTGCACAGGGAGCGTGTCTTGCTAGATTGGGGCTATGGTACGGTAGCAAACTTCCTTGATTATTATGCCAGAATGGGAGTATAGTTCCTAATCATATCAGCCAATATCATATAAAACAACATGAAGTTATATATTATGTAGATCTACAGAAGAGTCATGTTTTGAACAGAAAAAAAATGAATGCTACTGGTCTATTTGGATACAATTATCTATGCTAAGCTATGCTAAAAGTTCAAAAACCCGGAGATCAGCTGAATAGATTCCAAAATGATAAACTTATTAACTTTGGGGGAGTTTGAGAATGAGCAAATTTCCAAAAAAAGTGGATTATACCATTAAAGTATATTAGCATTTTCATTTGTACCTAGCCTTTATTGGATATTTTTGTTATGTCAAATTACCTGTACTGAGCTTTGCTGCCATATGTCAACACCACTCCAGCAGTTTCTGCATTTGGGACAAGAGGCGGCACTCCACAAGAAACAGGCTCACAGTTCAGGTTTGGCTCTCCCCATCTGCCAAACCTTCCACAGGAGAGATGGGGAACACCTTTCAAATGATATCCTGGCCTACAGCGGTAAGTGACCGTGTCAATGGAGTATGCAACACCGCCCTGTACGACAGCATTAGGCACAGCTGGAGGTGGGCTGGAACATCTCCCTCGGGTGCAGATGGGTACTCCTGGACTCCACACTCCACCCTTGTCGCATAGTGCCTCTGTGGGTCCAAGAATTTTGTAGCCTTCATCACATCGGAACCAAATGCTTGTGCCACAGGTGTGGTCTCGGCCAAGAATAGTACCGTATTTAATAACTGGGGGACTGCAAACACAAGGTCGGCATTCTGGTACTCGACCCAGCCAGACACCCTCGGCAGCACATCGTAAAACTGTACTGCCAACGATCTCATAGCCTGGGAAGCAAATATACTCCACAACATCATCGAAATTAAAGCTTGATCCATTCAGGTAACCATGGCTGATGTCCTCAGGTGGGTCACACGTGACTATGTCACACCGCGGAGGAGGGTCATCCCATAGTCCATCTGCTCTGCATATTAGTGTTGGATTTCCTGTCAAGACGTATCCAATGTCACAAGCATACCGAACCATGCCGTTGTAACCATAATCTGTGCCTGTTACTCTGCCATTTTCAATTACCGGTGGTTGACCACAATTGGCTGGGAGGCACTTTGGAGGAGCCTCGCTCCAACTGCCATTGGCTAAACAAACACTGGTTGGTGCTCCCTGTAGAATGAATCCAAGATTGCAGCTGAACAGCAACCTCTTTCCAAAAGTAAAGTCATCTCCTCTTACTAAAACATCCTTTGATACAACAGGTCGCCCACAGGAGATTGCTCTACACGATGGAGCTTTGTTGTCCCATTTCCCATCAACCTGGCAAGTTCTAGTTTCAGCTCCCTCGAGGACAAACCCCTTATGGCACTGATAGTAAATAAGCGCCTTGAAGTTAAAAGATTTTCCAATCACCTCACCATTTGCAATGCCTCCAGGATTACCACAAGTGATGGGCAAACAACGAGGAGCATCATCGCTCCACTGCTTTCCAGAAATGCACTGTCGAATAGTCTGTCCATTGAGTTCGTAACCATGCTCGCAACTGTACTCCGCAAGGCTACCATGTGCGCTGTCTGTTACTATTACTGTTCCATATTCAGGGCTAGGTGGAGTCTCACATTTTGCCGGAGCACACACAGGAGCAGTCCCATTCCACGTGCCATCTTCTTGGCACATCAATACAATGTCACCTTTCCTTTCATATCCAGAATGACAATGATATTGAACCAGAGAACCATGAAAAAAGTTGTCTAAAGGTAAATGCTGGCTTGTAAGTGCGTCATCTTCTCCTGACAGTTCTTTGACCTTCGAGTAATCACCAAAATCAATATGAGGAGGTAGGCCGCAGTCAGCAGGCATGCATTTGGGCTCAGAGCTTGACCAGCCATGTTCTTCGCAAGTGAGATGATTATTACCAACTAGTAGGAATCCTGGAAAGCAGCTATAGAAGATAGTAACCCCAAACTTGCGGTCCCGTCCTTCTACAAAGCCATTCTCAATCGGTTTTGGAGGAGAACAGTAGACCTGCACACAAGTAGGAGCCTCCTGGTGCCACTGTCCATTCTCCAGACAAGTAAGAATTTCTGGGCCTTGCAAACGGTACCCTCTGTGGCACGAATATGTAACTGATTGGCTAAACTGAAGCCTGGAGTATCTAACAGAGCCATTGGGAATCTCCTTGGGTGCAGCACACTTAACGGGGTGACATATAGGTACACCTCCTATCCACTGTCCACTCTGACCACAAAGCACAGTGTTGTTACCTGCTAAATCATACCCTGCTTTACAGCTATAGACAGCAGTACTAAGATACATTAGTCCTTGAACATCCACAATTCCATTTGGTATGTCTTCAGGATGTGGGCATTCAACAGGTATACATTCGGGATAAGGTTTACTCCAGTTCCCATCTGCCTGGCAGCGGACAGAAGCTTGTTTCCGGAGCGTAAAGCCATCCATGCAAGAGTAGGTCACCACACTACCAAAGTAGGACAGTGAGTCAGATGGGTCACCAAAGGCAACCTCAGGGGGAGGTCCACAAAAGACTTGTTTGCAGACTGGAAAAGAGTCATTCCACTCCTGGGATGGGGTACAACGAAGAGTTCGTGCACCATGGAGAACATACCCTTCCTCACAAGAAAGCTCCACAGTGCCCGAGTCAGAATCTAATCCACGCAGTACAAGGTGATTCTCCTCTAAAGGTGGTTCAGGGCACTGTACTGGGGAACAACGTGGGGTTATGCTCTTGTCCCAATTTCCAAACTTTAAACAAGTCCATATAGAATCTCCAATGAGTTCATATCCTTCATTGCAGGTAAATTCCACCTTGCTGCCGACTTCAAATGTGGAGCCGTAATAACGGCCATTTTTGATATCAGGTGGGGTAGGGCACGTGAGGAGGACACAAACAGGAAGATTGTTGTTTGACCACTGCTTGTTGGCCATGCATATCCGGTCAGGCTTTCCATTTAGGCGATACCCATCATTGCAAGCATAGGTTACTCTACTGCTATATACATAGCCATTCTTTCTTATTTGGCCCTATAGAGGAAAAATGCAAATATTTCTTAATACAGATGCATTAAAATGAAAATTCTATTATATTTTAACTAAATAAAAAAAATGAAAAAATGAAATAACTATGGTACCAATATATCATGTATTACTGGGAGACAGTATTGTATTTACCTGGATAAAACCATTTGGCAAGTGAGGTGGGCTGGGGCAGGAAATAGGTTGGCATGCGGGCAAGACACCTCCCCACTCACCATTGGCTTCACATATTCTCCTCTTCTCTCCTCGAATGAAATAACCTTTATCACAGCTGTATGCAATCACCGCTCCAAAACTATAATTGTTCCCACTTACATAACCCTTCTCAATACTGTCTGGCTTCGAACATCTGACAGGCATACAGCCAATGTCCAAAGGCGAGGGTGCCCACTCTCCCCCAATCATGCATTTCAGGGTTCCTGTTGTGTTGAGAACAAAGCCCTCCTCACACTTGTAGCTGACCTCTATGTTGCTTGCATACTTTGGTTTGTTGTTGGAGTCCAGAATGGCATGAGGTAAATCCGGGGGACGCAGACAGAAGTTGGCAATGCAGTGAGGAATGCCAAATCCATCTGGAGGTGCCCAAACACCTTGGGCATTGCAGAACAATTTTGTATTGTCACCAGCAGTGTAGCCATCATCACAGAAGTAGATAGCAGTGTCTCCAAAAAGCTGGTGTCCAGTGTCAGGTAAGGCATGGTCAACTTGGGGTGGTGGTCCACAAGATCGAGGCACACACTGGGAAGAATTACGAGTCCAGTTGCCACTTGGGAGGCATTCCTGAGTTTCTACACCAAGGAGGGTGTAACTACAATAAGACATATTTAACAAATCATTACCAGAGTGACTGAAAAATATATTGAATAGGCCATCAAACATTATTTTACAATCTGATCAAATAATTTGCCAGCATAATATGCATATATGAGAATAATTACCCCTCTTTGCAAACATAGATGATCCTGCTACCCAGTGTAAAGTTGTCGCCCTTAATCACAGCATCCTTCAAAGGAGGAGGTTTGCCACAGTCCACTCTGGCACACGTGGGGGGAGGAGATGCCCACTCTCCTGATGACTCACACTTCAGTTCCATGACACCCTGCAATCTTTACACCAAAAAACAGGAAAGTCAATACATTCTGTGACATCTAGATTGTATAAGAGCCAACCATTTGAAAATGTTTTCCTGTTTATACCAAAGGTTGGTAACCTAATGCACATGTGCTAACATCAACATTATTTTTAATGTTCTAGAAACATTAAAAATAGCATTTCGTGACAAAAAAGTTTGCAGACCCCTGTCCTATACTGTTCCTGCTACACTTTTTATAAAGTCAGTAATGAAAAATGTATAAGATTTTACCTGTATCCTTCTATGCATGTGTACGTTAGTGTGGAGAGGTACACTTTCCCGTTGAGGGTATACTCCGCATAATCCACCTCTGGAGGCTCACCACAGGTAACAGGCTGACAAACGAGGGGCTCTCTGCTCCACTTTAAATTAGATTGACACTGGCTTTCTATTGGCTCCTGAGGGACATAGCCCTTCTCACAACTGCGGCAGAGCAAAAAATAAAAAGCTTATTTACATACTAACACACAAAACTATTGACCTTTCTTATTATGTTATTAAAGTAGTCTATCTCAAATTTAAACAGTTCTTTTTAAAATTCACTATACAGTACCTCTAGAAACACTACATCTAACAGTGACAGTGATACCTGAAAGTCACCTTGCTTCCGTATGTGAAGTTTGACCCTTTCATGATTCCATATTCAGGGAGAGTGGGATGAGCACAGGATAGGGCTGTTGGTGGAAATCATTAGAAACAGCTTATGCTTAGTGTTTTCAGTGAAGTGTGGACTTCAGACAGTAATTGTCGTTATCACTGCATTAAATCACTGCAATGCATCCAGAGCGTATCGGGAATCCACCAAAACAGAATACATGTAACTTTGATTGACATACAGTAAGTGGCTAAGGTTTAAGAGGATAATGCTCAGTCTGCTGGATTGTTAACTGCTAAATTGTTCCAGTAATATGGACTGAACAAAACTGATCAATGTTTTTTATCAGATTAAGTACCTATATATACACAAAGAGACTTTATATCTCCATAATCAAGCCAGCTTCTCATTGAGACTGAGAAACAATTTGTGTGTGTTGGGAAATACAAATACAATTTTAAATAGCTGGGCAATTCCATGCGAAAGTCAGCCTTACCATGAAAAAAATAAAGTTTTTACCTAATGAACAAAACAGCTCATTTCTATTCTTTGCTCTTATAATATAATGTGTTACCGATATGACCATTACAGACGTGACCGTTACAGATGCTTCATATTAAATTATATGCACACTGACACAGGTGTTATTTACAATATTGCTGATGACTGTGTATGGCCATACTGCTGTGATTAGAGCTGGGCATCGAGGTCGATACTATTTAGGTAACGACCGAATTGCCTCAATACAACTGAGTATCAAAAACTTCTCTTTGTTCTGTACCCAATTTCGATACCTAAAGGGGTTAATCTACTAGCATAATTTACTAGCATACTGACCTGCGTGTGACGCTTCCGGTGATATTAACGTCTTGAGCCTCACTAAATGAGGATATAAATACAGTAGGCTACATGAATAACATCTACATGAATAGCATTTGACGGTTTCATTTGAGTAAATCTATCATCATATCATGTACACACAGAACTGTAAAGGTATTCATGGCAAGCCGTCAAAATAAAAGTTCGGCAGCAGAAATATATTACTATTGTTCAGTAGAATGTTCATAATAGGCTACTACAATTATTAAAACAGTATTTCAAAATCATTAAGAAAATAAAGAGGCAGGGACGGCATACACCTTGATGTAAAATAATTCAAGCAAAATTCAGGGAACCAAATGAGAGAATTTTTTTCTTTTTAACTTCCATTAGCCTATCACTTAGAATGACCCCAGAGGTCAAAAATCTAAAATATTTTAACAAGTGTTTTTGCATGATTTTGTATTGAAACTCTTCCATCATTGTCTTGTCTTTTTCACCGTACTTTTCTTGTCAGTCAGCTCGACTCACTTTCCTGTTGTGATAAATGAAATCTGATCCGTACACGACTGTCGTTTGTTCGATGCGCTGCATTGAGCAGCCACTTTCACTTTACTTGTCTGTACTCTCACCAAAATAAATTATGTTTATTATTATTTTAAAAACTTCACAAAGACGTGTGGGACGGTGTCACGGTGGGCAAGTGACAAAACCAGTTTAGCGGCCTGTTATCACCGATGCAGCAAGCCTGCTCATTATATGGATTATAGGCCTATTAGTTAAATAATGGCTTAAAAAAAAGGTTTTATACCTTCTCCATACAACACATATTGTTTCTTCTGGTTTGTGCATTGTAATTTGCAGAAAGTCAACAAAATATGTTGTCTCCCAGAAACTCACATCCGAAACACATATGTATTTCCCTCATTTAAAATAAAAATCAGGTTTATAGGTTGATTTTTTTCTGATATCTGAACTAAGGGTTTTAGAAAAATATAAAGAGATATATTGGTAAAGAATACTATTTATGAGAATTTATATTTCAGGTTTTGACTGTCACGTCCATAATGCTGGAATTGCCCAGCTGTCTTCTTATTTAATATAGTTAAAAATGCAATTAATTCCTGTCAGCAGCCATTTCAACAGTCTTTAGTGTCACTTAATTTATTTCAAAACAATCATACTAACATCAAACATTAAACAAACCAGTGTATACAGGCAAAGAGCAGCTCAAATAAACAGATCTGAAAGCTAGGCCTACCTTTACAGTATGGGTCATCTCCCTTCCAAATTCCTTCTTCTGTGCAGGATAGATGGGATGAGCCAATCAATTCATAGCCTTCTTTACAGGAAAAGAACACTTCACTGCCCGTGATGAAATTACTGCCCTCACGGTGCCCAAACTCAGGAACACCTGGATCTCTACATTTTACTGGCTCTAGTGAGAATAAAAAAACAAAATAATTTTCTTCAGTCAACAAACATGTTACATGTGTGGGCTGTAAGCACAGTCATCTGTGACTGGTGGAAACTGTAAATGTCCAGTTCAGGAGATTGTTGTACCTGTACAGTTTCTTCCATCTCCACTGTAAGGAGGTATGCAGGTGCATATATGAGAGCCGTCAGTGTTTTGACAACTAGCGTGCTCATCACATTCAGAGCCCAGAGAACATTCGTCCACATCTGCAATATGAGCACAGACCAACACAATAAGGACAAACAATATGTAAAATGATATTCTAGGTCCCAGGAGCACTTTCGATGCTTGATAACTCTGGTATAGACCTATTGTCTATTGAAAGCTTCCCTCAGGTTCTTTCCCTGATTTGCTGTGTATCTTACCTAGACATGCAGGTGGGTTGCCAATCCATTTACCATTGTTGGTACACAACATCTTACTCTCGCCTAACAGGTAGAATCCTTGTTTACACTGATAAAGCACTGTACTCCCAGCATAGAAATCCTCTCCATGATACTGCCCATGCTCCAGGTCAGGCGGAGGACCACATTCCACACCTACAGATAAAGAGAAAGGCCCCGGTACAGATTAACGTTGATTCTAGTACTGGGTAATGAATAATGATAATACTATACAAACTATTCCTTTGCTGGTGTTACGGCATGTGTTTATGTACATTTTAAAACGTTCAATTTAAGTTGTATGACTGTACATCAGCACAGCGTAGGTATATTCACTGTAATGGTCATTTTGAACAAGCGTTTGTTTAAACAGCCATCATATGCCTTTGGTGTGTCCTCTATTGCATATCTGTGGATTCACATCACTCACGTTCACATATTGGTTCTGCGTGGCTCCACTGGCCTCTGTTTAGGCACTGCTGCACTGGCTCTCCCACCAGATAGAACCCAGGACTACAAGAGAACTGCACCTTAGAGCCCGGACTCACAGAATTAGTGGATGAGCGCAGTTGAGGAACAGAAGCATCCACCAGGGGGCAGTCTAACAAAGACCAAAACGTTGGACAAAAATTTTTTACATTTTCTTAACACTAAATAAAATAAAACATACTTATGTCAATGATTTCTAAACCATTATCCCAAAAATGATTTATGATGACTGTTGTTATTGTGTGGTAGTTAGTCTCCTAAAATTAAAAATGTTATGGAAAATTAGGACAGCAGTGATGTGTTCCCCTGTGCACACACATGGTTTAATGATACTAACACTGTATAAGACTTGATTCTTACCAGCACAGAAAACGCTCTTGCTGCCGGTCTTAACTCGGCCTGTGACTCCTCCTAAGAAGTCAGGCCATGCAAATACGTTCCCTTTCTGCAGATCACGTGGGCAGCTACTGGCCAGAGACTTGATCTGAGAATAGTAGAAATATGAACTTTTTCTCTTTTTTCCGTCTCTGTACTTTGTTTACTTACGAATAAGGAATGTGTATAAACTGTTACCTGCTGTGGTGTTAAAACATAGTTCCATATATTAAGCTGGCTAAGAGTGCCCACAAAGGACTCCACTGGGTTGAAGCCATCTCCTCTCTGGTCCTGATCCTGTCCAAGTACCAGAGCACCCCCCCCTGTTTAAAGTAAGTACAGAGCAAACATTTCAGTTTCCAGACACACATTCTCTTTGAAATACCATAAGTAAAACATTCTTATTAAAAAAAATCCTTATTAAGTAAAAAGGTCAACCTGGTATGGTGGTGCCAACGGATAGTCCTTTCCCTCCATCTGAAGGGCTCCCATCGATATAAACTCTCCAATCACCATCCTTGCTGCGCCATGATACACCAATATGATGCCAGAGGCCATCATTTACTGCTGGGCAGTCAGTGATCCGCTCCTTGCCATTAATGTATAAAACCCACCTGAAAGTAAAAGAGAAACAAAAGGGAAGAGGGATACACAAGAAGTTCATTATACAAAAAAAATGTCAAATCATGTCATAGTATGTAACCATATTTAGTTTAGTTATGTAAATACAAATTTAGCAACTTTTAAATAAAACTCTCACCCATTATAGTCAATGAGGAGAAAGGCATTGTCACTTCCCTCCACAGCATAAGAAATGGGAGTTCCATAATTAACAGTGTCTGACGACCTCATCCAAAATGTACATGTGATCTGTGTAAGTGATGGCATGTGGCCATCCATCATTACATAACCATGAATACCAGAAACTTCAAACTCCAGATCAAAAGAGTAGGGCATTTCTGTTTGAAAAAAGGAAAAGACAGCAGATGATATGTGATTATCAAGGGGACATATTAATTATCTTAACATTTTTAGCATTTTTTTAAAGAATATTTTTAGTTAAATTTTAAGGAAAAAAATACATATTTAAAAATGACAATTTTATTTACAAAAATAAATTCTAAATCATTTTCTTATTGCTAACACACATCTCTCAGATCTGTCACATCTCTCTCTATCAGTAAGATGCAGAAGTTAAAAGAAAAAAAAAAAAAGTTTTTGTAGATTACTTCTAATAAATTACATGTTTTAACTGGGGAGGAAGTTTTTAAAATTTTTAAAAATTACAGTTTGGTGTCACAATAGATCAAACTTTATCTGAAAACGTCTATGAAAAATTTATTCTGTGCAGCAGGGTGTAAAAAAAAAAGGTCTAATGAATCATTTTAAAGGCTGCTAGTAATTCTGGGAACGCGTCTTGAAGAAACATGCCACTTTTTCTTGAAAATAGGCTAATATTTCAACTCCCTTAGAGTTAAACAGTTGAGTTTTACAATTTTTGAATGCATTCAGCCAATCTTTGGTGGTAGCACTTTAGCTGCAAGAGATCACTGATTCTGACTAGACCAGTTAGCATCACATTCAAAAACGACCAAAGAGTTTCGATTGTATCCCTATTTAAAACTTGACTCTTCTATAGTTACATTGTGTACTAAGACTGTCATAAAATTGGAGTGAGATTATAGTTCCTAGTTAAAGGGTTAACTAGGAAAAAATACCCTCACGTTGTTCCAATCAGACCTTTTTCATCTTCAGAACACAAATTAAGATTATTTTGACCACATCAGAGAGCCATCTGACCCTCCATAGGAGTTTGAAATGACATAAGGGTAATTATTGACAGAATTTTCATTTTTGGATGAACCATTTAAATCAGCCTAGTAAATCATACCTTTTCATTTTCTGTCATCTTAGTACACAACTACAACTACAGAACAGTCAAGTTTTAAATAGGAAAATATCAAAACATTTTTCAGCGTGATGCTAATGGTCTAATCAGATTCAATGATCTATGCTAAGCTACAGCTAAAAGTGCTACTGCTCTAGTAGAGTTGGAAAATGAAAAAAAAACAAAAAAAATTAAGCACAAAGGCTGTCTCTAAGAAGCCCCTGTAAAACCTCTCTCTATGATGATGATTTTCCATTATTTCTTTCATCTCTTTCCCTCTATACCTGTCTCACACCTGGTTCCGTTGAACCCAGGAGGGCATCGGCAGGTGAAAGTGGCTACTCCATCCACGCAAGTTGCTCCATTCAAACACAAATTTGGATCACAATCATCTATGTCCACCTGGCATAGTCTGCCTCTGTATCCATTCAAACATTCACACCTGATCGCAAATGTGAGACAGTCTATTATCAATCATAAGTCAGTTGTAATAAACACAATGCATTATAACCATCCTCCTAACGCACAAACAGTGTCTACAAAGGCTTCCTCACTAACCTGAAATCATTGACAGCATCCACACATGTTCCTCCATTCAGACAGGGGGCGCTGTAGCACTCATCAACATCAACTTCACAGTTGTCGCCACTGAAGCCCTGAGGACATGTACAGAAATACCCACCCTCCAAATCTTTACAGACACCTCCGTTTTGACATGGGCTGGAAGCACACTCATTTATTTCCAACTCACAACGTGGACCTAGACGTAAACGACAAAAGATATTGCTTGTAACTCGACTGATGCCTTACAAATTAAGAACTTCCAGTTTAATTTATTAATGACATTATATACGTTAGTGAACAGGTGTAGCAGAGGTGAGGTGCTGACCTGTGAATCCATCTGGACAGCTACATGTAAAGTGATTAACTTCATCCATGCAGAGCCCTTCATTCAAACATGGAGAAGAGCTGCACTCATTCACCTCTGCCTCACACATCAAGCCTTCCAGAGACAAAATATAACACAGGACAAGCATAAAAGCATATGGAATATCATTTTACCTCACACTGGTGACAATCAACAAGCACCAATACTTAAATACTACTATTAGAATCTATATAACCATCCTATTTATTCGTTTCTGGGCAGATTTCTTTTAGGATACACGTTTTTTTTTAAATGATAATGTCATTACACTCCTTTCATCATCAAAAAATAAAAATGGTTTTGATCATGTTTTAGCCATTTTTACTTTACCAATAACAGAACAGGATAGAAAGTGGATGGAAACTTGGCTAATGTTGATTATTTTTACTTTAAAAAATCTTAAGCAGTTTATACACTGTTTGAGATCAATTTCATTATTTTTGTTTTGATTTGTCTTCGTACTTTCACTTAATTTATTTTCAATTTTGCCTCTCTTGCCACCTCAAACAAAACACCCCAGACCCACACAGACATTTGAAGAACAAAAACACTTCAATTCAATTCTCCATATCTAGGGCAGCCACATGCTTAATCATGGCCACGTTTTAAAGAGGAGAGACAATGGCCTGAATGGAAAAAGTGCTGTAAGGTTCTGAGAATGAGAGCTTGTGTAGTTCCACTGCCAGACTCAAGAGATTCAGAGACAGCTAAATCCATCACAATAATTAGACTAAAGAAAAGACTTTAGAACCCTCAACAGAGAGGAATTTTGGATTTGGGGTTTAACTGCCTCAAACATTTCATTCGTAGAACTCAGCTTTCACAGTTACACTGGGATTCCCCAGTGTGATGCTGAAGCTGATGTCATTTTCTCTTACCCACAAACCCAGGCTGACACTGACACTGGAAATCTCCCATGCCATCTCTGCACAAGCCACCATTTTGACAAGGAATAGAATCACATTCATCAATGTCGCTCTCACACTTGGCTCCTGTAAGGCAATGAATGAGGAAAATGAGAAAAAAAGTGGGTGTTCATTCATCTCAACCACAGTGGCTGAGGTAAATCTATCAAAATTATGTAGCATATTACCAGACTAACTGAATTATTAAAACATAATTTGAGTTGTCCCCAAAACAACTTGAAACACGTTGCAGTATGTACAACTACAGAAAGTATGAAAAAAAACGGTACATAGGGCAACAGTTTAGAAAGTTGTTTTCCATAAGCCGACTGAACTTAACAGCTGGTTTTTCAATGTTACTAGTGAGTTATGCCTACAGAACATGCCAAACCTGTGAATCCTGGAAGACATGTGCATACATATCCAACACCGACTTCCTCACAAGTGCCTTGGTTTTGACATGGATTCAGGAGACATTCATGGAACATCTGAAGAAGAAAAGAACTACATTTTCAGCTATTTTACTTTAGCCCCCAGAGGGTGCTATGACATCAACAATAATACAACAATACAATAGGCAACAACAATAGGTAAGGTTAGATATTGACCAAAAATATAATAAAAATAGCAAAGCAATAGGCACCTTAAAAAACAAAATGACATAAGAACCTTCTTTAGTAATATTTTAACAAAAGAAAAAAAATATTAAGGGACTTTATGATGTCAGTTTTGATGCAAAGATGCATATTAAGATCACAACAATTCGGAACATGATCCAATACTTTAATGAAATGTTGTTTGTGCTATCTTTCCTTGAAATAAGACAATTGGTATTTAGTATTTAATGGCATATATACATTTATACTTCCAAATTCTTATTAGGGTGATCCCAACATGAACACATTTGACAATGAACACTATGAACCAACTTCTGAGAGTGAGAAGACGACTCACCTGGCTACTGACTTGATAATCTTTTCTCACAACAATTTCTGGCGCTGCAGTTGCACTTTCCTCTTTAGGCAGGAAACTGGAGCCAAAGCCTGAGTCAGACCAAGAGAAAAGAGGGAAAAAAGTACAAGGAGGAGACAGAAATTAGAAAATGAAACAGACAGAATAAGCACAACACATGCATAAAAAAAGATGTGAAAGAGGAGAATTTCTGCTGTCAAAACTGGAAAACATTTTCCAAAGGCATTCATCACCCTCATCTTTTCCACACTGAGGCACTTTTTTCCTGCGTGTACAGAGAATCAGATTCCATTATGTGCATTGGATTCTCATTGCAAATCATTCATATACCTACCCAAAGTCTGAAAATGACCAATATATTCCATGGATGAATGAATGAAGAAGCCCTATACTCACCATGGTCTTGCACAAGCATTACTACATATCACATTAAAGTTGAAGCGTGACATTTATTTATGTTAAAATGCTTCCGCTTACCAAGCCTGCCTATAATAAGCTGTTAAGCAGAGAATTTTACGAGTGGAAAAAAAACATTATTTTTCGAATTCTGGTTGCTGGTCCCACTGGTGACGCAGAAATTACGTGCATAAACTATTCATTCCCAATATCAGATCTGGACACATAAAACTACCATTCAAGTTTGGGGGCCACTAAGATTTTTACAGAACTTTTATTCAGCACGGACACATTAAAAAAGATCAGAAGTGACAGTAAAGACATTGTTACAATGGATTTCAATGTCAAATAAATGCTGTTATTTTTTAACTTACTTTTCATTAAATATCCTAAAATTATTAAGCAATACCACCATTTTCAAACTTGATAATAATAAGAAATGTTTCTTAAGAACCAATACAGCCTATTAGAATGACTTTGTGACGTTGAAGACTGGAGTAAAGGGTGCTGAAAATTCAGCTTTGCCATCACAGGAATACATTTTCTCTGAAGCAGATCTATGGGTTTTTTGTAACAAAAATATTTCTATTTTTAAAATTATAACTGAAATTACTGACTTCCAGCAACGGCTGTGTACGTGTTTGTGAATGAGTCAGCCAAGAAGCCGGAACTCTACAGTAATTTCTCATGAACGTGCATACAACCATTGCTGGAAGTCAGCATTACCCAGCTTGAAAAAGCCAGGGTGAATTGTTTTTAAATAGTTCATTTTTTGAGTGAAATATTCCTTTAAATAAAAGCTTTGGTGAGCACAAGGCACAATATTGAATGGTGGTGTACTTAACAACAGGAAAATAAAGGGAAATAAAATGACTAGAATAAATCCAAAAAAAAAAAAAAACTTACTGGAGCACTGCTGGATAGCTTTGGCCCCTGCTATTGTGGTGGTACCATAAAAGGGGCAAGAAAGGCAGTAGGAGCGCCCCTCCTCAGGCTGGTAATAATCCCTGGGACATGGGTAACACGGAACTAGACCTGTCCGGGAGAAATGACCTGCGGAACATGGTACTAGAAAGATAGAGAGAAAAAGAAACTAAATGGTAGTTTTCTTTATTGTTTATCTTATATGTCTAAGTATTTCTTATCTGTGTTTTAGTAATAATTCTTTAGTTGTTACATCTCACCACCACACTCGTTGACATCTAGAGCCCCTCTATTGACAGTGGTCGTGGTAGAAGGGCAGGGCAGGCAGGCCTGGGAGCCAAAATCTGGCTGGTACTCCCCTAAAGGACAAGACTCGCAGGTCTCCAACCCGGTTAATGATGAGCTGCCAGGCTGGCACTGCGCTGGAAACATGCACACACAGGCAGGTATGCACACACACACACAATCACAAAGACACACTTAGAGATCCCAACTACAGTATAAGCAGTGTTCTACTGGAATGGAATACAGTGATGAGTAGATTTATGAACATACATACAGACAGCTCATTTTAGATCAATAAATTAAACTGGCTGATTACCTTTGCACTCTGACAGGCTGCGTGAATGGAGGTACGGAGTGGAGGAGCCATCTGGGCATGATTTACACTCCATCTGCCCCTCCTCATCCTGATACGACCCTCTCCAGCAGCTCTCACACTCGCCATACTCCAGGGAGAAATATGTCCCTACTGGGCATTGCACTATGGGTCAAAATCAATAAGGAGGTCACAAAAGTGTTTGATGCCCATTCATATGCAACTGGCTTAAGTTAATTTGTGGCAAATTTGCAGCAAACAAATTAGTTTGCCACAAATGCTTTCCAGACATTTGCAGCTCTTTACCCAAACCCAAAAACAATTAAATGCCTGTCAAATTTTTAGTCTGGAATCTATATCAGATGTGCCCTTTTGAATGTATTCTGTGGATTTCATTTAATGTTTTTCATTCTTAAACTCACCACACACCCTGCCTTTGAGAACCGACCCTGGCCGGCAGTACAGTGACGCTTTTTTTTTACTTTCCAAGGATTTGGGGTCCGCTACGATCATCTCTGACGATACATGGAAGGTAGAGAACGGCTGTTTGCTCAGTGTCCGCTTAAGCCGATTGGTCAGCTGCTCAAGTGCCCTCAGCAAACGTCTTTGATTGACTATTTCCGCTGAGTCATTCCTCGACAAGGGCAGTGGAATGCTTGCTGGGGAAAAGGAATGGTGTTGGGAGAAGTTGCAACTAGCTTTGGATGTAAAACTGATTTTTTATTACAGTAGGCACAGGGTCTAACTAGTTAGCTTAATAGCTGACATTTTTCTACCTGTGATGTTGAAATGTATTTGTATCTTTTGCTCTCTGGTAGGGCCAGTGATTTTACGATGACGTTTGGTCCTCATATGATAGCCAGGCTGTGATGAACCATCTTGCTGCAAGTTGTGCTCCGGAGCAAAACCAGTGTCAAAATATGCATAGTCTTGGCCATTCTGAGAGCCCCAATTACCGCCCCATCCTCCAGGACCTGAAAAGAAAAAAGAAATAGCAATTCATGATAAATTTAATAACAATGTAAACAAATCTTTCTTTTAATATATAGTTTAATATATTTTATTTCTTATTTTAGTAGTTAATCTAACAAACTTCAACTTACATTTATTGATTTTGTTTTATATTTTTTCATGTAATTTCAGCTTTATTTCAATTACCAAAAACAATAATAATACAGTTTAGTAAAAATCCATGCCATTATTTACCGATAGCAAATCCATTTGGATAATCATAGTTGTACTCCAGACACTGTCCAGGTAAAGTCATTTCCAGTTTGCAGGTAACATTATCCCCACCGCAGATTTTAGGCACCTTTGGGATTATGATTGTTTAAAAGAATAAAAAGGATATAATTCAATTCATGTGGGCAGAGTACATGTACATGTCTATATATTTGTGTGTCATATCTCACCATATTTTTAAGAACAGTTGAAAATTCCCCGGCGAAGGACTTCAGCAAGTCAAGGTCATCACAGCGGGATGTTTTAAATAGCATCTCAAAGGGTTTAAAGCCATTGTTTGCAATTCGGTTTACTATAAATGAGAGACACACAGAAGACTCAAAAGCACAGAAAAGCACACTGTGCACTGTCTAAGACAGTATATGTCTGAATCTGTAAGTGGAAAATACAAACAGTAGAGCAAAAATGAAAGACAAATGTTAAGCAAGAGTGAAGCAATACTCACAGGAGCAATCAGGTCTGTCTGGTGAGCGGGGCGGCTCCCAGATTCCATTATTGGCACAGAAGTAACTGTGCACGGCATCCTGGGTGAGACTGTAACCCTGTCTGCATATCAGAGAGCAGTTTGTTCCCTCCTCTGTCTTAGCACATGAGAAATCCCCATTCACTGGCACAAACGGTTTCTCACAGGTTGAACCTGAGGTTAGAAACAGCCTTTAGCGCCACTGAATTAATTCGTTTATTTAAATAGGAACAGTGTAATCTAGAAACAAATCACAGCATTTAGCTCAACCAGCCAGACAGATCCAAAGTCAGATTATAGCAGAGTACTTCATTTCTTAAGAAAATAAAGCATGCTGTGGGGAATGACATTTCTTAATCAACAGTGAGACAGTCCATGCAACATCCATGCAAACATACAGTACCTTGTACGGTAATGACAAGTTCACAGGTACGGTTGTTTCCAGAAGGGTCTGTGGCTGTGTAGTACACTAAACTTTCTCCAATAGGAAATACATCTCCAGAAGAGTGAGTTCTTGAGATATTCAGATAGGCTCCTGAGAAGGAAAAAATAAACTAATAAATTACTTAACAGGGGGTAGGACGCCGCACACTATTAAATAGACAACCACTTAAAGGTTTGAGGCCAGTAAGATTTTTAAAAATAAATAAAACCTATATAAAATCAATATGTGCCTGTATATTTAATTAGCAAAAAAAAAACACAACGACACCATCTGTATTAATCTCTCTCTTTGCAGCTATAACCTTCTGGGAAGGCTTTCTACTAGACGCTGGAACATGGGTGCAGGATTTGTTCCCATTCAGACAAAAGCGTGTCCAATTTATTTATCCCAAACGTGTTCGGTTGAAGCCAGGTCTGAGCTTTGTGCAGGCCAGAGAAGTTCTTACACAGCAGACTCAGTTATCAGTTTTTCTGCAGACTTTCCTTTATACACAGGGGTATCATCATGCTTGAGCATAAAAGTGTCTTCCCCAAAATGTTGAAACAAATTTGGAAGCGCACAATTCCCTAGAACGCCACAGTGCGGTGTAGCATTAAGATTGATCTTCACTGGAATTACAAGAATAGCTAAACCCGTTAATTAGAGGGGGTGTTCACATACTATTGGTCATTTAGTGCGCAGTACATACGCGTGCATCTGTTTGTAATATCGCAGACAGATCGCTCTAGTTGTGCAATCTGGCATCAGCCAGTGATGTAACAGGTACTTTCACAGACATTACCACAGGGAGCAATGTGGAGCTCCACAAGGACTTGCTCTGGTCAACCACAAAGTCCTACAAAGGGTGCTATGCTACTGTACTGTTCCTCATGAGGCCTGGGAATAATAGGCTTTGGTGCCAGAGGAGAGTAATTGCTAGATTGTTTAATGACACAGAACTAAGGGTGCTACATTGCGGTCAGACAATAGAGTCTTTCAAGGATCATATACACTCCACACACTCAAAGACACACATGCTTATTTGCATGCACTTATCAGTAGCCACAACTCTAATGAAACCCTCATACATATATCTACTAAAATAAGGTTTTGTGACCACACTGAGGCTGTTTGTCTACGTCATACCATACTAAACCAACGTCAGCATGTTTTGTTTTTCCATGCCCACACCCTGACACTGGTTTATATTTAGTACAGACAAAACTCCCTCCAAAACCCGGCAGACCCAGACATTTGTCAGACAGTTTGGAATAGCCCTGGAACTTCTCTCTGGAAAAGTGTGTGTGTGTCTGTGCATTCACGTCTGAACCGGTTAAGAACTAAATGAATTGTGGAATCTGCAGTGCATGTGCAGTTGCACAAATGCATTTTTGTGTGCAAATTATTTATCTTACGCATTCTCATCTTGTTTTATTCTAACACAACAACTGCGGATAACTCCATACTCAATAACCACTGTATCATAAACTTTGTTTGCTGAATTTGCAGTTAGAGCATAAAGCTAAAGTCATTTTACTCGTTCAAGACCAAAATCCTGACTCCAACCCTTATCGCTGCTTAAGGCGCCAAATCAATAAATATTTTTTGTAGGAAACCATTTCCTTCCCAGAGTTGTTCATAAAATGTTCATAAATCAAATAATTTCCATTCCTTGCAGCTACAAAAAGTTCATTCAACCTCCACAGGTGTCCTGAATCGAAACCTCTCTGTGATGATTCTACCAAACGTCAATTCCTGAAGATTTGTTTTCTCACGCACCAGGTTCAAGAGCGTTCCAATAAGGCCTACAATTTCCTGGACCTGTTAACTATTTTTCTGAACATATAAACATGGCCTAACAATTGACATTGTTCCTGTACTTGCTATTCACATTTATTAAAAGTGTTTATTTAGAAGTTATTTATAATAAACACTGAAGTATTCCATTAAAAAATACAATTTGTCAATTTTGATTTCAAGCCGACTTTATCTAAATTCATCCAAACAGGGATGAATTTATCCCAAGGAGTGATGATATTACTGCGTTGAGGTCGAAGTGCTGCGAAATCTTTTTTTATACGCTTTTATTTTGTGTCACCATACTTACTTGTGCAACTAGTAATGTAACCATCTTTAAATAGGGAAAACGTGAAAGTGTTTGGTGGCTTCTAAATTCATCCAAACAGGTTGCACAAGTAAGTATGGTGACACAAAATAAAAACGTATAAAAAAAGATTTCGCAGCACTTCGACCTCAACGCAGTAATATCATCACTCCTTGGCTGCACTGACGGAAGTGAGAAGGAGAAAAAGAACATAGTGGAATATGGAAAAAACTGAGCCGTTTTCCTTTAAAGGAATGACTGATCATATAATTTGCCAGAAAACATGCACGTTTAACTTTATATTCTGCTTAGTGCCTTCCTTTTCACACTATTATGAATTAAATTTGTATTTACCAGAATTGTCTGAAAACTGAGGTTCTTCCCAGTATACTGCAGTTTTTTTCCCAGTGGCTTTAACGGTGGGCGGAGATCGACACCTGTCAATCAAGGGTGGTTCCATATCTAAGAAAACAAAGTATAGAACAAATCAATTATAATGCAAAAGGCAAAAGATAATATATAATAGGGCTTTGGCAAAAACACAACAGTTAATTAAGACCATGTAAATTACTATCAGTTGTAGATGTAATCCAACCTCACCAACTACAGTAACAGTGAAAGAGCAGTTGGCCTTGTTTCCAGTGTGGTCAGTTGCTGTGTATGCTATGAGCTCAGTTCCAATAGGAAAAGGCTGCATTGGGTTTAAAACAGGGGTCACCTGCACCACAACCTGAGGAAGAAAGGCAACACCTCATTTAAAACGAATGCAAAAAACCTGTGCCTCTGATTCAAAATGGAAAATAAAAAAAATTAAAGAGCTGATGTAAGACTCACCTCATCTCCAGAATTGTCCCCGAGCATGGGTGCACTCAGACTGATGTTAGCTGACCTCTGATGTTCATCTGTCTCCGTGTTGACATCACCAGGACACTGAATCCATGGAGGCTCTATATCTACAGAGGAGAAAATCAGTTCAGGGCTCGCAAGTCTCCATAACGTCAACCCCATTACCAATTACTGATTCAATTACTGATGCAAACATGCCATAATGATGTCACTCATTACCTCTAGCTGTCTCTATAATCTTATGCTCTATGCAAAACATCTGTAAAGTAAAAAAAGTCCATTCTTTTGGAGTGAAATTAAAAGCAAAAAAGTCTAAATAGTTCACGCAAAAATAAAAACTGTTGCCATTTACTTATTCTCATGTTGTTATAAACTTGTAAGAGTTTGTGTAAGAGCTGTTGATGTGTTATGTTTAGACATTTTAACCTTGATAAAATACTTTATATAGAAAAAACAGCGTGAACATTCTGCTAAATATCACCATACGTGTTCAATGGAACAGATAAAGTCAAGGGAGTTTAAAACATGAGGATAAATAAATGATTCTTGCGTGAACTCTGTTTGATGATGTGAGTCTTGATTCATGTTGAGAAGCAGTTGGTGTTGCGGCAATACAATCTATTTACAGAGGTGTATCATTATCACATGCAGCTCAGAGTATAACATGCTAATCACGTAGTCTGCACTCTCTAGCCAAGCAAAACAAATACTTCTTAATAGGGCCAATAGAGAAGAAAAACCAAAGTTCCGTCATGATTTCCTCGCCGTTACATAGTTCCAAACCCAAAAGTCTGTTCCTTTAATAGTATGACTCTCTAGATTCATGTTAAGTCTATGTGCACAGAGAATTTGTCGGTGTTACTGTGTTGACAGCAATCAAATGACTAATATCACATCTAGCTTGGAGTAGAGCTTATTAATCACGCAACCTCTGCTGTCCCTCCAAGCTAAACAAATACTTTATCATTAGACTAATAGGTCCTCGAAAGAACCTGGATCAAATGCAAACACTCTGTCTTCTGCCCTAAGCTCTCTAGACACTGATGAGCCACAAACTCACATAAATACAGAAAACACAATCTCTCCTCTCGTCAGTAAATCTTAGATGTTCAGAAGTGAAGGCCAAAACTAATTGATCCTTTGTTTGGTTCCAGCTTGGAGGGGCAGATTTTTGAGTTTTTATGATCTTGGAATTCTTTAGTTTTACACAATGGTGCAACTTTGTTTGATGATCTTCCACTTATTCTGTTCTTCATCATCTTAAAGATTTTGCAGCAACAAATTTAATGCACCTGTTTTACTGGCAGCACATCTGTCCCACTGCAACACATCATTTTACAGCAGAACAAAGAGGGAGGTTTCAGCCACATGTGTAGATGTATATGCACAGGGACATGCAAAACATATCACTGTATGCCATTATAAACCACAATTGAAAACAAATCACCTGTACAGGTTGCTTTATGTAGACTGTCACTCCAGTTTCCAGAAGGCAGACATTTGACTTCAGATTTACCGATGAGACTGTAACCACGAGGACAGGTTAACTGACACGACGTTCCGGTCCTGACCTCATTCTCCCCACAGGTAGGGGGTGACAGAGTGATATGCTTCAAAGTAACAATTGGAGGACAGTGCACCTCTTAGAAAGAGAGAAAGAAAAGGAAACACCGTCAAACATAAACAACATGCATTTTCCTCAAAGATAAATCAAAAGAATGAGAGACTGAGAGCGGCGTGTGCAAAAATATCTCCAGAAAGGGAAATGTAAGAGCGGCTGTTGACCATGCTGCTTGACATTCTTGGAAACAACCTCAACACACGCACACCAAACAAACAAATGATTTTTAATCTGACATCTGGATCACCCTGTACTGCCAAAGCAAGAGAGAATGACGAGTACAGAATAAAATCAAGTAAAAGAATTACAGTGAAAACATGCCATACAGCTTAAATGCTGAAATATCAGTCCAATCAAAGACACAGGAAAGAGCAAAGCAAATGCTGACTGATAACAGGCCAGGACTGACAGATCAAACTGAAAAAAATCAGTTACCCAAGAAGCAAGTTATTATGTCTTGCCATGCTCACAGATAGCTTTTATAAAGCCAAGCATAAGGTGGCAATAGGCTGAGCTGGGTAGAAACTGATTACATGTAATCTGGATTATGTACTGTAGTTTATTAGCTCACACACCACCTGAACCCCAGTTTTTGAATTCTTTGTATAATTTTTAATGCACTTCATGTTGTTCATTACATAAATTGAATATATTTTCTTTCTCTTTGCATTTTTATATCAGAGAACACCACTAAATAAAATGTAAAGTGTCAAATGTTGTCATGTAATTTGTAATCATTAAGAAATTACAGTTTGCAAGTAATCTACACAGCTCTTGTCTGTACATTCGTGCTGACTTTGTTTTGATGGCTGCACAAAAGTTTTCAGAAATAATCACTCAAATAACATTTTTTTGTGTGCAACTTAATTGCAGGTAAGGTACAGTAGATTTGTAAATTTGTCTCCATGACAGATTTATTTAAACATGTTCAATTTGTTTTGTTTTGCACTATAACTTAGTAGTGCTCTGCACTGCTGCTTGTAACTTGGAAGCTGCTACAGTGATCCGTCGTGCCACATTTTATCATTTGAGTTTTGTGATGAAATGTACAAGATGATGCATAGGGACAAACAGAGCTGTTATTATTCCTTTAACCTGTACAGCAAGTCCCTTCGTGAATCAGTTTTCTCTTAAAGTACATCTCTACAATGTAGGTTGTTTGGTTTTGCCATCAATTTACAGTCATATCATCCCTGCATAAACGCACACACAGAGCTGCGATCTTACCGACACACAGGGGCTGTGGTCCACTCCACTGCGAGTTAGCCAGACAGGTGAGTCTGGCTCTGCCCTGCAGCCTATAGCCCTGTTCACATCGCAACAAACACTCCAGCCTATAGGGGGTGGTCCGCTCATTGCAGTTCAGTACCCCATGACGCGGAGGAGCAAGATCTGGGCAAGAGCGAACTATGGGAAAACACCACACACACCAGAGAGGGGTTAGAGCATCGTACTGAAGGTTTAGTCCTATGTTATTAAAACTTTGCTGTATTGGACAAACTTTAAATGATTCCATGGAACGACACTGAGCTAAAATGGACAGCTGGGAGAAACAAAAATGGAAAAGATGGATGGACAGACTAGAGAAGATTTTAAGAGCAAACTGGATGGGAAAAGAGAAAATGCTTGAAAAGAGGGTGGCTGGTAGCTAAGTCTGTGGTTAGGACTTTGAAACCTGTAATTTATTTCCAAACAAAGAAAAACCAAAATATTGTTATTTCAGGCCTGAGGTCACAAGAAAGGGAACTTAACAGGTCAACTCGCATACATGCATCTGTCTGAGTGTGTTATTTGGTTTGTGTGTATATGCGTGTGTGTGTGTAGGTGCATATACATATTGTATTCATTTGTTCAAGTGTGTAAGCACTCACATAGTTGGCAAAGCATTAGAGTTTACTTTCCAGCTATCTAAACACACATGAACTCAGAGCGCTGCAGGCCAACAGGCAGAGAAATGGCTTTATGAGCCCCTCTGCACACACGCATACATACTCAAAGGCTGCGGTATATTAGCGTTTCTGGGGGTGATGAAACATATGGGGTGACTAAAGGCCCTTTGAGCTTCCAATTCTGTAACACATAAACTGACAATAAAACCAATATGTTTTCCGCTTAGATGGAATTAGAGGCAAAAAATAACACACAAGAGTGGGGAGTGGACAAGCTAATGAAAGAAAAAGTTTAACAAAAGGAAAAGAAAATAGCCATGAATAAATCGGTTTTTGTCCCATTTCCAGGACTGGTAATGTCCAGGTGTGCCTCACCTCTGCAGCTCGGCTGAACTCCTGACCAAGTCCCGTCTGGCTGACAGAGTCTGATTCCGTCTCCCTGCAGGTCAAAGCCTGTGAGACAGCGCACCCCACATGCAGAGTTAAACTGATTATTACACACATTCTGGATGAAGAAGCCATTCTCTGGAGGAGAGAGAACCGGACAGACCACCGCTGCAGTAAGGAGAACAAGAGAGTGGGAGAGTTAAAGCATTAAATTTATTGTTTGAAAAGAGCACACAGACACGTATCTATAAACAGAAATGTTAGCAGACATATGTTTATTGATATAAAGCAGATAGATCAGCACCTTGGCATGTGTTGTTGTGTGGTCTGTAGCCTTCCATACACACACAGTCTGATACATCTGTACTCCCAGGTCTGGATGTGTGATGAGGGTCGGGGCAAGGAAGGCAGGTACTGACACCTCCAGAAACCGCTTCAGGTTTATATGTGCCGGATGGACAAGCTGAGAAAAAGCAAAAAGTCACAGAAAACGGCTAAAAGAAGTGGAAATTCACCTAAATCTGATCTTATTTTGTGAATAATGTATCCATGTATCGGTTACATTTTTTGAACCTAATAGGGTTTAATCAACTTTACAAATCATTAAGCCCACTTAAACCCTGCCTCTTTCTTACAAGTTGGATTAAAGGAATAATTCACCCCAAAATAATTCTATCATCCTTCTATCATCCACCCTTCAGTAGCTTCAAATCTTTATAAATGTCTTTGTTCCACCAAACACACAGGAAGATATTTTGAAGAAAGTTTGTAACAAGGCTTTCCTACTATAGTGGCCCAAAAACCTGGTTACAAACTTACAAAAGAACAAAGAAATTGATATAGATCTGGAACTACTCGAGGGTGAATAAATAATGACAGAAGAAAGATCTGCCTCCATCCAATCAACAACTGAATCAAGTGCCTGATCTGACGTTACTTCCATTCCACTGTGACTTAGAATTACTTCATTTCATCACAGGGCAGATTTCACCCAGCAACAACTCTCAGACAGTTTCTTTGTCACCTCCAAAAATTAAATGCATTAGATCCACCTTTAACTTTGCTGTTGTCACGTTAGTCAGCATGCGTCTTGTTTTCTTCACATGTATTTGACATAACTTTCAGGTTCTTTCAGAACGTTCAACCTTTAGTGATTAGTAGCGGTGATTCATACTTTTAAATGTTTGTTTCAGTTAGCTTCAAACATAAAAAAAGTTTTAAATGTTTTATGACGCAATAAACTGTTTCCCATGACTGTGATTCCTCGGGAAATTTAGGCTATTTATGCCACATTAAATGGACCTTTTTGTGGTATACATGCCACAGTTAAATCGGCCCAATGGATTTGTCAAACACTGGACACAAACCCTTGTGATAAGATGCTGTGTCAGATAGCATGTTACTGAACTGAAAGACTCCTCAACACTAACTTTCCATTCCTTAAATAACACATACAGTATGTTTTAGAGGTTAAGACAGGGTTCGTTAAATTCCAAGCGTATTTCTCAGGCTATTTAGTAAAGTAACTGATGTGTTTTTCACTTAGACAATTTTGGCTGAAATGCTTAAAAACCTCCCCACATAAGCTCATGTAAAATATCAAAGACATTTCACTTGTGGAAGGAGGAACAACCAAGACACTCCTTATCAATAGCTGCTCTGTACAAGTCAGCCAGACATCTCAACTTTGTCAAAGTGGAGAAAAACAACTTTTTTTTGGCCCTCATTTTGAGATTAAATGAAAGAAATAGGAAACTTCTTCCATAAAAGCAGTCACCTAATTTCTCCTCTCTCAGTACATCTCTCATTGATTTCTTTAATGGTACCTACTGCCAGAAGGCTTCTTAAAAGACTGGCTGGTCGATTTAACAACAAAACCCACATCTAACAAATTTCCCAAATTTGGACTCCCGTCCATCATTAAGCTGACGGCTCAAGTGGCTAGTCAGACAACCACTGTTTTGTTTGACTAGTTACATAACATGTAATATGCAAGAGTAAAAGACGTTTCATCTGAACTTTCCTCCCAGTACCCTTGGCATCATTTCTAATATTTCACATTTGGTCATTTTTCATGCAAATAACACCCAGCTGCTTCTGAAACAGTTGCAATACTGTGCTATTCAGAGTAGAGTTTTGATGGGGGAGACAGTTTCTATAAACTGGTGCTGATGGGTGGCCATCCGCTCTGAAACACAAGGCCCGAAAAGACGAGCAGTAGGGTACAAGGCGAAAAAGCAGAGAGAAAGAAAAGCTAGCAAACACCAAGACACAAACAGACAAGCAGATGGCGGAATTTATGTAAGAAGAACTGAAATAAACAAAGAGAGACTGACAGAGAATCTGAGACAGGAAGAGGGGACTAAACAGACAGATGGCGAGAAAGAATGTAAAACAGGAATACAACCAAAACCAGTGAAAAAAAAATGCATCTGTGCTCAAGTGAGAGAAACAGACATACAGATGGATAGATGGAATATGTTAGATAGACGGAGAAATCAGAGAGCTGGAAATATGGTGGGTTTTCCTTCCTAAAAAGTGCTGGGAAACAAATTGTTCAGCAACTGGTTTCCACACCTTTACACACATGCCCCAATGTTTTAATGTGTCTATTGAAGACGTTTTGTCACTGATCCAAATGGCTTTTAGGAACTGTCTGTTGGCTGGAATTCCCCAGCACCTAACAGCTGATGAAGTCATTGAGATGGGTGGTGAAACATCTTCACTGGAAAGTCGAATTGCTTGCAAATACATTCTACCAGACATTCTGCACAGACCGGGTTTAATGAAAGTGTTCACAGACATTATGTTTATATTGCAAATAGCTAGCTCATGCTGTATTTTGTCACATTCAGTACACGTAACCACCTAAAACATATCAGATTGCCTGCTAAATTACACCAATCGAACTAAACTGAAAACCACCTAATTACACTGTGGAAAGCTTCTGGTTAGAGTATCTTATGTAATGCAACACTTTTCATAAAAGTTTTAGTTAATGTCTGAGCTGTTAGCACAACTGTAAAAGCCAATGCAACTATAAGATGATCTCATAATGATGAAACTTCAGTCTGTCATATCTGTATATGCATCTGTATCTGTATATCAATTCTAAAATAGAACGGAAGCCAATGTAGAGAATCCAAAATGGGGGAAATGTGTTCCAATATGGGGGAAATATGCTCCTGTTTACGTGTTTGAGTTAAAAGGCTGCAGCATTCTGCACTAACTGCGAACGTAAGAGAAACATGAGGAAGCAAGGAGTCCAGATCAATGTTAGAAACCTAATAAACAACGCTAATAAAACTCAAAAAATGCATAAATATATGAACACTTCAGAAATTTCAATTTGTCTTTTATCTGAAGGAGATCAAAGCCAAATGCATTCATGTAATGTAAATGATATGTGTTCACCTTATATTCTCTAATGCCTTTTTAAAAGTTCCTTTTAAAATATTCCAAAGTCAACATCTAACATATGAACATTAGCATGCGTTTAATGGTGAATGTGTAGCTCTGTTATATATCAGGTTCTGTCAAGATAAGCTCTTTGATAATCATATGGTAGAAACTGAAACCTTCAGCTATTTTTTATAGCTTTTAAAATAAGAAGTTCACAAGTTCAGTTGCTAGGTCCAGTATTGGTGTTAATTTGGATTGCTGTATGCCTACTGCATGGTTCATAACTCTGAGGCAATGAGTTAAAACTCTCATCCTACCAGAAACCCACAATAAAGGAAAAGAAAGGAGGGTGCTTCAACCCAACAGATGGGCAAGAACTTTCTAAAGAAAGGATGTAAGTAAGACGAGAGAGTGAATTAGGAAGGGAATGAGGGTTAACAGTGCTAGCATAATTTTAGCATGTCAGATAGTTAAAGGTTGGCTACTTTTAATCCGGTGAAGTTGAAAAAAAAAATCAAACCCAACTAAATCTTTATGTATTTTTTGGACAATTTTTTTTTTTTAAAGCATAAACCGTTTTGCACAATAAAACCACAGCCAAATTCATCTAGCTTATATAACAGACATTTCTCACAATTTACATGTCCCAAGATGTTTGAAAAGCAAAGTGCATGGACACTGACTAATTCTAGAGTTCAACCACATTACAGGCCCCACTAGAATTATACTGAACAGAGAATAAACAACTTCATCACGCTATGTTGAGCTTCTTGTAAAAGACACTTTAAAACACTCACTGTAGGCAAGACTACATGTCAGAAAACAGTTTGTAGATGCAATGTAGATCCTAAAACAATACCAAATTGAGAAATTCTTGCTCTGCAAGAGTATAGCAGCTTTTAAAAGTTTTACAGTAACTGTGTGTATATGATGTTAGATTTTGCTAATAAACAATAATCTGCAAACCACAGGATGCAACAGATGCACCTTATAAACTATTGTAAATAACCTTTCTAAAATGACATCACCATTCATGCTACCATTGGTACACCACATTCTCCTGTTTTCAGCCACAAAAATGTCATTTTGCATGTTTATATGGATTTCATCCATTCCACGTTGTTCTGGATTTGAGGTCAACCTCAAATGCAATTGTTATGCTTTGTGTCACTGTTACAAAAGATTTCCTGTTTCCATCTCTGCTTAGGTATGGAATCTGGAAAGGAGTGATCGTTGTACATCTCTGCAACACAAGTCAAGGTCCTCACACACAAAGGTCCTTGCACAGTCAATTGCATCTGTCAGTTTTTTGTATGTCATCTTTTCTATCAAAATACACGGAAAACCGAACCTGATTGAAATTTTGGACATGAATTTCTAAGTCAGTGTGCACCTTAAAACATGCAGAACAATCACAATCTGTGATGGTCTAGTGTCTTGTCTCTCTAGCCAACTCAAATTAAAAATTCAACTTTAATCATTTATTCAATCTCATATCATTCCAAAATTTTTTAACAAGTGCTCCCTCTTTCTCTATTGTAGCTTAGCATGTAGCAAACGGTATGAGGTTTAGTAAAGGCGCCTATTTGCAGTGAGTGATAGCACATTTTTTATTGAGAGCTCAGATGGGAGCATGTGCTCTGATGGAAAGACATGAAGCGGGACAGGATGTAACACTCACAATCAACTGACTAATTCACACTAAAAAGGTCACTGCTATTTGAAGAAAAGCAGGAATTAAAGACATGACAGCTGACAGGTGAAGAGGAAGAAACATAGTGAAACTGACAGAAAACAAAGTAATACATCATAAAGAGAGAGAAAAATAGGGTTGTACTTTCAGAGTACGCCTTTAAAGCCAAACCAGGTATCATAAAACATTTCCAATGGGATTTTTAATGAAAATGAAGTAGAAATGGATTGCAGAATAACCATTACAGCCTCCTGGTCCAGCGGGACACTCACAGGTCATTCTCAAGAATGGAATCAGAGCAAAATTAAACAGGTCTGTTTGGCCAGCATGGCGTAGTCATTTTACACAACACAAATACTGTAAATCTGTTTTTATAACTGGATACACTGACACAGTGAGCTACTCTGTAATTGGCAAGGGGCAAATAAGAAAGATGGGGGAGGAAAGCTTGCAAGGTTCATTAGGTTCAGCTACTGACTCTTTTCACAAGATCCCATTTGTCACCCCACATGCTGGTGGCCCTAATTGCAGTCAGTTTACAGTCAACACACACACACACAATTCCTAACAAGCAAATTCACTGTCATGCACATGCCTCTCATATGCACAAGTGTCTATTTATGACCCAAAGTAAGAGTAACTTCTCAAGATCACAGATTCTACAACCTATAAACTTGTCTCCTGTCTTCCAAAGGTATTAATCAACACAGTTTACCACACAGTGGCAGGCTAAGGAATTCTTAATTTGTCACAGAGGAACTAAGCTGAACTAAGCCACTGACCTCAGACCGGCAGTCACTTACAATACTTAGATATTACTCATTACCGCTGAAATTGCAAAACGGATGCGAGGTCAGCATAACAACACAGTGTCTCAATGACCAAGAGACCTCACATAGAAATCTTCACATGCCGGCCTTCCTGGAACTAAACTCTTTACTTTAATCTGATCTAGTTTAAAATACTGAGGTGAATCCAATTGACTCTGAACCTTTATGTCCCTTGAGATCCAAAGGCATCTGTTCTTTTTGGCCAAAACAAAGCACAACAGGAGTTGAGCAACAATCTGCTTTTATCTGGAAAAGGAAATCCGAGGGCTCAAATGATTTTTTGAGTCTGTGCATAATGTCATGTAATGTCTTGTACAAATCATACATATACAGTAAAATCAGCTATTTTCATAAACAGTTATAAGCTGATAATATTGTTGAATGGAAGCCACATTGTACTTGTCCTAATGTGCTTGTTGCTGGAAGTCTAAAGCAAGTATAATTTCTCGTTCAGTAATTATATTTGATTTTAACCATCCCCTAAGTCTTAATATCCAACTTGTCCAATGGTACGTAATTTGTACCAAAAGCATCTGCACTATGGACAGTTTGTTAAGGTATACTATTAACTTTATAAGTGATCTCAATTATAACTTTTGTTTGATGACACTACCAATTAAAAAAAAAAAAACTTGACAAGCCATTTGTGCTCTAAATATTAAAGACTTATCACATTAGACTATAAAACACCTAAACCACCACACTTACAACAAACACTCATCATGGCAGTATGTCTTACATGGGCAAGCTTTACCGATATGTACCAATTTACCAATAGGCTGTATTAAATAATGTCTCAGTTATGTACAGTATGTAACCCTCATTCCCTGAAGAAGGGAATGGAGACCTCACGTCGGTAAGACTGGAACACTGAAAACCTCCCTGTTCTATTGAACAGAGACATACGGTCCAGCTTTCCAGTTGGAGGTCTCAGGACATATGGACAGTATTTTAGTGCATAAGGAAAATTGGAGGAGATTGAATTTGTAGCAGAAGGTTTGCTGGGGAAACACAGGCCCTAGGTCTAAACCATGGAATACACACATGGAGTCCTTTCAGGTACTCCACATGGACCCTAGCCCTCTACCGGTTCTCAAGGATTCATAGAGTGAGGGCCAGGTGCCAG
>JAUMHP010000052.1:6831032-6855750 GCA_032361065.1 Enteromius trimaculatus | reverse complement strand
CTATCTATCTATCTATCTATCTATCTATCTATCTATCTATCTATCTATCTATCTATCTATCTATCTATCTGTGTCTTCACATACTCCCTTCTAATGATAATATTGGCATCCTAAATAACAGTATTCTTGGCTCTTCCTCACATTGTTCAGGTTATTCTTCGCGGGTGCACGTGAAGGTCACCTGCCTAGCTTACTGGCTATGATTCATGTGAAGCGCTGCACCCCAATTCCAGCGCTGCTCTTCACTGTGAGTATTATATAGCCCCCCCTCTTCTTTATACCTCACTCTCACATTTCTTGCAGATGAATGGTCTCCATGTTCTCTCTTGCTCTCTCGCAGTGCCTCTCTACACTTCTGATGCTGTGCACCAGTGACATGTACACACTCATCAACTATGTGGGTTTCATCAACTACCTCTTCTACGGCGTCACTGTTGCGGGGCAGATCGTGCTGCGGATTAAACAACCAGACATGCACCGGCCAATTAAAGTAAGTCACAGAAAGCCACCATATTAGCAAGTTTTGACTATTTGCCTAGGTGTTGACTATTGGCTAATAAACACATGTATTGATATTGCTATAACCTTTGCATCTTTGTCCATCATGCCCAGTTAAGTTCCACATAAGCTGAAACTTTAAGATAAATGTTCCTTCTGACTGCTAACGTTACTTCTGCTACTCACAGATCAGTTTGGTGTGGCCTGTCATCTACCTGCTGTTCTGGGCCTTCCTGTTGATCTTCTCTCTGTACTCGGAGCCTGTGGTGTGTGGCATCGGCTTGGCCATCATGCTTACTGGTGTCCCGGTCTATTTCTTGGGCGTGTACTGGGACAACAAACCACAGTGTTTCAATACATTTGTTGGTAAGTTGAACACAAAAACAAGTGTTTAGCTTAATGATGTCACTTTAAGGAACTATGTACGCGAGCACTTTGCTCCTTTGATATAGTAAGGATGCATTAAACTGACTTAATATGGTACAAAAGATTTATATGTATAGTTATTTATTTAAATAACTTTTACAAATCCTGAAAATGGTATGGTAAGTAAACTGAATTCCCTTTGTGTGTGTGTGTGTGTGTTTTCAGACAAGATGACATACCTGAGTCAAAAGTTTTGTGTAGTGGTCTACCCGATGGAGGACGAGAAGAAAAACGAGGAGTCTGTAGAAGAAATCGAACTAAAAGAACAGTCAGTTCCACTGTCAGCTGAGGAGGAGCAGACACCGACATCAGCTAGCTGCTGAACAGACACGTGGAGACATACTTATTCACTCACACACGGGCAGCCAGATTTATTCAGATAGACACTGGAAATCAAACTGATTTTTCACTATCCTCTGTATTTTGCCTTTTTATAAAGAGGGGGTTTCACTGGAGTCGGAAGACTAATGAACAGAGAATAGCTGCTCCACTGGTCATGTGGTTCTGCTGTAGTGGTCTTAAACAATGTTCTCCGTTCTTTCTAGTTGCTAGTCTCTTAGCAACTGCTTTCTACTCCAGTGGATGTGCGACAGAATTACAACATTAAAATATGGGATGACATAAAGCTCTAGAATGTATTACAAACACTGGTTTGGAAGGGTCTGCATTTTTTTAAAAGACCTGAAATATTCTTTTTTTTTATGAGAATTAGAATTCCGTTTAGTTTATGCTGAAAATGCCTAAATACATTATGGTCACCTGAAATGGTGCCAGGGTTCGTTTTATTTATTTATTTATTACTGAGTACATTCTAATGTTCTAATTCTTACCCCCTCTTTATTTTTCCTTTTTTAGTTATCCCCGAACACTCCCAGGAATAAATGTGTTTTATAAGCCAAAGCTGTATTTTAATTTGACGTGTTCTCATTTCAAGTGTTTTACATCACACTAAAACACTCAGAAGCATTACTTTTGATATATTTTGATATTTTTGTCCTGTTCTAATCATATTCCTTTTGTCATTATGAAATCATTGTTTTTTTTTTTACATTTTATTTTTTTTAAGGAAAGCTCTGGGATCTTTTTTTTTAATCATCATATTTTTTAAGGCATATATATAAGAACCTATTGTGGTGGTTCAGAGTAGATTTCTACCAGGTTACTTTGGTACTGATACAATTGAAGCTCTTTTATTTGCCTTAAAACTTTTACTTAAACTTACTGTATAACATCACTGTTGAAGAGTATTTTTCTTTTTCATATTTTTGAAGATAAAAAGTGTTCAGTGAAAACTTTCAGAGACCGTTGTAAAATTAAGTGTCGCAATGGTATCTTCATTCTGTGTGGACTTTACACAGAGAATACGGCTCCTTTATAGCCACAGTCATAACCCACAAGGTTTCATTATTTCACAAGTGTATACACAAATATATATTCAAAATTGCAGAGTGTCTGGTTATATATGGCAAAAAAGAGAAAAACAGTAGTGATGCATAGATAGTGTCTGTGATGTAGCTGAAAGCCTGTGAGAATGTAATGGTTTTGGTCCTGTCATTTATTATGTGAATATTCAAAAACTTGAAATCAACTATGTCAGAAGAGCTTGTTAAATCAGTCTTGCACAATATATTATAATTGTGTAGAGGGACTGTAGATGTTAATCTAGGTGCAATACAACGGACTAGAAACAATCGATCAAGCTAACAGTCTGGATGATCACATTAATATACTAAATAATGCAAATACTCACCTAAACGGAGAGAATTAAAGATAATTAATTAACTAATATTACTTCAAATATATTTGTGTAAGTAAATAATATATGCTCAGTTCAAGAATACGTGATTTAAGTGTTCAGTGTGTGTGTCACTTGTCCATACAAGCGTGCAAGGCTTTTTTAGTGGTCACAGGGTCTTTTTATTGTGCCTCTGTATTGATGTCACACCTTTACCCACTTGTGGAGACTATGGAAAAGTGGCAATTGTTCTTTGTTTTATTATTATTTTTTTTGCAAATCTGTAGTGTGTAGGTGCTGTATAAAAGCAATATATATCAGTGTAATTCATTGCACATTCATTTTGCATGAGCTCAGTCCCCCACACTCCTTACACAGACTATAATTTCAAATCTATAACCTTTGTACTTACACAAGAATCACTGCCTTTTGGTTCTGTCTGTCCTATTTAGGTGGCAAGGAGGCCTGTTATCATTCATTATTCAACTGACTGCGTTTCGTCAAAGGTGCAGAGCATCTTTGGTTGTAGTAATGCTGCTCCTGAGCTGTGCCTCAGCAACCAGCACTGCCTAAACACAAACACTATGTATATTTTATATGGGAGCTGCGACTTTGATTGTGCTACGATATTTGGCTTTCCTATCCACACACAGACTATCATACAGGTGATACAGAAAGCCATGCAAAATGAAATCAGCCACATGTTTGGTCATTAGTAACAAATGATTGGTGTTAATTTTTTGAATGTCCTCACAATTACATAAAAATCAACAGGAGAACGACTTTTATAGATTATATTAAGATATGTACAGTTTAGTAGGATGTTCAAATTACCACTTACGCATAATTGGGGATGAACGGTTTGTACCAGAGTCTTGTTTACTATATGTTTTGTATTTGTTTGAACAGTATATATTAAAAGACAAATAAATCTATATGCTGAACCAGGGAAGCCTTGTTTATTCAGACTAACAGAAAACTGTGCTACACTGCCACCTACTGGAACATTCCGGTCACCTTGTTTAATAGTTCCACATCTGTTTAACAACTGAAAGTTTTTTCAGCCGATTTGGGTTATTTATTCATCATATGGGTTGCACATCACAGTTTTTCCTCAATTACTTTGGCTCATTTTGAAACACATTTCTTCTCTAGTCTAAACTATTAAGTACAATTGTTTATGGGACATCAAAACTACACTGCATGTCTGAAAAACATTTTGTGCTTCAAAGCCTAGTTATTGTGTCAGTAAATTGGCCAACGTCACCAAAATTAAAGGTTTTGTCATTGTGTGAGCCATACTGGTCAAAATATTTTCTCGTAGACAATCATCAAAATATTTGTTATAAACAATTGTACTTTTGTTCTACTTGTTTGTTAACAGCAGATTAAAATGTCAATATTGAAGTCCACAGAAAAATTATATGCATATTTGCATATATACATTTTCTGTCACTGTGGCGCATGCAAACAACAAAACATTCATAGATATCATAAATATATGCCTGACAGAATTGTAAGAATTGAAATAATTAGATTTTAATTTCACTAAAAATCTGAAAGCGATGTACATTTAGTAAAAGTGGAACTAGCTTTTTTTTGCACATTTAGTATGATCAATTAGTTTATACTCCAAATTGTTGAGAAAAACATTCTCATTCAAGAGTTAAGGAAACCTGAAAACCTTTTGAATGACCAAATAATAATCACTATTACATTACTTAAATGGTTGCATTAATTTTTATTGACGAACTGATACATCAGGTTTACCTTGTTTCTTAACACTTGCTGTAAACTTAACAAAAAGGGCACAATAATGCTCTTAACAAATTAACAGGGAGTGGTATTAACAGGAAAGAGCTGATATTCCAACAAACAAAGAATGCAGTGGCAACCACTCGTCAGTCCAGATGGTTTGTGGTGACATGTGTGAGTACACTGGGTATGTATAAGGTTGGCAAGACAGGTTTCATGGATTAGAGGAGGCTGCTGGGACGCTGGTGCACCTGCCCACCTCTCAGTGCAAGAACCAGATGCAGCACAGAGCCACCCTGGATCTTGTAATCAGCTGCCGTTTTCTCATCGTTCCTGAGGTGGAGAAGATTGAGGGTTTAGAACAAAAACTACAGAAATGTGCAAAAGAACGGTTTAATGTGTAAAACACATTACATCTGTTTTCCGCTGTAGATGAGTCTCTGTTGCTGAGGTGGGATTCCCTCTTTCTCCTCCACTCTCTCTTTTATTCTCTCCACCTGAATAAAACGGATGCATCAACGTACATCAAATCAAATCCTCTTTACTGTAAACTGCAGCTTCCTTTTAACATTTGCTGTAAATAATTAAGCAATTCATACTGTACCTTGTCTGTGGGCTCGATGTCGATCTCGATTTCTTTGCCAGTGAGTGTCTTTAAAAACAATAACGACGATTAAACGTTAGACATAACATTTCCCTCTAAATGGGTCTTTTATCATTTACGTTACATACCACAGTTTGTTATAATATTACCTGCATACGTTATACTGTAATAAACCGTTGTTTGATGCGCAATGCCTTACTGTATTTAATAAAATAATTGCACTAGCTCAGTCTAGAAGCATCCTGGCGATCTGGATAAGAACAGTGCTGAATGAAAGAACAGCTCTTCGTTCATGTCTTACCTTGACTTTAATTAGCATTGTGGCTTCTTCTGTTTTAGAAATACATGCAGGGAAATTGAATGCTAATATAATTAGGTGATGCTGGCAGAAGTTCAGACACCTCTAATCAAATTATTCCCACAGTTTCCCCACCGAAGTTCCTGCGTCACTGAAAAATAATTCCTACCGTTCTAGTGCCTGGAGGAAACGTTCCGAGGGAAAACAACTTCATTCCATGACAGCTGACGATTTATAACTTCATTAAATAAAGTAATTGTTTTATATTTTATTTGGTTTATATTTCAATAAATACAATTTAGCAAACTTGCTCCAAATAACAAAATATTTCAGTTGAATTCAAACTGACCTGGAAAAAAAATTAATTTGCGACAATAACTGCGACAGTGCGCTGCAAATCAATCGCTGAATGTAGTTTTTGAACGTTTGAACTTGAATTTGCGCGCAAACCGTCACCATAAAGACTACAGTAAATTACATGCCCCAAACATCCGCCCTCCTAAAACGACCGCCTCCAACCCGGAAACCGGTTTCCTTCTCTCCCATACAGCGCTGCAAGAGTTGCTCTTCTGCAATTATAGGTAGGACAATATTTATTTTGTAGCGTGTATATATAAATACACTCGTGTAATGATTTTAATGAACAGAAAAAACTGAGTAAAGATGATAGAAAAGAAGCAATTATGATCTTCTGGCCTATATTATCTGACAGCTAAGACATGTGCAAGCACAGAACCAGATGTATTTAAGGGTCATTTTATTTATTTATTTTTAATGATGCATTACTTAACTCTCCTGTCTGAAACGGACAATTGTTTTCTATCAAAATGCATAATCATAGATTTAGAAATTTCACATAATTATGAAAAAGGATATTTTGTGTCTCGCACTATAACCCTCCCCCTTCCTCAGCCTCTACAGTGGCCATAACTGAAGGAGTGGGAATGTTTTCCTTTCCCTTGTGTTTTTGCAGGCAGTGAGATACAGTTAGAGCAGTCTCAAGGCCATCTTCTTCAGCAGCCATGCCACGTATTGAAAATGATATCAAGCTCGACTTCAAGGACGTGCTGCTTCGACCCAAAAGAAGCACTCTCAAATCTCGCAGTGAGGTTAGTAACTCTTAATATGTTTTTTTTTTTGCATTATAGATCAAATAGAGTATAAGTTTGGTCTGGCGTCGACTTGTGTGACACGTGCAATGTCAAATACCTTTTAGGTTCACTTTCATTACTTTTCACATTCTTCTGTCGCCTTATCTGTTTCAGGTGGATCTCATGCGCACTTTTACCTTCAGAAACTCAAAGGGAAGTTACCGTGGCATTCCCATCATAGCTGCCAACATGGACACCGTGGGCACTTTTGAAATGGCTTTAGTCTTACATCAGGTGTGAATAAAGTCTGCTCTAACTTCACTGCATTACACTGAATTATATCATTTGTTTGGGCCCTTTTTGGTTATATTAATTGTTGTAATATTTTTTGGTGTAGTTTACTCTCTTTACAGCCATCCATAAGCATTACTGTGTGGATGACTGGAAGGAGTTTGCATCCAAACACCCAGAATGCATACAGGTGAGCAACATATTAGCTATAATCTAAATCCCCTCCGAAATCTCTACATTATTGATAATTAAATGACAACTTTGTTTCTCCAGAGTCTAGCAGTCAGCACAGGAACCAGTGAAGGGGACTTTGAGAAACTGGGGGCCATTCTGGCTGCTGTACCTCGGATTCAGTACATATGTGTGGATGTGGCCAATGGCTACTCCGAACACTTTGTCAACTTCGTGAAAGACGTGAGGCAGAAGTTCCCTACACACACCATCATGGTCAGTTACCCGACAGCAGATCGACATTTCATTGACAATGGCAGTCCTTCTAATAGTTTGAAATCAATTTGTGTTTTGTAGGCTGGCAATGTGGTCACAGGAGAGATGGTTGAAGAGTTGATTCTTGCTGGTGCTGACATCATCAAAGTGGGCATCGGACCAGGTGACATCATCAGTCATCTGTCACCACAGTTTCAGACGGTGTTCAGATTCATTTTACGCCAGTTTCACACACATGTTCATGTTTGCAGGTTCTGTGTGCACCACTCGTAAGAAGACCGGTGTGGGCTATCCTCAGCTGAGCGCAGTCATTGAGTGTGCTGACGCTGCACACGGCCTCGGTGGACACATTATATCTGTGAGAGCCTTGCGTTTCACAGTAAAAGTTCTTACATTAACCCTATAAAGCCTTACATTACATTAACCCTATGCATTTCTGTAGCCTCTAAATTATCCACATGAAAAACCTGTTACACGTAGTCTACTACAAGCCTTCTGTTCCATCTTAACAGTGAAGATTAACAGAGCATGCTGCTCGCATGCCTTTTTGACATAAGCTTTGATCTTGTATTTATAGGATCTGATTTTTGTCTCTCTGTAGGATGGGGGATGTACCTGCCCAGGCGATGTCTCCAAAGCATTTGGTGAGTTTTTATAACACTGCATTATAATAATACCACAAAACAATAAAGCTAGACATTTTAGTAGCCAAAAACATTAGATTCAGACATTAATTGTTGCCTTACTACCTGTGAAGGTCACGTTTATTAGATGTTGGTCACAACCTGTGTCACATTAGATTCGTGTTTAATCGGCTAAAATGTGTGACAGGAGCTGGAGCTGACTTTGTGATGCTGGGAGGAATGCTTGCTGGTCATTCTGAAAGTGCGGGTGAAGTCATAGAGAAAAACGGCAAGAAGTACAAACTGTTCTACGGCATGAGCTCAGACACGGCCATGAAGAAGCACGCAGGAGGTGTAGCAGAGTACAGGTACTGTTGTGGCCCAACACCAATGATGTTTTTTTTTCTACAATGAAGCTCGAAAAGCAGAGTTCCAGATTTCAAAATAAGACAAGTAACAAAGCCGAGATGACAGCTGCTGCATTTGAAAAATCTGTGCCTTGGGGTGTTAATTTATACCCATCTTTCTAACTATATATGGCGGTTCCGGTTTTCAATTGGCTATGTTTGATTGGTTTACCTCACTGTCTTATCAGCCCACCTGGCCAATTTTAATTGTTTGCCAACTTTCACACCCGTGGCCATTTTGGTGATGGAATTTGGCCAAATCGGCCACCTCTGTTCTACTGCCAAGGAGGTGGTCACATACACCAAACTTGTTTATCTTTCATATTCGGCAAGTCACCCAAAATTCATAGGGTCATCTAAGTTCTCAGGAAACCACCAGTACTGCCCAATAGCTGGGCCCTCAAACTTTCAGTGTACATTAGGACAACCAGTATTGCAATAACTCAACATATTTAGTATATTGATTACCATACATCATATTTTAAATGAGATAATACTATACTGAGTAAATAGCATGATATAAAGTAAAATAACACAACAGTACGGACATAAGAGACGCTGTCATGCTGGTTTGAAAACTACATCGCACAAGAATTATTTGGTAAATCAGCAATCAAGTCATCTTCAGGTATATAGCACCTTGTGAATTACAGATTGTTTGAAAGCAGCGTAATAGTAATGAACAAGAAAATAACCACATTTGTAGATAGAATCACACTTTTCCATGATTCAAATTCTGCAGTAAGTGGTTTTACAAAAACAACAGCACCAGTATTCATCTCAAGTGTCAGAAGTCTTAAATATTACATCAGTAGTGGCCAGTTTAATTTACAACTGCATTTTGATTGAAAAAGAGAGAGATGTTTGAGCTGTCAACACCACTCTGATTAATATTGATTGTGTTTTCAGGGCTTCGGAGGGTAAAACGGTTGAAGTGCCTTACAAAGGGCCGGTGGAGGTGACGGTGAGAGATGTGCTGGGTGGAGTTCGTTCCACCTGCACATATGTGGGTGCTGCTAAACTTAAAGAGTTGAGTCGTCGTACCACCTTCATTAGGGTGACCCAACAGCTCAACACAGTATTTGGTAATGATAATTAAGCCAGTCTAACCAGGTCCATGTTGGGCCAAATTATGCCAAATCCACGCAAAGGTCATTTTATTCTCTCTGCTGTCAGATGCATATTCACTCACAATCACACATACACCTCACATCATCTTTTTTTCTTTTCTTTTACTCGTTATAATGAGTATATTTGGGCTCACACGTGAGCTTTTGAATTCAAAGGCTTTCTCCAGATGCTGTATTAAGGCCTAAAGCAACTGCATGGCCTACTGTTTTTTGATTCATAAAAAAACTTCATAACTGTTGAATTTTTAGTACACTATTATACCAACTTCTTCCATTCTGTCTCATTTTAGTCTTATACTACGTTGTAGTAACCTATGAAAACATACGTTTGATTTAACTTGTTACACTGTACTGATAGTGTCCGTTTTGTGCAGTTTATGCTTTAGTTCATAGCCTTAAAATCCTGAGTTTGTTCTGTTTATTTGTCTAAAAGCAACCTCTGTTAGAGCCTTATATTTTATCCAGAAAACATGGGTACTATTTTAGACTTTATCGTAGATTTTACCTCAACGTCTATGCCTAATGTCTTTTATTTTTACGACCTCTTTTATGAACAACCGTTATATTCTAAAGAATATATTTGAAGACCAAGAAAAGGTATTTTATCACCCTTTTAACGCATTCTCCTGTGTTTGATTGTAACAATTGCAGTGGTATTACACAATATTTTGACATCTTATTCAGTTCCTGTAAAAGTATTGGCATGATTTTATGCATTTCAGCGTGGTTTGATCCACCTTTCTACTTAACTCTTAATTTACCTTAATCATTTTGAATACTTTTGGCATTCCAACACAGTTTGTGTCCTTATTGATTGTGACTTAAAGTTGCTGCTGTAGTCGATATGAATGACTGTTGAAGAAATAAAATATTCCCCACAAGCATAATTTGCTAAAAACCAGATGGTCCTTCAGTTGGCTTATAATAGACATTTACGTAGATCCATATTGACATTTATCTTTATGACATGAAGTTTAAATCGTTATATTTCACCGTAGTTCAAATGATTTCATATATTTAAATGTTAACATTCCTGTATTGTGTTGTGAGAATAAATCATTTTGATAATCACTAAAGAATGACTGGTGCTATTTGCTTTGCAGGTACATAATGTTTAATATATCTAGCAAAAGAAAATATTTGTGTACGATTTGAATACAGATAATTGTTTGTGACTATAAAGCCAATGTTTGCCATGATCAATGTAAACATGCTGGTGGTCCTTCTTTTATTGTGTTTAAAGGTTATGAGACTTAATTTATGCACAACATGATTTCCTCTCACAGATTGCTTCTTACTGAGAACATTTCACTACTCATGACTCAATCTGTTTTGACTGAAGCAGGGATAAGACAGTCTAAGATTGAAAGCAGGTTACTCCACAATACATCACAGTACAGTCAGTTGCAACATAATTGCATGGGAGGGGCTATGATGTTGCATATTACACACATAAAAGCTGACCTGTGTGTGATGAGGAAAAGGTGACAATATATGCTCTCCTTCCTCCTGCATTACACCACAGCTGCACTGAGAACATACAAGAAACCACGCGTACCTAGAGGTGAGGATATAATTTGTAAGTGAAATGTGTTCGATTGGTGCTTTTTTTTATATATGATTCTGTTCATGTATGAACTATTGTATATGGCTATTATCTTAAAAGCTATTTGAAAGAGATTTTTAAACTTGTCTCTTCATGCAAATCTTTATTGTAATACCAATTAAAGTGTATGTTGTGCTTTACATTCCATATCAAAACCAGTCTGACAGGTTCAATTTGTTTAAAAAGGAGGGGTGAGTGGAGATATCCTGTGTGTTTTTACAATCATGTTTTTTTTCCCTCTTGCCAGCGATGGCTTATTCCAACAGTTCCCAGGCTGAACACTGCCTGTGTTCAATATGTCAGGACGTCTTCTCTGACCCGGTAACCATTCCGTGTGGACACAACTTTTGCATGGCATGCATCACTCAACACTGGGACAGCAGTATGGGCACGCAATGTCCCCTTTGCAAGAAGAACTTTCACTTGAGACCAGATCTTGGCATCAACAGAGAATTCAGAGAGCTCATTGAAGGACTGAAGAGGGGAGAAAGTCCCATCCAAGCTGGTGCAATACCATGTGATGCCTGTACAAAAATCAAGAGAGGAGCTTTGAAGTCTTGCCTGCATTGTCAAGGATCTTTCTGTAAAACTCACCTAGAGCCTCATAACACTTTGGCGAAACTGAAGAAACACAAGCTTATCAACCCTGTGGAGAATATGGACGATTATATATGCCCGAAGCATGAGAGTCCACTGGAGCTTTTCTGCAGAGATGATCAGAAATGTGTGTGCCTGTCGTGTGCAAAGAAAGACCACAAAACCCATACCACTGTTCCTGTAGAGAAGGAGAGTGAAGAACGGAAGGTGAGAGATGCTTAGCTTGTATCTTTGCTTCAGTGGCTTTCAAGCTTTGCTGTAAAGAGTGTTATGTTTGTCCACAGTCTCAGTTGGGGAGAAGACAAGCCGAGGTTAATTTGATGATTCAGAGCAGAATGAAGAAAATTGAAGATATTATATTCTCGGTACAGCTCAGGAAGGTTAGTCTTGTTCATTGCAAAGTTTTATTTAATGTGGGTGGAACACAGAATTTAATGATCAAATTTTTAATTTACGTTTGGCAGATGCTTTCATCCTAAGTTATTTAAATTTCATTAAAGGTATACATTTAAGCAGTGCGTTCCTTATTTATACCTGGTCTCCCACTTGTGGCCAGATTTAGATTTAGGAGTTTAATGCTGGCTTTCAAACCTACAAGTCAGCTAAGGTCACTGTGTGAGCGACACTTGTTCCTTTACAATTCAACAAAAAGTCACTCTCCAGCACCTTCACCCTCCCTGTTCATTTCTGCACTGGTATGAGCTGTCAACATCCAACCAAACCACTGAGACCTTTGCACAAAAATCTCTGAATTTCACCTCTTCTCTAACTTGCATCCAAAACTAGTTAACCTGTAATAAACCTATTTTGTAAACCACTTTAGATAAAAACATCTGCTAAACGCATAATTGTACTTTTGGTGGCCATATATTAAGACTGACTATACATTACCCTTTACTTAGCAAAGCTCAGAAAAAGAAAAAGCAGACATTGTTGACTTGTTCACTGATCTGATGGATTCAATTGGGAGATGTCAGTCTGAGCTGCTGGAGGTGATGGAGCAGAAGCAGACAGCAGCAGAAACACAGGCTGAAGAGCTGATTAAAGAGCTGGAGCAGGAAATCGCTGAACTCAAGAGGAGAAACACTGAGCTGGAGCAGCTCTCACACACTGAAGATCACCTGCACCTCCTACAGGTCAGTGCCTCTGTCTCTGCTCACAACACAGGACAACGCTGCACATGCTGAGGGATTTCTCGTCCTTAGGTTTATCCATCCCTGTGCAGCCCTTTGGATTCCAAGATCTGGGCTGGGATCAGTACTGATACTCATCTGAAGGAGGACGCTGTGAGGAGAGCCCTAACAAAGCATCAAGAATTTCTTCACAGTGCAATGGTGAAGGTTACAGGAACTGGTGAGCATTTCACTTTTGTGTTCTGTGTTTTGTTTAGAATTTTTATTGTGAGTACATTTAAATGTAATTATAGTGTAACACTGTTAACAACTAAGACTGGCACAGTTCTACAAACTGTTTACATTCATTTTTAGAAAATAATCAAGTGTATAATTTTTTTCCCCACAGAGCTAAAGAGGATTGAGAAGTTTACAGGTACAAGTCATTTTCCTACATACACAAAAATATATTGTAGTCACTTTTTAGTCTTATTATTACTATTAATAATTGCTATTTTAATTTGTCAAACAATGTCCAGCAGTTGATATACATGCATAGTGTTTTTTCTGAAGGCCATAAAATTGTAATTATTTTTTTCATATCTAGCATTTATGCTAAATTAATAGATGCAATTTAATAATGCATTTACACTTTTCACATCATTTGACAAATATAATTCTTTTTTTTTTTTTCCACACATCACATGTCTCATGTTTAATCTCAAAAGCTGTTTAATAACACTAAAAAACGATGCAAAAATAAATGAATAATAGAAATGATAAATTAACACAACAGCAGTGGAAAAAAAACATGGATAATGGATATTGGATAATCAAATATAAATGATTATCATTTCCAAGACATTTTCTATAGGACATATATAGAAAAATACCGAAGACCTATGTGCTATTGTGTACATTCTGATCTCTCTCAGTAAATGTGACTATGGATCCTGAAACTGCTCATCCGAAACTCTTCTTGTCTGATGATGACAAACAAACTGGATATGGAGAAACACGACAGATTGTCCTGGACAATCCTTGGAGGTTTGATACATGTCCCAGCGTGCTGGGGAAGGAGGGATTCTCCTCTGGGAAATTTTACTTTGAGGTACAGGTGAAAGGGAAAACTGAGTGGGATCTAGGTGTGGCAAGGGAGTCTGTTAACAGGAAGGGAGTTATTACTCTGAGTCCAAGGAATGGACTCTGGACTCTGTGGTTGAGGAACGGAAGTGAGTATAAGGCCTGTGACTGTCTGTCTGTCTCTCTGTGTCTGAAAGTCAAGCCCCAGAAAGTGGGTGTGTATGTAGACTACGAGGAAGGTCTGGTCTCTTTTTATGATGTAGAGTCCAGGTCTCACATCTACTCTTTCACTGGTCAGGCTTTCACTGAGAAACTCTATCCATATTTCAGCCCAGGCTTTATTCATGGAGATAATTCAGCCCCACTGATCATTTTACCTGTCGAAAAGTGTATTTGAGCCAATTATAACTATCTGTAATTAAAATAAAATAAATGAATCAATAAAGGAAGAGTGGCTGTCAGTGTGTAACCGTGCCAAGTGTCTTTGTTTTGATTCTGTCCCATCCGTGTCTCCAGGTGTTGTATATTATTTTGTTGTTTACCTGTTGTATAGGAGTCGTGCCTTGTAGAGTGTTCAGTGTCTGTCGTTGGACTGCTGAAGTGTTGATCTGCTCTGTTCTCTGCATGTTCCTCTACATCTGTGTATCCTGTTCTCCTTGATTAAATGTTTAGCATTCATTCGAGTTCTGTCTCAGTGCCTTCTTGCTCGCTGAGGAAGCGAGAGTGCAACCACACAGCAATCGTGACACAGTGTAATTATTATTAGTAGTATTTTTTTGCTAAGACTACTTTCTTTTCACAATAATGTTCCACTTAATTTAACCTCAGAAAAAGGTGATCTTTAAACTTCCTGCTTTGTTTTTCCGTGCAATTTGTGATGTTTTGGATTTTTGCTAAATATATTAATGTCACAATATATATAGCAATACTACATAAATTCAACAATATGTTAATGTTAATTGATAGCACAATATATTGTCTATCGTTCACCCAAAAATGAAAGTTTAGACACATTTCATTTACATTGTGTTCTTCTCACACTGTATAAACAATGATCAAATAACACATCACATAAGGTATAAAATGTAGCCTAAATTAAAATTTATTAAAACAATTCTATATTTTAATAACATTTATATTTTGAAGACAATTAAGTTTGTAGGATTAAAGATTTAGTGTAAGATCTTCTGAATAAGACACTGAAATGTGATTTTTTTTTTTAAACTAACAGCCAGTAACATAAAATAAAATAATAAACATCCCTGTGATAGTCATGTTAATAACCAACTAATATTGAGAATTAGACAATAATAGCCCTATTCTTATCAACTCACTAAACCTGTGCAGGAAGAACAATCTGTGCAAATACTTAAAAGGGGTAACGTTAAATTAATATGTATTTTGAATTACTTTCAATTACATTTTAAATGAATATATTTTGAATTATATCGAATATTTTTAATAACACAATACACAGTGTGTTCAGGAAAATTTTAAATCATGTCCCTATTCCTTAATAATTTCTAATCTTGTTTTTTTATTGTTGTTTTTTTTACTGAACTACTTTGTGAAAGGGCAGCGATTCTCAACCCCGGTCCTCGCACCCCATTGCTCTGCACATTACCCCGGTGAAGTTGACACCCCATAAAAAGAAATAATGTTCAAAACTATGCCATTCGTTTGTGCCGTTGAAATGAACGTCAAATTAGAAATGAACGTCATTAGAAATGACAACAACAATACAAGGCAGTGACGTCACTCTCCACCCCGCTTGTCCAAATCGCACAAAACCCCTGATTATTATTTCATATGGTCAAAACTCAAAACATAACATTAGTAATGTTGATACAGTGATAAATGAAAGATTTAGATTTTATATACATCTCAAAGTGTGGGTTATCTTTAAACTACAGTACATTCGAATGGACTCTACTTTCGCCGTGCATTCCCACCACTCGATCCGGGGAGCTGAAGCTGCAGGGAGGAGGGGCTAGAGCTCTAGCTCCTCCCATTTGGCTCTGCAGCGAGCACCCTCTCGAATTTTGACCCCTGCCAGATTATGCCAGAAAGTGAAACATAAGTTGAAACGAGGAAGAAAACATTTTCCCGTGCTTGTTATAGAAGCTGGTCATTTTATTCAGAAAATCGCTGCTGGTATGTGGGTGGTTAATTAAAGGTTAATTTACAAGAACAGTGAGTTATTGTTAATGCCAAATTAAATAGCCTTAATTAATATTGCTATATATAACTGTTTATATGTCTATATATGTTTATATGTATATATGTTTAAGTAGTCGTTTTATTAAGTAGGCTAGTGTCAGTTTGCATTTGTTACAGCGTCAGAAAAGTATTTCATTGTAGCCTATAATTATATTATGTGCCTGCCCTATAAACACTTTTTATTAAACGGGCCTGGACAGCTTAACTTGAGGGGTGTGGAAACCATAGACAGTAAAAAAGAAACCTGTTTAGTTGGATACACTTTGGATATTCAGATTAAATTTAGTTTAGTTTTCTATCATTCTGCTCTCTTCTCAGACAGTGCCAGAAAATATTGGATGCGTGCAACTATTTACAGAACAGCCGTCTTCTATTTGATTAAGCTGTGCTAGGCTAATTGTATTTAAAGCTCTGCTGAAGTCCAATTGATTACTTATTTATATGTGCTTTCCTTGTCTTTCTTTGTCTGTGTTGTTCTTAGAGAGATCTATTCACTTTTAACTTTAAATAATGATCAGTGGTTAATGATTAATATAAAGGATATATATGGGATGGCCTGGTTGAAATCCATGTGATAACGTGAATTCAGCATCACACCCACCTTGATAAAAACTGTTTGATAAGAAATGAAAGAACCTTTCTCAACACAACCAAAATGGAGGCATTGTAGAAGAGACAGCATTGATTTGCCGCCATGTAAGTGTTTGTCGTCTGAATTTACAGTACATAAAGTCATCCAAAAATAAAATATGGTGTTTTTCAATTCATGGCGCACAAATTACTAATATGTTAAGCATTACAAAGTTTTGTTGCTGAATGTTTAATAAATATTACGGTTAGGAATATTAACATTATATAATCCAAGTAATTGCTCTATTTTGCAGTTATGGATCTCTGCAGCATCGTTCAACACAAGTGTCCAATATGTCTGGATGTGCTCACTGATCCAGTCACCACTCCATGTGGACACAATTTCTGCAAGAGCTGTCTGAAAGAATGCTGGGACAACAGTCAGGATTACAAATGTCTGCACTGTAAAGAAACATTCAGAAAAAGACCTGATTTAAAGAGCAACACAGTTCTTAGAGAAGTGTTACAACTTTGTGAGAAAAACACTCCAGGTAGACATATTTTTATAGTTTAAATATCTTATAAAAAAAACTTATTGTAGACTGCACAGCATTTGCTAAATGCAGACAGAAAAATATGAGAAATTCCTGAAATTAATGCATTTATTTTGCTTTCAGCTCAGTTATGCATCAATGGCCCATTATCTGAGGAGCTCCAGTGTTCTATCTGTTTGGATCTGTTCATTGATCCGGTCACCACTCCATGTGGACACAACTTCTGTAAGACCTGTCTGGAAATCTTCTGGTATATGAATCAGAAAAGCACTTGCCCGTTTTGTAATGACACATTCAACAAATGTCCTGATCTGAAGTGCAACACAGCTCTTGGAGTGATTGTACAACTCTTTCAGGAAAAAACAGGTAAAAATATTAGCATTTTAATAATGAATTTTAGCTAGCATGTGATTGGTTTGATTTCTGACCAACGTGCTGTAAAAACAAGCATTCACCTGATGTTATTTGTAAGATAATGTTATTTGTCTATAAGATGGCACATTTGTCCAATTACTAAGACTTCAGAGGTAATTTTTGTAATTTGTTAAGGATACAAAAGGGAGCCGGTGACAAAAGAATATTCACAAACAGTAGAAATTGAGGATGAAAAAGAAGAGATTCTGTGCAAACCTTCAGGTAATCAATAATAAACTTGTGTCTTCTTTTCTTCTTATAAAGAAAGCTTGTTAATATAAAAATTCCATCATTTAGCATAAATATAATCCATGATTCAATCAAAATGTTTGGAGATTTTATATATTTATATACAGTGAGGTCGATAAGTATTTGATCACTCTGTGATTTTGCAAGTTCTGTTACTTAGAAATCATGGAGGGGTCTACAATTTTCAGCATTGGTGCATTTCTACTGAGAGAGACAGAATCTAAAAAGAAAGCTCCAGAAATCACATTGTATGATTTTTAACAATTTTTGGGGGGAATTACTGTGTCAAAAAAGTGTTTGATCACTTGAGTCAAAAAAGTTTAATATTTGGTACAGAAGCCTTTGTTAACAATTACAGAGGTCAAACGTTTCCTGTAGTTCTTCACCAGGTTTGCACTCACTGCAGGAGAGATTTTGGCCCACTCCTCCATACAGGTCTTCTCTAGTTCTGTCAGGTTAGGGGCTGGTGCTGCAACACTGAGTTTCCTGGCTGTGTGCTTTGGGTCATTGTCATGTTCAAAGACACAGCCATGACCCATCTTTAATGCTCTGACTGAGGGACCATATTTTTGACCAATATGTCACAATACATGGCCCCATTCATCCTCTCCTTAATACAGTGCAGTCGTCCCGTCCCCGGTGCAGAAAAACACCCCCAGAGCTTAATGCTTCCAGCCCCATGCTTCTCTGTAGGTATGGTATTATTAGGATGATACTCATCATTCTTCTTCCTCCAAACACTGCGAATGGAGTTAAGACCAAAAAGTTCTACTTTGGTTTCATCTGACCACAGGACTTTCTTCCATAACTCCTCTGGATCATCCAGATGGTCCCTGTCAAACTTCAGACAGTCCTAGACATGGGCTGACTTAAGCAGGGGAACCTTCTGTGCGATGAAAGATTTAAAACCATGACGTTTTTGTGTATTACTGATAGTAGCCTTGGAAACAATGGTCCCAGCTCTCTTCACGGCATTGACCAGCTCCTCCCGTGTAGTTCTGGGCTGATTCTTCACCATTCTTAGCATCATTGATACCCCACGAGGAGAGCCTCTTCCATTTTCTGACAATTGATCCAACAGTTGTTCTTTTTTCACCAAGCTGCTTGGCAATTGCCCCGTAGCCCTTTCCAGCTTTGTGAAGGTCTGCAATTTTATCTCTTGTGTCTTTTGACAGCTCTTTGGTTTTGCCCATGTTGCTACTTAGACTTTGGCCGATTGTGGGGTGCACAGGTGTCTCAAACAGGTGCTACTAATCTCGATTCATGAGCAGAGTGTAGCTGTACTATTTCAAATCAAAATAACAGGTCTTTGAGGATCAGAAATCTGTATGATAAGCAAGTGATCAAATTGTAGACTGTTTTTTGTAAATTAAGTATTTTTTTCTTTTCAGTAATGGATTTCTCAAGTAGTGTCCTGGCAGAAAACCTTCAGTGTTTAATTTGTCTGGAGGTGTCCACTGATCCCATAAATACCCCATGTGGACATATTTTCTGTGAGGCCTGCCTGAAGGAATGCTGGGAAAGCAGTCATGATAACACGTGTCCATGCTGTAAACAAAAGTTCACCAAGAGAGTGGATCTAACACACTGTGAGCATCTGTTGTCTCAGTCTGAAACCCTGATGTGGCAGAGCTCTAACCTGGAGTCTCTCAAGAAAGTCTTAAACATAAAGCAAGTCATGATGCCTGTGGCGGATATCAATCCTAAAATAATGCAGAACTATAACAGAGCTCTGAAGATGTTCTCTGGAGAGGATCAGACATCTGTGATTCAGTCCTGCGCAGAGGGCGACCACAAAACTTACAACACAGTTCTTGTAGAAGACGATATTAAAAAGAAGAAGGTAACAAAGAATGATAGTTTATTCAAAACAACAACAAACAGTAATAAGAAATCTTAAAACACATTAATGATGTAAAGCATCATTATTAATTTATGTAATAATGAATGTCAATCTATATTTCAAACCACCTGTCTTATGTAGCGTTGAAGGTGCAGGTTAAAATCTATTATATATGTGTTTGATTTGATTACCTTTTAAATAGAAAAACACAAACGAAGAGAAAAAGGAAGCAGATGACACCGAGCTCTTCACTGATCTGAATTACGCCACTGAGAAATGTCAGGTATTGAGAGTATTCATAAAGCACTAGGATTGTGATTTATTTTGTTTTTGATATGAGCACATCCGTACTTTCCCCTCTCATCACTCAGAAGCTGACAATTCTCAAGCCTTTGCAGCAGATGATACTGGAAACAATGAAAATGGGTCAAGAAATCATACACTCTAAAATGAAAATGCGCAAAGTGAGTCTTACAACATATTATAAATTTATATGAAAATGAATGACTATCCATATTCAAACTACATGTCTTATACAGGGTTTCTGTTATTATATGTGTTTGATTACCTTTTAATTAGAAAAGCAAAAACGAAGAGAAAGAGGAAGCAGACCACTTTGAGCCCTGCACTGATCTGAATTGTGCCATTGCGAAATTTCAGGTATTGAGATCATATACATGTACAGTATATAGCACAAGGATCTGATGTTAAAAATATTAGTATTTTCCCTTCTCATTACAGATTCAAGGGCTGAAAATTCTCAAGCTTGTGCAGGGGATGATCCAGGACACAGTGAAGATGGATCGAAAGATTAGCAAAGTGAGTCTTACATCATTTATGAATTAAAAACTGCTATTTATCTATTTTCCAAATAACTTGCATCCTATGCAGAGTATTATTTTTAGATATTATATTGATTAGTGAGGTTTAAATTAGAAAAGTGAAGAGAAAGAGAAAGCAGGCAACTTTGATCATTTTGCTGATCTGAATTACCTGAAATATCAAGGTACTGAGATCATGTACATGTATTCTTAAAGAAGTCGTTGCTGATTTAGACTACAACATATTTGACATCATTATATTAATACAAATGTACATTATATTTAAATATGTTGTGAAGCTTACATCTGTTGCTCATCTCTCACAGATGATGCTGTCTGAGCACCAGGTGAAGACCAGGGTGTAGTTTTTAGTTAAGCTATCATCCTCTTGTATCTTGTTTCTGCAGGATGTGCCCTTTGCTGACCATTTCCGAAGCCTTTCTTATTAACCAATAACCTTTATATATTTAGAAAAAAATATAAATGTGATCACAATTTCACATGGTTGTTTTGGACTATTACTGTTTAGTATCATAATCCTGTTAATGAAGTAATTTTCTTGTTAAAAGTCTTTCTTGTATCTCCATATATACAAGCAATTATAGGTTAGATGAAGAGTGCAAGCACTGGCTTCCAGATATCGCTGCTGGTTGATAATGGCTTGTGTCTGACAGCACCTGTTTTTCCTATTAATGTATAGAGAGAAGAAATGTTTGGGAAGCTGGTTTGGAGATTGTTTTTATGTTAATTGCATAGAAATTTCACACCTTGAAATGATTTTAGCGTTTTTAGATTTTGCTTTATTGTATTTACTTTATATTAAAATCACATGATTTAAAACTATTGTAATATTGGTTGGGTTGAATAAATTTGAAGGCTCACATTGCTGTCCATTGACTTTATTTGTAAGTACACATGTCCTACAGGTGTAAATAATAACAATATTTTGATTTGTATATGAATGACCGAATAAGCAAGCAGAAAATCTATCCAGAGTCCAGAAAAGGGTTAATGGTTTATGCAACAGCAGTTTTATAATATAATGTAATATATATATATATATATGTTTATGACCATTGTGAAATCTATTTATCACATCACACCTTTATAATCATCATCATGAAAATATTTTAATATTTTTTGCAAAAGAAGTTTGTTAATCATTTAAAATAAAATTTGTGTTATTATTATTATTTACACTTTTTATTATTATTTGTCCACATTTAGTACTGCTTTCAGTTGTTTCTGATGTATTGGGAGGCAGGTGCCTGTGACCTGTATGACAGCTCACTGGCAGCATGTACTCTCACCCTGTCTGATAAACACTTCCTGTAGATGAGCACTCCAGTAGACAGTACAGAGAAAGCAGCAGTGATGCTCAACACCACTGCTACCATGACTTCTGCATTAAACACTGTGACAGAGGAGCGATGCTTGATTTCGGGTTGAGGAGTGGACCATACTTTCTTCATCACATCCTCACTACTGTACAGAAAAGATATAAAAACTTAGAGAGACACTCAAGCTAACATAGAAACACATTGTGTTTTGAGTTCTATAGCTGTTGACATATTCTGATGCAGATAAAACACATTTAAGAATTGAAAAAAAAAAAAAAAAAAAAAATTATATATATATTTATATATATATATTAATTAGACTAACCTTTTAATGGACGTGCCAGTGTTTAGAAGGTCATCTGCCCTTTGTCTTGATGTAGAAGGCGCTAAATCAGAATATTTACATATTCTGTTGTCTGGACAGAAAATGAAACCCAGATAACCAGACACCTACATGATTTTAAAAAAGAAAGTTATAACATAAAAAGGCAGCCAAGTGCTAAATAAATAAATAAATAAATAAATAAATAAATAAATAAATAAATGTATAAGTCATTACAAATATCCCAATTAATTTCTCACTTACCTCAATTCTCTTTCCTGCTGGACAATCCAACCAATCAGAATCCAGCATCTGAATTTGATATTTGTTTATTCCAGTGCACCTGTGTCTGTAACAACGACCTGCCACTTGTGTGCTAGAGGTCACATTATTCTAATAAAGGTAGGGGAAAAGGATTTTTACAAGTTAAAAAAGAGCCTTTCAAAGTTAATCTAATATTGTAAAGCTGACATCTTTAAACACTTATAAATATTTCTGTGAGATGTGAGAACATGTGGCACCATTCTGGTGAGGTTGGATATAAAACAGCGGCTGTCTGAGCCATATATCTCTCCACCCCCATTCATTCCACTCCTCTCGTTCTCCTCTTTCCAGCACTCGCTCTGAAGAAGAAAAGTGGCGTTACACATGAAAAAAATCACAAGGGAGGTTTTCTTATAATGACAACAAAGTGAGAGAGTTGTGAAAGAAAAATAGTCTAAACAGAATACAGCAGACTCACAGCAAAAGCCAGGGGTTTAAAAATGTGGCAGCCATCCAGGTACTGATCAGTGAGACACTCCCCCTTGTGGAAGTGAAGATAATGACAACCCAATCCACTGGGAAGAAAACCAAAGACAGTTTATCACATTCACTTCCTTTACTCTTTATAAAGCCCACTTTTCAAAACTGCAAAAAAACATTTACTTGTGATTATTCAAAAGAGCATTATTTGTTGGATTACCTATCTGTGCAAAAGAAAGCAGAAGAATTGTGACAGGTAGAGACAGACCCAAACTGATGGCCTTCACCTAAAATAGAGAAACACACCAGGAATGGTAACTCACAAGTCTACGTTTTGACTCTAGTCTCAACAAGTGCATAATATTTATCTTAACGCATGTCAACCAGGAGAGTGGATGTCTTACTGTACCTTCTCCCCACACCAAGCTCTGAGCTCGACTGAGGGTCACTGAATACCAGCCCGTGTCCTGGAGGGCAGCGAGCGTGATGGGATCAATCCGAATCAGTGACGGCTCCCCTAGTAAAGCTGCCATAATGGATCCCTGAAACACACGGGCTTCCCAGTGTGACGAGAGACCATCTGAACCAGCATCCTGAGAGGAACAGAGGCAGGCAGGGAATTTCTTTGAGTCTGAACAGCTGTGTTTTTCATTAGGCAGCAGCTATTTAGATTAAGAAAATAGATGTGAGCTAGTGAGAGATACTGTTTCTACCAACTATAATAGCAACAATAGCATTTTGTTCATACTAAGTGTAAACAATGACAGATAATATAGATGCAAAAGCATAAAGATAAACATGTCTTCTGTACTAAAGGTATGATATCAACATAACAAATAAGCAGAACTAAAATAGCTTTTGCCAATAAGTTTGGGTATTTGCATGTTACCTAGTAGCATGTTTTTATTTAAATAACTTATGGTACCTTGTGAAAAAAACTGTGATACGGTATAAAGTACTATGGTATATATCAAGATATCATGATGTATCACCGGTACAGTAGTGTTTTGTATGCAGTGGGTACCTTGTTCTCTAGCGGAGCTCCAAGGTCAGAGTGTGTAGAGTTGAGGTGTTTCTGCATTTCTCTGATCACAGTAGGAGAATACAGTCTAACCTGGCCTGTCTCATCTGTGCTGGTCACCTGACCAGGAGACCAGCAGTCTGCGCCAGCTTCATAGCACACACAATAAAAAAAATGATCAGCCAATGTACATAACAGGGCTACAATAAACACCACAACTCTAATAGACATTTATCCAATTACACAAAGAATATTTCTAAAAATAAAAGCTCCCACCCTGAGAGGAGAGAGAACAATCCTTCCTTCGGCTGAAGAGCTCTTGACTGAATCCCAACATGTGGAACAGCTCATGGATCACTGTCTGTACCAGAACAAAACAACAGGGAATGCAATCTTACTGTTTGTGTTTTTCGTTTTTTTTCAACAGTTCACTCTTGTCAGACACACTCACTGTCACCTGCACAAAATGCTCATGTGTGTATCTTTCCATACTGAGTGTCTCTCTGCAGATGATCACAGTCCCAGCCAGAGGACGCCCGTCTGAGTCTGTCTGACAGTGAGCAGCATAAGCCAGTATACTAGACTGAACAGAGAGAGAGAGAGGTATAAAACTTTTAGACAATCTGCATTAATCTTTAGACTTACCATTTCTCCCCCTAGTGAAGACTTCTTTTTGTTTTGTTTTTCCAGAAAGAATCCTTGACTTTATTACCTGTCTGTGGAAAACAAGCTTGAAAATTTGTCATGATGGAAAAGGAATATTATAGACATCATCCCCCAGTTTCACAGACAAGGCTTAAGCTAGTCCCAGACTAAATTGGATGTTTGAGCTGTCTCAAAATGAAAATATCTTGCTCTCACATATCTTAAAACATGTCAGTGTCATTGTTCTGTGTTAAGATGCACACCTGTAATAT
>JAUMHP010000052.1:6808689-6830932 GCA_032361065.1 Enteromius trimaculatus | reverse complement strand
TCCTAATGACCTTGATTAGCTGGATCAGCTGTGTTTGATTAGGGTTGGAGATAAACTGTGCAGAGCTGTGGCCCTTCTGGAATTGAGTTTGAGACCAGTGTGATATGGCAAATATTATAGCAAAATATATAAATGAAAGGTGTCAAATGTATAGAAAGACCAGTCAAGCCCATAAAAAGGGAAACACAAACAGATCTGAGACAAATACAGTGATAATCTTTACCTCTGCTCGACATTTATCTGTGCTGTGAGTGAACACGTACAGCAGGAAGTCAGTGTCAGGAACTCCCGCCCCCTCTGGCCTCAGCACTGTCTGGACTGGATGCTCAGGATGTGGATAAACAGCACAGCCATTCAGGTGCTCATCTGGGATCTGTAAACAGGCAAGATTGAGCAATAAGAGCAATATTTTAAGTAACGTGTGTTTTTGTTTGAAAAGACTTACAATTATGCCAAGGCAGCTCTCGAATCTGTAGTTCTCATTGGCTCTGGCGCATCTAAGGATTATAATCATAGATATATGTGTGAGTGTGTGTATGTGTAATAACACATTTTCAAAATAAACAAACATTAAAATTCATGCTAATCCTCCTAGGCTACTACTTACAGAACAAATAGAGCCAGTGAAGTACAAACAGTAAGAGAATCAGAGAAGAAGACATGTAAACCATACTTCATGTGGTTAACAGTGCTGCTGTTTTTCCAGATGAATTTGCAGTATTTGTTTATGTCTCTGTTCAGCAGCAGACTGCCTTGAACTCGCCTCACTGTAAACAAACATCCAAACATGGAATAAATCTGAAATTCTTTCACAATACATGTTTTGTCTGTAGTTCACATTAAAAACAACACACCTGACAGTAAACTGGAAACTTGGCTCACAGCCACATCGACTGCATTCATTAATATCTCTAGCTCCCGTTCTGTGAGGGTGGGGCTTTCTGAGGGGATCCAGCTCTTGATTCTGATTGGTTGTGGATCCACATGTCTCTCTGCTCTTTTAGGTCTCTGATGTTTAGAACTGTGAGGCGCTGGATTCCCCTCTGACGCAGTTTCTCTCAAGGACCAATGAGTAGAGGCGTATTGACCAGTGGGCGGGGACACAACTTCTATTGATCTCTGAACTTGGTCAAAGATGCACTTCTCCCAAGTGCATTGAAACCATGGCAATAGTAATATGCCAACACAAACACAAGGTGCAAAAAGCATAATCGACTATCGATGGCGTCATCGGGCGCACGAGTTTCCGGAACTTCCGGTCTGTGTTTGTTTATTGGTCTGGTTGGTTAGTGCCACCGGCTACAACCACGTAATGCAGGTTTAAAAATCAAACCGAGGCGTGAGTGGTTCTATATCACTGTATTTCTGAAGGAAGACTGTCTTTAGAAAATGTCATTTTCATTTTATCCTGCATATAAGGCAGCGTTTGTAAGCTCAGAGCTGCTTTGTCTACCGCCGTTACCGAGGGAACCTCTCGGTTCTCGTGCTTAAAGCACCTTCTGCTGGCAGAGAACGTCTGCTTGATTCTATTTGGATGTTTACCGGAAGTTACGTTAGGGCCACACAAGCACGCATGCGCAGTTACATTTGTTTATATCGTTATCGTTGAAACCGTCTAATGTAGAAGAACCAAGAAAAGCACAATTAATTAAAAAGTTTAGAAATGTTTAAGAATATATTAACAAGTAAAAATCCGTAATAAAATGTTTATATAAAATAATATTGTGTATACTTTATTAAATCCACACATAAACCACTAAATAACATTTTTGCTTTTCTCCCTGAAGAATTTATCACTTGTTTATTCCTGTGAAAGAAAAAAGGTGAATTTTCAGCATCATTACTCTAGTCTTTAGTGTCTTATCGTGATCCTTTAGAAATCATTCTAATATGCCCAAGCGTTTACTATTGTCAATAAATATTTGTTGCTTTTATCAATGTAGAATCAAGCTGTGCTGCTTAATATTTTTGTGGAAACCGTGATTCATTTTCTATTCATCAAACGACTGTTTGTTAAAGATGACTGAAGTATAAAAAAATGCCACCATTATACATGCCTTACTGCTGTTTTTGATTCAATTAATTTAATGCTTGCTACATAAAAGTAATTCAAAAAACTCTTACAGACCACAATCTTTTAACGGTGTACTTAAAAAAAAAGATAAAAAATTATCAAGGGATTTCTCACCAGCATAGTATCAGTCCCTCAGCATGGAGATGAACTAGGAAACTTGCATACGTTTCTTTCTCTTGTGAGCGGAATGATGAGGTGTTCCTCCTCACGATGCAAAGAAACTGAGGCAATGACTAACAATGCAGCTTTTGATGTGCAAATAAGACATTCACCTCTCATTGTTTCACCTTTCACAGAATAAAGTCACTTTCTCCCATTCTAACGCATGTCTTCCAAAGCTTTCAAAAAAAAAAAAAATCACAGTTTTTAGATCTGTGTTGACTGCATACCTTAGGGGTGTTTTTTTTGTTTTGTTGTACATTCACACCAATTTTCCTAAACACACAAGAAACTAAACAATCTGCTTTAACAGACACATTAAATCACACAAGGAAGAATAAAAGTGCAAATCAATTTAATCTTTGTGGATTTTCCAGCTGGTTTAGCAAATATATACAGTGAAATTCATCCTACCATCATTTAATCTATTAAGATAATTCCCACCTATGTCTTCCTAATACAATCATCATTCAGCAGATGAGAGTTTAACATTTCGGCACTGAAAAATACATAGATTAAAAACAACATTGACAGGGCAAAAGGAGTGAAATGACAGTTCAATGCCAGCAGTTGAAAAAGTGACTATAGATATGGCACTACAACTGGTTGCCTGTTTATTGTCCACTGAGCCAGAAAAGTATGAAATCTAAATTTTCATTTTGTAAGACATATTCAAGTTATTGTGATATAATGATGTCATTCAGGTTGGTGGTGCATATGGAGGCGCGAGTGAAACCTCCAAGAAGGATTGTCTAAACTGAGTGGCTTACCACTTTCAGCTAGTTCACTCTCTCAGACACACACACACACAAACACACAATCACTCACTCACTTACAACACACAACTCTTTACTATTAAGTTATTGCCACAGTTGCCATGCACTACCATATACATAGCGAGGGTGAGTTCTATGTCTATGTGTAAACTTTTGTGCAAGAGTGTTTGGCCCTAAGTGCAAGCACATACGCAATCACATACTGTCTAGTGATGTACAGGAAGCTCGATCAAAGGCACTTCTGAGGAACACACACAATAAAATATGTGGCCTGTAGCACTATGAGGTAAACTCACATGTATGTACATCACACAACCATGTCTGCAGATTAAAAAAAAAAAAAGTTATTCTAACTGAAATCAATCTTTTAAACCAACATCGCAGCACTGGATCACACAGAGGAACATTTTGTAAGCCAGCTGGGGAGACTCTTTGTGCAAATGTTCGTCTATCAACACTTTAGATAAGTGCACAACCACCACATCTGTTGCTTGTCAAATATTTATGACACACATTAACACAATACTTTTTTTCTTAAGTCAGGAAAACAGATGCTCTAATACAAGTTAAGGCACCAAGCCAGCACAAGAAGCAAACATGGTGACGCTCACGTGCTGAAAAGACAAAAGGCAGGAGAGCAAGATGAAGAGAAAGAACCAAAAAGGACAAGAAAGAACGGGTTGCTCATGTTAGCATGGGCACATCATCTTCAGAGGTTGCGTCATCAGACAGAGGAATCAACAGCACTTCATCTTCAGAAGACGAAGAGGAAAAAGAGGGGGATGCAGAGAGGGGAAGAAAAGCAGGGGGCGGGGAGGGTCTGAAACGGGAAATGCTTCTACCCAGACTGTGGAAGAGAGAAGCCAGAGAAGGGCTGCTCGGGGGGGCAGTGATGGGTGGGGTTTGTTGTGTTTCAGTGACCTCGATTGGCTGGACAGGGAAGGGAGGTGGTGGAGGCGGCGGAGGAGGAGGAGCTTCCGCTTGCTGCTGCGTTTCTGTCTGTTGGGATAAAGCAAGTTTTTGAGGCAATGACTGACTGGCTGACCCTGTAGCCGCCGAGGAGACTCCAGGAATTGACTCACTGCCCTCAGCACTAGAATTAGCAGCTTCTGTCTGTTGGGAGGAAGAGGCAGTGGTCTGTGTCGTCCTAGGGGCAGGTCGAGGAATTAAGCCCCATCTTCGTAGGCGCCGCACAGCTCTGCGAATAAACCGAGGCCTGCGTCTCCGCCGCAGAGTGGAAGCATTATCTTGCCTGAGGAGCTGTAGTATTCCTCTGAGAGAAAGTGATGCAGACTGGGAGACAGAGAAAAGGGGAATTGTGGAGATGAAGTACAAAAGTTTTACAAAACAAAAGTAAAAAAATGAACCACAAAATTCTAGAAATAATAAAAACTAGGTTATAAATGCTTCTGTTTATTGCTTAATGTTTTTAAAGAAGTCTCGTCTGCATTTACTCGATCAAAAATACAGTAATGTATTTTAAAGTATCATTACAGTTTAAAATAACTACACTGCCCATGCCAAAAAGAAAGTGCACAAGCTCAAATATTTTGTTGTACCGCTTTTAGCTTGATTACAGCGTGTATTTGCCAAGGCATCATTGCGATAAGCTTCTGCAATTTATTCCCATCCAGAGGTGCATTAATGATCCTTCTGAAATGAGTATAATATGCTAATTTGGTGCGCAAAAATGTACTAATTTGGTACATTTTTTAACTATTACCAATGTTGAACACAATATTTTTTTGTAAACCATGGTACATTTTTTCGAGGACCCTTTGATTTAATACGTACGGTATTAATCATGTGTAACATTATTAATAAATTTACTGTCCCATTTGATCAATTTAATGCAGCCTTTCTCAAAATTATGTTAATTTCTTTAAATAATATATACCTTTTAGAATTGTGTTAAAATGTTATTGCTGAACGGCATGTTTTCTATCAAGTTTGATGCAATAAAACAGAGGGCTCCTACCTCATTGGGGTTCTCAGTAGGGAAGTCTTCCACTGGTGGAATGATTCCCTGAGCAATCAGCTGACCGTAAGAGGGCGGGGCCTGCTGCTGTATCAGTTCAGCCTCTTGCCGAGTGATTGGTGCGAACATGCTGAAAAAACAAGAGAACAGCACAGAAATATTGTCAATAAAAGCTACTATTATAACACTGACATTCTGAACTTGCTCAAAAAATATGAAATACTGACATTGTTGTAGAATCATTCTGTTTGGTTCTATAACAATTAAATTTGTCTAATATTACATAGATATTATTTTGTTTCAATTGTTTTACCTGTACTCTCGAGTGCGTAGGGAGTACAGCTTGCAGGTGCAGCCCATTGCAATCACCAGCAGAAGTCCACAAACTAGGCTTCCAACGGTAGCTGCAGTTATAACTTTTCGGGGCAGGGTCACAGTGCAGTTAAGCTCATCTGTGCCGTCCTTACAGTCCACCTGTCCATCACAGCGCCAGCTCTCAAACACACACCTGTTTCAATTATTAAACATTGGTGTTTTTAAACACTTTTAAACAGCCATTGAACAATTGGAAAAAAATATATGCTAGATTAGCATTAAAAAGTGTTGGGTCAGTAAAATTTTAAAAGAAACTAATACTTTTATTTAGCAAGGGGTCATTAAAGTAGGGGTGGGGATTGTTAATCGTGGAGAGCCACTGTCCTGTAGAGTTTAGCTCTAATTAATACAAATCTACCTGTATCTTGAATACCTTGATTAGCTTGTTCAGGTGTATTTAACTACAGTTAAAAAGTCTCTGTCCAGTCCGAGGTTTTCGCGAAGCTCTCTCCATTTCGGAAACGCCACAATGATATTTGTTCCTGTTTATTTGTTTCTATATCTTCTTGCCTCAATTTGTATAAATCTATGTTTTTTGGGATTGCGGAGAGTGCAATCATGATTCATGATATTGAAATGCACAATAAATAACTACCACCTCCGCGTTTGTCCATGCATGTTGCTATAGTATTCATAGGAGGAAAGTGCAGATATTGCATCATTGATAGGCGACAACGCATGTAATCTATAACACAGTGCAAGTGTTTTTTGGATATTTTATATCAAAAATCTTACATATTGTGCCTTTAAGTAACAGATGAGCATATTACTGATATTATAACATATTACAGATTTCTGAAGGATCATGTGACACTAAAGACTGGAGTAATAATGCTACAATTTCAGCTTTGCCATCACACAAGCTATATTTTAAAATATAAATGAATACATTTGTTTAAATATATTTAAAAATGTGTTATTTCAAATAATTTTTTTTCCATTATTGTATACTTTTTTATGCACATACAAACCTGTCACTATCGCAGTGAAACGTCCCAGGCTGACAGATAGTACATTCTCTTTCATCAGTCCCATCTGCACAATTAAGCTGATAGTTGCAACGATCATGAATTGAGAAACAGACTGTTCGTCCTGTCTGGTGACTTCCTCCCATCCCACAGAGGAAGTGCCCAGCAGGGCAGCCCCAGCATCCTTCCTCATCCAGGCCCGTTTCAGGACAATCCCAGTGTCCGTCACAACGTTGTTTTGCGGTGTAACAGCCCCCCATTGATCCTCCACAAAGCCCCTCCCACGGAAGGCAGTAATCTGTGATGCGATAAGTCGCATTAAAGCCCCGCCCTTCCATTGAAGGCTCCATACGATAAATCAGCGAAAGCAAGCCGGTGTGGGACTCCACCTCCACTGCTTTGTTATTGGACACAGCGTTGATCTGTAATAGACAATGAAAGAGGTGCAAGACTTATTATCCATATTATCAAAGGCTGAAGTGGAATTAAAATTAAAAAATAAAAAAGACTGGGATAGATGAATCTGCATTGATCAAGCTACATTTGTCCATCGCACAGAGAGTGAAACTCACTGTTTTAATGACGTTGCCTGTGCCGTGGGGCTGGTCAGTGATAGTGATCATGTCTTGAGGTCCCAGCTCCAGTTGCTGAAGCTCTAATTTGAGTGGTCGTGAATCCTGGGGGTCAACTGTCCACACACACTTCACCGGATGTCCTGTTTGTACAGGGGGAGTAAACGAACCATAAAACGCACCCAAGTATCCCCCGCATACATCATCTATGGGTGGTTCAGGGCTAACTTCGTTACATCCGTCCTCATCCGAGCCAAGCTCATCGCCCACACCAAGGCATTCGACCTGTCCGTTACAGCGCCACGATGCCGGGAGACAGCGCTCACTGTAACATTCAAACTCGCCTGGAAAACAGGGACCCGAGTCTGAAGAGTTGGGGGGGAAACACTGTTAAACACTTACCAAAAAGTCAACTATCAAAAAAAAGAAGATTTTACAGTCTCTCTGCATAAAGACAGTCAGAGGGCAGGAAACAGCACTCTACCTTTAATATATGAAAGATGGAACCCTGTTACTGGGTAGATATGAGGGAAGAAGTGATGTGTCACTGTAATGTTTCCCCCTGTTATCTCAAATGGTGCTGGAAGCTGGGAATCACAGAATTTGAATGGAGAGCCAGTGAGAGGAACCACGGACACCCATTCCTGCCCACATCTCATTTCAAACTGGGAAAAACTTCAAAAGAGATGGACACAAAAGAAATGACACATAACTAAAAAACATCAAAGCAAGATCAAAGCAATCTCTCACCTTGTTAACAGCAAACATCATTTATTAACCAATAAACAAACTGAGTTACGCTCACCATTGGGCTAACTTTTTAAATTTACATTCATATCCTTACAGTATCATGAAACACAAATGCTTTAATGGTTACACTTTATTTTAAGGTATCCTTGTTACACTTTACATGTACTTACTATTAATACTATTAATATCAATAAATTATGCATAATTACATGCAAGTAACCCTAATCCTAACCATATAGTAAGTACAAGTAGTTCTTTCATTTTACTTAGTATATAAAAGTATAATTACACTGTAACAAGGACACCTTAAAATAAATTTTAACCAAATTTGGTTTAGTTAATTGTTATTACACATATTTAACAAGGACACTGTAAAAAAATAAAGTAAAAAATTACTGCTTTGATTTCTGGTGTATAAAAGATAAAATTCTACTGGTACCTGATGATGACACGTTCCCCAACTTTTGAGGTTATCAACCAACTGCAGTTGAGTGGACGGGAAGACCAGGCATGGTGGGCAGAGTTATGGATCTCTCCTTGTCTGGATTGTAGTATTTTGGGTGAATGATCACAACGACCTAAAACTGACAATTAAAGCAAAGACATCTTCAAAATTGTGCTCTGATCCTGAACTGAAAAACAGGCAGAAATGCATTTCAAACATATAACAATCTACTGAGGATTTAAATGTATTAAAAACATCAAAAAGGAAAACTGAAAAGAAACCCTAAACTGCCAAGCAGGAAGTAAAGGCCAGTCATGCTGGAAAAAAAGGTTCATTGTCTACTGTCAGTTGCACAGTTGATGCACACAGACGTCACTTTTAAACTAAACAGCATTCTGTATTTTTATCTGCATTAAATGCTTGATGAAATTTTTCACTCCTCTCAATGACTATTTAGTTTAGGAATGCTGTATTTTTAGCTTGGGCATTCAGACTGACATAAAGATGTCAAGCTCTTACCAGAACCGAAGGCAAGCTCCAAAGTGCATGGAACTGTCAGAGCAAAGACACAAAAGATGGTCACATAAAAGACAAGGATTGTTAAATGTTGTTTACTGCTAATTAATCACAACGTAAATATAATCAACCTTTATGTTTATCTAGCTTGACACTACAGTCACTACAGGTAACCTTGTTAAAAAATTAAAAAAAAAAATGTAACTAGATGAAAAGACTGTATTGGATATAGGAGACATTTGTTCCATCTTTGCGTGATACACACTCAAGGACAAAATCATGATATCTTACCTGATAAAAACAAAACAATTAAAACGCAAAGGCTGTTGTAAACAGACATTCTAAGAAGCCAATGACTGTCGTTGTCTCATAAAACAAAAATTAAAAACAATTTATGGAATGAATATGGTCGGTAGATCCATCAGCTCGCCACAATTACAGGCGCCATCGTCAACAAAGCGTCTTGTTGGTAGTGTTTAGCTGTGAAGACAAGCATAAACACCATAAACTACCATGACTTAAACAAAGAAAACACTGACAACTGGAGCTCATTCTGATGCTCGCTTCTGGTTTCCAAGAAACTGATTCAATCAGAAACTCAGTAGCGTTACCTCGACAAATATCAACATATGAATTCGACACAAAAATAATCTGTGACTGCCTAAAAAACGCGTAAAACATCATTATAAAAGACGACTTCCTGTACCGCTTTTTCTCAACAGTGACGCAACTCGGTGTTAGGCAGAGTAGCACAGCGATGTTTAGATACGAAACAGTCAAACTGTTCAGTGACATTTCATACATATAGCCAAGACACATATTTCAAGGCATTTCCTTAGGTTTCGACAGGAACAGGCCAGACGACCAGCCTCTAAACTAGCGCACTGTTCCGAAAGTTTGCTTTCCGACTTCTAGCCAGTCTTTCTCACTCGCCTGACTTCAGCTAACGCTAGCTGACTTCCTGCTACATACTTTACTTAATAATATGGCACTGTTAAGAGCTAGTGCCATGACACAAGCTGTTTAAAATGAGATTGTTTTATTTCACGGGTAATATTGTTCTAGAACTTTGCCTTTACCATACCTTTTTTCCTTCTCTTTTGTTGACATTCGTTCTCAGACACTTCCGTAAGTTCTGTTTCGTATGTAGGGAGACAAGGCGCCACCCATCTACGTATCAGTGACGCCATGCACGCTGGCTCGTGCTTGTAATGTTCAGCGTTCAACACTAGATGTCATCATTTTAGCGCTTTATTCTAACTGTTGCTAAAGGTACACAACTATCCTCAACACTGCTATTGTTGTTTAAATAAAAAAATACACTACCATTTAAAAAGTTTCAACGCAGCTACTTCTGTCTATTTTTGGAGTAAAAATGTAATTTGTATTCCTATTTTTGGGCATCTAGTGGTAGGGAAGATAGTAGCCTAACAGAAGAAAGTAAGTATAAATTTTTATAAAATGTTTATTAAAAAAAGTAAGAATACAGGTCCAGGCCCAGCAGCCATGCAAGAGGTCAAATCAGTGGTATTATAATAATAATAATAATAATAATAATAATATATTATTATCTTGTTGTTGTTGATTATGATGTTATTAATGTAATTACTTGATTTTGAGAGTTACTGGTATCATGCATTTTTACAATTAATAATTATATTATATTTATTACGTTTTCAATAAGATTGTTTTATTTTAAATAAGGTGTCCCAGTTTGACAGTAAGACCAAAATTGTGGTTCATTCGCGTTTGTGTAAACATTTTACATTTTTATTTAAAGCTGTGTGTGTGTTTATGTGGCTTATGAGGACAAATTTGTATAATGACATGAGTATGACATAGGTATAAGGTATTACAATATGAAAGTGATTTATGAGGACATTTTCAGTGTTCCAGTAATTCAAAAGACTTAAAAAAAACATACTAAATGGTGTTTTTTGAAAATCTAAAAAAGCCTGTCGTTTACTGTGATGGGTAGGTTTAGGTGTAGGGTCAGTGTATGGCAATAGCATACAGTTATACAGTATATAGCATACAGCACATACAGTTTGTACAGTATAAAAACCTATACGCCTATGGAGAGTCACCATAAACCACAAAAACCAACGTGTGTGTGTGTGTGTGTGTACACATACAGTGGTGGTTCAATTATTAGAACACTAGTATTTTGCTGTAGAGTATCAGCAGGAAATATTGAATTGAATTATTACAATTAATTGCAATATGAATGTTTAGAAATGTAAACTAATATTTCCCACTGACACACTACAGCAAAATATAGAAATAACTGACCAAAACCTATATTTTTTAGCTGGTGAAAATACTAGAATACCACTGTGTATACATTATCCATTATAGTTTTGTATAAAGACATTCACACACAAGCACAAAAACAGCTAATTTAAATCATAAACTGCTAAAGTACATCTTTAAATTTAACTGGGAGTGTATCTAAAACTTCTGATGAAAAAAAACGCTAAGAATATATACTTCTGATTTAATTATCTCACAGGTTAGACTATAGCTAGTAGCCCAGTGGATGCTTTTATCGGAGATAGAACAAAAAAAAAGTCATTGAATAATTCGCACACTGGGAAAAATGCACATCTGCAGGGTCGATTTCTCTGAACTCCTCCCTGTAACTCTGTAGTGCAGGCACATTAGCACAGGGGGACGTGAAACAACCACGTCTCCGATCTGACACCGAAGCCGCCTGTGGAGAGGGAAAGATCAGCGGACAAAAGAAAAGCCAAGATTACAACATAGAGACAAAAACATTTCAACTCTGAAGATAGTTTTTAGGTTCCAGTTTTACTTTGGGAAAACCTTTCATTAATAATGCATGTACATACTTCATAGATAAGGCAGAAGTCAGTTTTTATTATTTTTGTAGGCTACTTTTTGATTTTTAAGGAAGCATTCTCACTATTGGAATGGTCTGATTCAGGAAAATCTGCTGCGGAAACTTAGACAAGAAAACTAAGAACGGAGCCTAGAGCATTTTTGTGTGTTGAGTTCGGTCGTCTTGCGTGCTGAGGAATGTCACTGAAGCTCCAGTCGTTACTCGCCCTCGCCGGCGTATTTCTGGTGCAAAGCGGGACCAGTGAAACAGAAGTCCGACCAGAGGTAACACAGCATCCACTGTTTCCAGTATAGTGTGTGTGTCTTTCTACTGTCTGTCTGTGTGTCTTTCGAATTTGCATTGTTGGACACAGATGCTCTCAGATGTTTCCGTGTATCAGGATTTCCTTCATGAAGTGCATTCATGTACCTCGTAATTCATTGCTGAATACAGATGAGGAGAGCTGTGTCTTTTCAGACCCCTAAATATCAGGTTAAAACAAAACAGGAGTGAGTCAGAGGCTCCGGGACTCTTATTTAACCAGAGAGGGTTAGTTATTAAAGTGTCTCAAGTTTAGTTCTGTGGTGCCTGTCCTGCATCTTTAGGTTCATGCTTTTCTCTTGTACTTCCTTTGACTGAAAAATGGGACTATTAAGTATATATATGAGTAGATATATCAGTTTGTTTATACACCCAGAGGCATCCTAATGTCTGCTTCAGAAATAGGCCTACATGTCTGGTAGACACATAACTGTGAGTGGGAGAGAACGACTGACTGTTTTTCAGGACGTTTTGGCGTCTCTGTCACAGATGCAAGCCAGGAAATCTTAATGGCCTAAAATAAAGAAAACAAGATCAGAGCAAGGATTTAAGACATTTTAATAACTGCCTCTAGTCGTATCCCTTCATTCCTTACCTTCAGACTCCTTCACATTGCTGAGATGGTTGAGAGATGTACTCAAGGATAGTATGGAAGAAATTCAGCGTTGCAGATTCCTCCACAGTTTTCAAAGACGATAACATTCTCCTCATGCAAGAGTCACCTGATCAAAGATAAAGGTCACACAAAAGGTTAAATCACAGATGCCAAGTGCATGTGGAACTGCTGTTACTCTTCAGACTTTTGGTCTACCTTTATTCTATTAATAGGTTTTTACCATGCAGAAGTTGCATGTGACCTGTACAAACAATTTTTCCTAATTTTTCTCTCCCCAAGAAATCTGAGCGAATGAATTAATGAATCACAGGTATGACATTTCCAGGAACTGCCAGCGTTTAACAATCCCTCAGACAACAGCCCTGCACTTTTGCTGTTGTTACAGGTGCTGTTGTTTTGAATACTGTACTTAAAAAAAAAAAAAAGAAAAAGAAAGAAAGAAATTCGGTTATATTCCTTATGGAAAACAGCTGGGTATTGCCCCCCTCTCCAGACCATAGACGAGGGATGATGTATTTGTTTAAGTAGTATTACAGATGCAAAACATCTGCTGGATCTTTCAGACCTTCATCAGTTTCAGCTTAAATATGGATGAAATACAGTTTAGATGTTTAAAAAGATGCAAAACAATAAAATCTCTCTTTTAATAATTGTTTTATTTTCATGGAAAAATTAGGCAATTCTGCAGTATATACATGCTTATGTGATGATAATCTTATGCATCTGTAACGGCTGGATTTAGACAATTACCTTCTGTGTTCTCAGATTAATAGAGAGACACTGAAGTTTGCATGATTTTTGTAGAGATGAGAAGTATTATATTGTGTTAATATTAGTTGTATTGCTCAGTTAAATGGGTCAGTGATCTGATCCTGCATGTGAAGATGCAGAGTAAGACGCAGGCACTAATGTCTAAAATTTTCAGTTTTTTCCATTGGCACAGACAAGGAGGAACGACTGACTCAGTCCTTCTGTTGTGCATTCAGACTCACCTCTGCCCTCCTTTTCTTCTTCTTCCTCATCTTTTTCTTCTACCCTTTGTTTTTAGAATTCTAACTTACTTTTAATCTATAAAATAATTTCCCCCCTTCAATTTCTTTTTAGTTACAGTTCTTTTCTTCCTCTCTCTAATACCTTAGGCGCAGCGGATCAGCTGTTAAAATCATAAACGCAGCTTTTTCACCGTAGGCATGGAAAGTTTGACAGCACTACTTTCTGCAGAGAAACTATAAGAATCAGAGATCAGGATAGTTGCGGGCTGTGCAGAATTTTTTTTTTTTACTGTAGCGTTCAAACTGCGCACAGCCTACCAGAAAAACAACATGTTCCTCTTCCCAACATGGAATGTGTTTTCCCATGTTGCAACACCATAAAATGATGAAATTGTTTTTCGGAAACAGCCATCTAAGGAAGCACCTAATCTTATTGACTCCGTTAGAACAGTTGATTTATATTTTACATGTAACATGTGTTAGCCTTGCTGGCATGTGCGGCAGTGATGTCATAGCATGTGATCACACTTAACCTCACATCATCTAGTCACTATCCTGTGTGACTTAATGGTTACTTTTGAAATCTGTTCCCAGACCTGTGCATGATGGCAGTGTCTGTCTTTATTATTACATAAAGGCTACCTGTCTGCATGGTAATAGCTGACGCATGACCACACAGTGACTCGCTCTTCCTCAGTCAGGGGAACGGCAGAGGGGTTCTAAATAGAACCTTTGACGCCCACCGCTGGGAGTTCCAGGCCAGCAGAGCATGCTGGGATTGCTGGCAGCATAAGGAGGAGACCTGAGGCTTTTCGGGAGGGAGAAGAGTGGCCTTCAGAGGGAGTAAGAGAGAGAGAGGGAAACGTTTTTATCCTCATGAGTTAGAGTGTTTTTACAAAAACGGGGTGCGTCACCACAGCGGAGCCACCACACACAGAAAGCACTCATACAGAAAGGAGGAATTAAATGACGGACTGAGAGATAGAAAAATGGAGCAAAGGCTGACCAGGTTAACACCACACTATCGTGTTAACCCGATCTAGACTTCCTTGACCGATTTGGCCTGTGTTGACAAGTCTCATTGGAATCTCTACGACATGAATGAACCAGTGTGAAAGCACTCACTGATATAGCGACGTTGCTCTCTGGATATATTTCCTAATCACTATAGTACATATAATATGCTATAGTGACATCTACAGATTTCTTGTTAAACAATAAATTGAAATGATCTATAATTTTATGTCCATATATTCACACAGTTTATAGGACACTTAATATGTGAACTATGCTTTCTTTGTTTCTGAAGGAGCAATCAGTTTACAAAGCAGCGATATCCAGAATATAGTTTTAGAAAATGGTAAACGGACCTTAGCACTTAACAGCTGACAAAGGTTAAGGGAATTCTAAGATGTAGTTTCATACGATTCACATTTCGCAGGGTTTGTGACTCAAAAGGTCCTGTAAGCTTGAAAGTATGTAGTTTCTTTCGCCATTGTCCTCTTCCTGAGAAGTTTCAGATCCTCACTGTTTATAAGAAAGAAAAAAAAGGAAAGAAAAGAAGAAAGGGAGGCAGTCTGAGGTCACAAGGATTACTGAAAACTGCTTGTAATTTTTGCTGACACTCTTTGCGGTTGGAATGGAGACACTGGCTGTCTGATCCTTAAAATTAGACATTTACCGCTGAGTCTAACAGACAGTCACCCCTAAACATGCAACCTTTGTGTTAACAGCTCAGATAAGACCATTAGGTTGCAGCTTCCTATACAGCAATAAACAGGACTATAAATACCAAAGACAAGACACCTCTTTAATATTCAGAATAACAATTTGGGGATTTTTCAATAAATTATAATTATTTTTAGATTTGGTCAATTTGTTTAATTAAAAATGAACATTCTACTGAAGAAAGACTATAAACCTAACACGTTTCTTTGAGTTTAAGTTTATAACAGAATTTCTTTAAGCAGAGCTTACAAAAATCAACACATGAAACACATGAAGGTCTTCGAAGCTACATAATTACATTACCATTGCATTTGTCTAGTTGTACATTTCGAGATATAATTAGATTTTATGTGTTTCATTCTTTGTTAGTGTTCTCTTTTTCTCTGCTTTCATGTTTTATTCCTGTAAGTCAGAAAGAGTGAGAACAGATGAACGGATCTAATTCAAACTCAGTCTGGTCTGTTTAAACCCAAGTGTGGGTAGCCCTAAAGAATGCATTTTTTTTTTTATGAATGACTCTTTTCAAATTGGCTGTTGGGTTTAGTTACCTTCTGAAGACAGTTTGGTCCCTATAAAAATAGAAATGTAATAGAATTTTAAATAAAACTTGAAAATATGGTAAGTATATACATGGTAAATTCATGTATATCTTCTTTGAAACCATGATTTAGTCAGATTTAGTGAAATCCTGATGACTTTTCCTCAGCAAACATACCCCCAAAATTATAACTAGGTTGGAAACACACACACACATACATCCCTAAAGTTAAATTAGGGTCATAAAGTCTCAGACACACAGTTACTCACAGTTACAACACACTCCACAGTTAAAGCCTTTAAGATTCTCGAGCGTCCACACACTCTCTTACCCACAAAAGTTTAACCAGGTCATAAGCACACACACACACATCTTTGCGCTGTGGTTCGTCACTGATGTTTGTGGACTTTGGCAGGTTTATGTACAATTAAATTTTATAAATTCAGACAGCATGTCATGTGGATGTTGTGCTGCACCGAGACATTTGGAACAGTGAGTACAGTTCAAAAACATTCAGCCCAACCCATAATTCACTGAGGTCACCTTAACAGCAGTGACACCTGTGATATTTCATGCTCTGACACAAGTGATGTTTTCCAGAGAAACTTTTTTTGTGTGTCCCTGCACTTTACCACTTTATGGTTAAGTGTGCTTCATTACACTGATAAAGCGGTGTTGTAGGACAGCTGCATGCGTGCTAATGTGACATTCATTCTCTCTCAGGCATGGCTCCAGCAGTATGGGTATCTTCCTCCTGGTGATGTTCGGGCTCAAGCAATTCGCTCTCCTAAATCCATCATCACCGCTATATCCGCCATGCAGAAGTTCTATGGCCTCACTGTCACCGGCACTATGGATCCTGCTACTCTCTCGTAAGTCTAACCCAATCTCATACATTTCTAATTTGTTAATTATAATAATTATAATTTTTTTTTTAAATACTGTGCAATGCGTAACGTAATAGATATGTTTTGTATTGTAATGAATGGAGTATGACCCTATAGAGCATCAATGGGATAGTTAACCCAAAACTATAAATTGCATCGTTAACTTTAAGAACTTTAAGAATTATACAAATTAAGAATTTTTTGTGAAACCTGAGAGGTTTCTGTCCCTCTGGTTAAAAGACCAGGTATTCACAAAGTAAAAAATTCATAAACGTTATAAAGATGTTCCAAAATGAAACGAACCAATCAATCAATAAAAAAAGTGCATAACTGGTTCTCACTAAACTACCATGTATACCAAATGTGTATGTACCAGATGTAAATACAAAATGAACAGAATTTACATTTTTGGGTGGACTAACCCTTTCAGCTGTTTCGTTTGGTGACTGAGTCACATATTATTGACTTTATGTCTTTCATTAACATGATGTTCTCAGGGCCATGCAGCGGCCAAGGTGTGGAGTTCCAGATAAATTTGGCTCTGAACTGAAGAGCAACCTACGAAAGAAGCGCTATGTCATCCAGGGCCTAAAATGGGAGAAAAAAGAAGTCACTTTCAGGTATGGATATGTTTGTCCATATATTAATGCATGTAAAACTGTGGCCCTCTATGCACCTGCCATTAGAATTCCAATCCAAATTTAAACACTCAACATATAAATAATTATGAATGATCTTTGAAACAAAGTGGAACAGGATTCCTTCCTAAAAGACACACTCACATTTAAGCACAAATGTTTTCTTCTCAGTATCCAGAACTACACTCCTAAAGTGGGCGAGCAAGCCACACACGATGCCATCAGGAAGGCCTTCAAGGTTTGGGAAGCCGTGATCCCACTTAGGTTCCGTGAAATCCCATACAGTCAAATCAGTGGCAAAGTGGACAAGTTTGCAGATATCATGCTTTCCTTCGCGGAAGGCTTTCATGGAGACAGCACCCCATTCGATGGTGAGGGAGGTTTCTTGGCCCACGCGTACTTCCCTGGGCAGGGTATCGGAGGTGATACCCATTTTGACGGAGCCGAGCCTTGGACAACAGGCAACGCTGACCTGGGAGGTGAGCAGAGAATAAGGGAACGTGGAAATGTGTCTGTGAGCAAACTTTAGGGCTTGTAAATTCAGAATGTAGATTTTTGTGATCATTTATATTTAGAGCATTGTCATTGTCTTTCTTTTAGGTAATGATGTGTTCCTGGTGGCAGTGCATGAACTAGGTCATGCTCTGGGTTTGGAACACTCGGGCGATCCCTCTGCAATCATGGCTCCATTTTACCAGTGGATGGACACAGAGAACTTTGTGCTGCCTGATGATGACAGACGGGGGATCCAGCAAATATATGGTAGTCAGTTACATCGCATATATGCATTTAGTTTCATTTAGTGATTATTATGTTTATTTTACAAGCCAAGTTATTTAGAAAAATATGAGAAAGTGTATACATGTATTCAAAAGAATAGCTAGCTTAAAATTAATGTATAAGATAAAAAAAAAAAAGATAATATCACATAAAATTAATTAAAATCATTAAGAAAGATATTGTAGATGCCAGAATGTTTCACACTGTATCGGAATTATTTATAGTAAAGTTAGTATTTTTGAGTAGATGTTTAAACATTAATGCAAATGCAAAAAAAATTCAAATTATTTATTAAATATTTTAGTTAACTTTAATGCTTACCTGTGTGTCATTCAACAGGTGCTGGCTCTGGTGAGGTGCCCCAGCCTCCGGCCCCCCGGCCCCCCACCCCCAGGCCAGACCGACCTTCCTTTGGCCCTGACATATGTGAGGGACACTTCGACACCATTGCTTTTCTCAGGGGAGAGATGTTCGTCTTCAAGGTACAACTGAATGCAAAATACATTTATGTGTACATTCCATATATTTTGTGTGTTTTTAATATTTGCACCCTCCCTACTCCACAGGAAAAGTGGTTCTGGAGAATGCGTAATGGTAAACCTCAGCAGGGCTATCCCATGCCCATTGGACACTTCTGGAAGGGACTGCCTCCTTCAATCAACTCGGCCTACGAACGCTCTGATGGAAAGTTTGTTTTCTTCAAAGGTGCGCCTGTCTCCTCAATTTTTGGCATTGCATCTCTGGTTTTAATAAGTCTCACAAATTGCAATAATGCTTGATTTTCTGTCCTCTATATAGGTGACAAGTACTGGGTTTTCAATGAGGCCAAAATGGAGGAAGGTTATCCAAAAACTTTCAAGGAGCTTGGCACAGGCCTACCAAGAGACAAGCTGGACGCTGCTGTTTTCTTCACACCCACTGGCAACACCTACTTCTTTAGAGGAACCAAGTACGTTTCCGTTGTTACTCACCATGTCTTATTTAGTGTCTGGTTATAAAAATAATGACTAATGAGAGTCATATGGTGAAAAATGCTTATTCTTCTTTTTTTGTGATCTCCTCCATTTTGTTTATTTTTAATCATTTGTCTTTCATGGCATTCTGTTTTCTCAGATATTACCGTTTCAATGAGAAGAGCAGATCTGTGGATCCAGATTACCCCAAACCTATCAGTGTATGGCAAGGAGTACCAGATAATATCAAAGGGGCCTTCATGAGCGAAGATGGAGGTACAGCATTTGTTTTTCTGTTTTCAACGTGTGGGTTCTTCACTTCCCCCCCACTGGTCAAAACAAAACGTCATCATTTCTTCAGTATTCAGTGTCACATGATTCCTCAGAAATCATTCTAATAAGTTGCTTTGTGCTCAAGAAACATTTCTTATTATTATCAATGTTGAAAACAGCTGTGCTGCTTAATATTTTTGTGGAAACCAAGACAAGTTTTTTTCCCCAGAATTCTTTGATGACTAGAAAATTCAAAAGGATAGCAATTCATTTGCAACAGAAATATTATTTATACATTATAAATATCTTGATCAGTTTAAATGTATCCCTGCTAATTAAAAGTATACATTTCTTAAATAAATAAATATATCTCTCAACCCAAAATTTGGGGTGTAAACATATGACTGGAGTGCTATACTGACCAATCAGAAACCAGAACCCAGACTATCAGTTTATAAAGAATATACCATTTTAGAGGTTTAGAAATTTAGAGCCACTTTTACTGAATCAGCTTCTTCTAAACTTTTTCAGCCCACACTTACTTTTACAAAGCCAATAAGTACTGGAAGTTCAACAACCAGCATCTGAAGGTGGAGCCAGGCTACCCCAAATCGGTGCTGACTGACTGGATGGGCTGTGAAGAAGAGGAGCCCAAAAAAAGGACTGGCACCAGTGAGGAAGTGCTCATCATTGAGGTGGACGAGTCAGAAGGCGGGGCCATGGGGAAAGCCGCAGCCATCGTCATCCCTCTCTTTCTGTTGGCCTGTGTGCTTCTCACTTTGGGGGCTCTCCTGTTCTTCCGGCGTTACGGCACTCCTCGGCGTCTCCTCTACTGCCACCGCTCTCTGCTCGACAAGGTTTAGAGTTGAACACGAAAGGCACGGGAAGAGACGAGAAAGAGGGATACGAGTAGATGGCATTTGAAAGGATGTTGAATGGGAAAAGCTTTATTAGGATGGAGTGAAAAGTCAGACTGTAAAAGTCTGCAAGCAGGGAGCGATGAAAAAGTGAAGGATGTGTATCGTATGTTTTTCTATTTACATGTACTTCTCTGCCATTAATTAAAACAAAGAAGCCAAAACGGAGTGGGAGATAAGAGAGACAGACAAGAGCCCCCCTCCATCTCTTATATGGTTAAGGTTTATCAGTGAAATGCACTTTTGTTCCTTCAGTCTTCTTTTCAGTTTATAATCCCTCCTTTATCCTCTCTGAAAATCTCCCAGAACCGAACTTGACTCCAGCCGGGCGGCTGTTTGATTGACATGTTCTATATTCCAAATGATCTCACTTTGACATATTTCTTTAACTCAGATTTAGCTTTTTTACATTGCTGATCCAGTGAAAACCTCCTGCACCCCATTACGTGCCTTTGCCGTTGAATTAATAGTATGGAAGGACTGTTATATTTGACCTTCCTTGCACCTTTTATTCACCAAAGATATTTGCACAAAGTACGGCTCGACTATAGAGACCTGCTGTACGCGAAAGGTCAAAGGTTACAGGTCAAAGTTCAGGGAGAGAGAAGCCGAGCAGCTTCTGGAGTAGGCCAGTTTGAAATACACCTATAGAGCAGAGCTGTTCATCTGTTTCAACTCAAAATAACTATTGTTATTGTAATGTGTTTGGTACATTTTACTATGATTAATTATGTCATTAATGGTTGGCGTTGTTATTATAACTATGGTTATTGTTATTATTGTTCTCCATGTGTAGTCTTGCCTATTTTAAATTGTCATTTCAAGTCCTGCTGGACACAGGCAGAATGTGACTTATTTCAAATTAGCTTCTGATCTTTTAATGTCAGGTTAAAGACAGAAAAATCAGGTTTCTATAATAAGGCTGGAAGTGAGATTGTCTTGCTCACCACCTTGCAGAAACAAATAAAGAATTATTTATGAACAGTAATGGTGCTATGGGTTTTCCCACTGCGTACATCATCAGGATTAGACATTGCTGAAGTAGTTTTTAACAATGATAATAGTAATGATATTTATAATGATAATGATGTAGTGTAAATGTAAAGGAATAATTTTTTTTTTTTTTTGCCTGTTTCATACTTTTTGTACTTGGAAATGAAAATGAAATAAAGTTCCTTTTTTAACATTATTCTCTCTTTCCTGGACATTAAAAAATACATCAAATCTATTCACACACACTTAAAATGTCTAAGCTGTTTTGAGAAAGTTCAGTCTGTTAGTTAGTTAGTTAGTTGTGTTAGTTTGAATCATAATAAAGATATTGCTTACGTACAACAGTTAAATTGGTAACTTTATTTTATTTTCATTTTGTTTGCTGTTGCTAGCTCTAACAATGATGTGCTAAATCGTTTCTGAAAAGTTACTAGAACAACAAAGGGCTTTTATGCAACAGTTCAACAGTTCAAAACTTACATTTTAGAAAATATCGACAGTTTCTTCGATTTTTTCCTCCACCCAATGCAAATAAATAAATCACACACAACAGCAACTCATGGCATTTCATTCTTAAACAATGCATTAGTTTCCTACATGAATCAACTTTTTAAATGAATCAGTTCATTGAATGATTCAATGATTGACTCATAAATCCACTTCTGTCCGTCTAATAGCATAAAGGGGTCATACAAACCCAGTTTTCCACAAGATAATATGATTATTTAGGGTCTTAATGGAAAGTTTGTAATATAGTTTGTTTTAAAAATTTCTCAAAAATAGTTTTAAAAACGCTAATTTTACCCTGTCATAAACAGCTCTTTAGAAGTCACTCTGTTCTGTGTACTTCCCCTTTAAAATTTAAAGAGCTCTGCTGACTCCGCCCCTCTCCGATTTCCGACCTCCGACTCCGATCCAGTGTTGCCAACTTAGCGACTTTGTCGCTAGATTTAGTGACTTTTCAGACCCCTTGGCGACATTTTTCCAAAAACAGCGACAAATAGCAATTAGCGACAAATCAAGCGACTTCTTGGACAAACCTCAGCGAGCCGCGCGAGCAAGAGCACTTGTTTTCCGTCTGTTCTGTTCAGCGAGAGACTGAAAGGAGCAGGGCTTTCAGTTAAAATATGTATTATGTTGCTTCTAACTCTA
>JAUMHP010000052.1:6779978-6797389 GCA_032361065.1 Enteromius trimaculatus | reverse complement strand
ATCTATCTATCTATCTATCTATCTATCTATCTATCTATCTATCTATCTATCTATCTATCTATCTATCTATAATTTTTTTTTAATGCACAAGCTTAAATGACTTAAAAAAATTAACATCACTAAAAGAATAGTATGATCAAATGCATACAACTGGCTGTTAATATACATACTGTAATTCAACAGTACCGTTGGTTATACTGGTTACACTGTTCAGAAACATTAGCTAGACAAAACAAAGACATCAGCGCACATTAAATAAGAATGTACTTTGTACTTTAATTTACTTTAATGGTTTTTTTTTGAGTCTTAAGAAAAAATATCCATAAAACCCAACAAGCCAATTATTGTCTTTTAAAATATCTAGACTGAACATATTTAGCACAGTAAATGTCATGTTATCTGAGATAGTTTCCCGACAGTGGTATCTAAAACCAAGTTTCTGTATGCTTCTAGATTTACAGTTTATACTGGAAACAAGTGTAACATACATTGAACAACAGGAATTAACAACAGGAACTGCACTGAACAAACACAAAGCTTTGTTAAGGCCAGTTCACACTGCACAGATAAAATAAACTTATAGAACAAAGGGACAGGGTCGCTGCCAAGTATCTGATAGTACTGTTTAAATATTTGTTGACCTCACAAAGTGCAACTGATAAAGAAAGACTTTTCTGTACACTTCCAACCATATCCTATTTTCACTAAAAGCACCACAGCAGTAATAAAATTAAGAACTTGTACAGGACTTGTGTTCGGCGTTGAGTTAGTGGTCTAAACTTGTGAAATTTTATGTTGTGTTGTTAATGTGTGATGTGTTTTTAAATATTAATGTGGATGTATTTATGTCACCGGTGTCAAAGACAAATTTCCGCTCTGTGACAAGCAGAACGGACAATAATGTTAAACCAAACTAGCACATGCATTTATGTTTAACAGTCATAGCTGTGATTGCATAAATCTTATGCAATGCAATCAATGATATTTCAAAGTTTTCTTGAAATAAAATAGTTCTAAATATTAATAAAATAGTACTAATATATTTTTGTGGATTTTTAAGAATGTGTATTTAATTAATTTTAACTAATAAATTAATTTTCCTTTAGAGTAGCATCCTCCACCAGAGGGCGCGTGAGGGCTCGGATGAATCAGAGAGCTGACCCGCATTCAAAATCTTTGAGTATGTTTGTACATTAAAATGTAAAAAAATTAATCTGTTCATAACAAATCTTAATAAAAATAAAGATATGGCTTATAAATCTATATGAAATCATAATCAAAATCCAGTTAATCATCCGGTAGTCACACTGATCTGTGATTGGTCAGTTCTGACCAGCGCTGTAAAAAGTTACAAGCATCATGTGATCACGCAGAACCCGAATCTACTCTCTACTTCCTTCTTGGCGATTTGTGCAATAGTTTACAGTGTATTTTACTGCGATTGCACAAAAAAAAAAAAAATCAAGAATTCATAGCAATAAAATAATTATTATTAGGTGTCTTTTCAGTCCAGTAAGGGACAACTTCCGGACCGTTTATCACCACCCTTTCTCGGACCAATAATATACGATCTACCAGTTTATAATATATCTACGATAATTACGTACAAGAGACGTTGAACTTTATTACTTGCAAAGTGCCACCAGCACAGCAGACCTTCTCAGCTCGTAGGTAAAGCTGTATTTCCTCTCATAAAGCTATACTCTACAGTTATGTTATTTATCAAGATTTGAAACAACGTGATTCGCTCTTGCGTTGTTGTGCAGTTAACGTTAAGTAACATTAACGTTAAGCAGGATAACTTGAATCACTTTTTACTTCACATGCTTTTTAAGACATGCATTTAATGTTAACAGGGAAGCTGTTCTGTGTACCCGTGATGACCTTTAGCCCACTTTCCTACATAGTGCTGCAATTATGCAGACTCTCTTTCTGTTTTTATCAGGGCAATGTTTAAGGCTGTAACCAGGTGCCTTTGGACAAATCCTGTTGCTGGCAGAAGAATGATGTCCCATCACATACCACAGAATTTGTCTGGAAAAGTTGCTATAGTAACTGCATCCACAGATGGGTATGATGATTATTTCCATTCTTGTCCAACTATTCTTTAGTTTTAGATCTTTGAAACAAAAAGGTTGTGTAGCTGTCACAGCACTAAAACGTCTCTATTAATGCATGAACGTAAACATACATTCTGGATACTTGCATAACCACTGACAGACCCTTGAACTCGCCGATCTTCTCAGGATTGGGCTCGCAGCTGCGGAGGCTTTGGGTCAGAGAGGAGCTCATGTGGTCGTCAGCAGTCGACGCCAGGCCAATGTTGACAAGGCTGTGTCACTTTTGCGCAGCAAAGATATAAAAGTAATAGGCACCACATGCAATGTGGGGAAAGCAGAAGATAGAGACAAGCTCATTAACATGGTAAGAAGTTTCCTTATCACCTTTTCAAGTCAATATTCAGTAAACATTTAGGAAAACTTATTGAGGAATATGCACAAGTTATGAGGAACCCAAAAGTCTGCAAACTTGCTAATGTATTATATATTTTGTGAAGAACTTGGATGTAAAATGCTTTTATTACTTTGTTGTTGCAGACAGTTGAACAGTGTGGTGGTGTGGACATACTGGTGTCTAATGCAGCGGTGAACCCTTTTTTTGGGAACATATTAGAGTCCACAGACGACGTCTGGGACAAAGTATGAAAGTTATTAACCTTAATTCACTTTTTTTCTATGGAAAAAAAAGGTAGTGTCAGTACTGACTTTATTTTTATGTCTTCCACAGATACTTGGAGTGAATGTGAAGTCTTCTTTCCTTTTGACCAAACTAGTTGTGCCTCACATGGAGAAAAGAGGGTGAGAAACAAGTAAAAGGGGGGAGAAATAAAAAGAATTTTGTCATTATATACCCTATATATGTATATAAACTACCGTTCAAAAATTTGAGGTCAGTAAGATTTGGGTTAAGTAATTTTGCTATCTCTAAAAGGATCATGTGACACTGAAAACTGGAGTAATGATGCTTTGTTTCACAGAAATAAATTACATTTTAAAATATTTTCACACAGAAAACAGTTATTTTAAATAGTTTCTATAAACAGTTTTTTCTGGATTTTTAATCTAATGCAGCCTTGATGAGCAGAAGAAACAAATTTAAAAACCATTAAATATCTTACTGACCCCAAATTTTAAACCGTTTTGTATATATGAGCCTACCTAAGGACCTTTTCATTTTTAGGGGTGGGTCTGTTGTGATTGTGTCTTCAGTCGCAGGGTACCAGCCAATGCAAGTATGTGTTTACTTGCTCTTATGCAAAGTTTAATCATGACCTTAAAGTGATTTCTTGAATTTAATTTATAAACACTCAGCACTAGTTGAGAGGTCACCTTGCTGTCACTCTATGATTCCTAGGGTCTGGGCCCCTATAGTGTGAGTAAGACGGCCCTGCTGGGTTTAACTCGAGCACTGGCTCCTGATCTCGCTCACAGTAACATCCGGGTCAATTGTGTGGCCCCTGGCATCATCAAGACACGTTTTAGCTCTGCTGTAAGGAAATTCCTTTTATTTACAGATCTTCTTGGAAACTTGTTTTTGCCCAATCTGAATTTCTAACATCATTTATAGGCTTTACAAGGTTTACCGGCATAACCCATTTGCTTCCGTTCTTCTGTAGCTTTGGGAAAATGAGGGTGTGCTAGAAGAGTTCTTGAAACAGACGAGCATAAAAAGGTTTGTACAATTCCTGTCAAGACAAGGAATCACATTTTTAAAACTAATAGTAGCTTGACTAATCATATCCAGAATTACATTAGCAGGAGTAGGAAACTGAATTGTGCCACTGGATTATGCGCCACCTTTTTGTGTATGATTTTATGATTATTAATGTAAAAGGAAATCCCTTTACCTGTAAGGTAGCATTACAGTAATTGTCCACAAGCTATTCCTTCCTTTTAATAATCATTGATTTGTTTCTTTCTGGTGCTTATGTAATGTCTTGATCTCCTAGACTTGGGCAGCCAGAGGATATAGGTGGTGTGATTGCCTTCCTGTGCTCAGACGAAGCCTCATACATCACCGGAGAGACAATCACTGTAACTGGAGGCATGAACTGCAGACTTTAAGAGGAGCGGCATTAAGACAGTAACAGTAATCATGTATTTGTAATTCAGATAGAAACCTTCTAATTCAGTGAACCAACACAGTTGTAACAGCAGGCAATTCATGACACATTTACAAATGCTTAATTGTAATTATTTTGTTTGGTTTTCAGTTATTTGGGAACACTGTTTTTTTAGGTTTTATACACTAATTTTAGCTCATCTCATCTAGAAATAGATACTTGCATAATTCCCCTCAAAAAGAGCAAATACATATATCAGTAGACAATTCTTTATTTAAATACGTTACATATAACAACATCATAATACTACATGATACTGATAGTAATGAAAATAAATGATTATAATTAATGCGCACTTCCTAAAAGCAGGTAGGTTTTCTTGGTTGCAAATGTATTACATGACAAGGAGCTTATTTTTTTAAGATGTATGACTAATACATGCATTATGTGTAACGGCTAACACATCAGCAAAGTCTTGAAGCAAGAATGATGTTCCATGAATGCATCAATGTCTGCTTCCAGGAGACAATGTGGAACAAATCACAGGATTCCAGAACTCCCGCAGCGTAGGGACATACGTACCATTCTTTGTTTTGCAATACTGCTGGCTAAATACCTAAAAAAAAAAAAAAAATCAGATCGAAACAACCACATATACCTCTATTTATCATAAATTTATCATAAAGGCCTTTTTAGTATATGATCATGTACATATTGTTCAGCAATCAAGTATTGCAGTAACCTCGTGCAATTTCAGTTTTATGCAATACAGATTATCTATTCTATAAGAACATACAAGATGTGTTTTAAACACTATATAGGGCCACATACACACAGCAAAACCTTCAGGCTAGAAAGCACATCAACAGACGAGTGAACAAGTGAATTCCCTAAGTTTTGTGGTGTTTAAACAAAATGTTTAAAGTGTGCTTGCTGTAGCTGTGATATTAGATCGGTCATAAAGTAATATCGGTAACTGGAGACATTTAAAATAAGCAAACACCTCTCTGTAATCTACCGCAGGGCTGGTGAAAAGCAACTAAGATGCAGAGACAGATTTAAGACACGTACCTCCTTCTCTGTGATTTGCTAACACCACTCCTGGAGAAGAGAGAAACACATCGCAGACTCGCTTTCAGTGAGAGCGAAGTCACTGCATTAATGATTATTGCTCAGTTTGGTCCTGAAAAACACTACATAGACTTAAAGGGATAGCTCGCCCCAAAATGAGAATTAATTAATTATTCATTAATTACTCACCCTTATGTTGTTCCAAACCTGTAAACCTCTATCAATTATTAATGAATTCGGAGATCTCTCTGACCCTCTATAGGCCGCAAAAATCAAGTTGTATAAACATAGCAAGGACATCTTAAAAATAATCCATGTGACATCAGTGGTCCAACCGCAATGTTATGAAGCTACGAGAACACTGTTTGTGCCCAAAAGAAAAGCAAAATAACTACTTTATACAACTATTTATTTCCTCTGCATCACACTGGAACCATTTTGGAAAGTATCCACTGAATGTAAACAACTTATGCTATTCTGTATCACGTGGATGTGTCGTTTACATTCAGATCAAAGCTTAAATGGCGTAGGCACATAGAGGGTGCTGACAGAGAACACCATACATTGTTTACATATATGATACCCTCCATAATGGCACCAGGGTGATGTGAAGATGAATTGCTGAAAAAAAAAAATACAAAGTCCTTTCAAACCTTGATCATGTAGGAGTCATTGCTGTCTATAAAGGGTCAGAGATCTGTCAGAACACATTAAAAATATCTTAATTTGTGTTCCCAAGATGAATGAAGGAATGATATGAGGGTGAGTAATGAATGACAACATTTTCTTTTTTGGGTGAACTAACCTTTTAAGCTTAACTACCAAAGTAGTCTGAATACAGAACACAAGCAGAGTAAAACTATATTTAGCTAGTGTGTATGTGGCCACAAGACCCTGCTGTAAATAATGTGCAAATACTATTTTGGGAAGCTTTATAAGCTGAATAATTCAATCTTCACTTGAGTCACTGGTTATATAGAACTTAACACTTCTGTTTGGTTGTTTGCATCATATAGATGCAGTTACCAACCTTTCTCTTGACACTGTCTATTTTCTCATCATCAGAATCACCAATTATATCATCTGATGAATTAACTGAGAGAGACGGGGTGCCTAAAATAAAAGAAAAACCATAAGTTACACCTCTGGCATATAAAAGCAAAAAATAACACTTTTTAGTTTTACTTACTTGGACTGCAGACTGGAAGATGCAGAACAAGGGGAATACTTGGAGAGCAAGTAGAAGTTCTGACGGAAAAGAAATTTAGATAAGAGTGAAGCTTAACAAAAACTTTTAATTTATCATAATAATCATTTTAAATAAATGATCATATTAAAATAAATGTAAGGTATTTTCTTACGGTCTATTGACTGATAAAGTCATGTGCTTCTCAGGAGTTGGTGTTGAACTCAATTCAGTAAATTTCCTCTTGCGCATCCCGCTGTCGCCGTTTCCCACAGCGTCTTTTGAAGCAGACTGGCATGAAGACCTTGCATTTTCCTCATAAGATGATAAATGTTTCGAAAGGACAGGAAGATCATTGTCTTTTAATCTGGGAATGACAACTCTCAGCTGGCGCTTCATGCAGGAAACGAGGAGAGCACTCATTTCTGCTTCTCGCTGTGACTCAGTGTCCACAGAGCTTCTCCTAGTTGAATATTTCCTTGTATCATCTCTGTTCTTAATTGCACTCTTTCTGGCTAGTTTGTTTGGCCTCTCACTACTCCCCGTCCTACGGTTTATTTCCTCTTTGCTGCCCTCCTCTTCTTCTACTTCACTGCCAGATGACTGACTGATCACTGTGACCAACATATTCCCCACAAAATACTCCTTTTCTGGATCCTTCTCCAAAGTCTTTTTGTTAGGACATAATCTTTGTTTGCTTCGGGTATTTCTAGACATCTCTGAAGATGTTTTGACTTCTTGTCCTGAACTTGCTACCTTCTCATTGTTTTTTTGGAGAGTGTCATTGGAAAGAGACCCAATCACTGGTGCGACCTGTGACTGGGTTTCTTTCACTGTTCTGCGAGTGGTTCTGGGACTTGCAGGATTTGTGACCCTGCTGGATAAGCCAGTGGATTCCGATTGGATGGTCTGCTGCACTCTACCCGAAAGAGGAAGGGAAAGGGAAGACAAGATTGCATCACCAGTAGACGACAAAAGAGATGCTGAAACGGAGAAAAGGAAAGAATAACAGTGAATGACAAGACGGATGGCTAAGGGGCATAAAAATTACTTGGATAATTTAATTTTCATAGACATACCTGAGCCGAGGTGTCCGAGGCATCTTTCATGCTGCAGCAGAGTCCTTAGGAGCTGGGGCTGTGATGCAGAGCGCACACACTCCTCCAGAACAGCAGGGGCAGCGCTGAGCCATGAGACTGTCTGAATAAGACATCACAATACAAAACGGTAAGCATGGAACATAAACAAAACAGTGGTCTGGTCCCAAATTACAGCATTGGCACATGCAATCAGCATTTGGCCAAGCATGGCACTAGTCAATAAAGCAATTCTTGGAGCTCACACTTGAAAATATTTTTTATTGAACTTTAATTACATGATACAAAAAGAATTCGAACAGTTTTAAAAGAAGTTTACATTTAATGTTGCTTTATTTAAGTTGCCACCTTAAATATCTTTACTTTACCAACAATAAAGGGTTAAAATGTACATTGTGTACAGGTTATTTTCATGACATGAACAGAAACTTAAATTACAAAAACAAAAATAACAGCAAAAACATGTATCTGATATTAAACTAAAATGATTTGTTCTGAACTTTATTATGAATTATACCTGAGCAAGATCTGGAACAGGTAATAGTTTATCCAGTCGACTTAGAAACTCCCACAATAGCTTTTCTAGACTGGCCCCATAGTTTCCTCCATAGTGAAGATGGAATTCCTCCTGTGTGCATGAATAAATGTGTGTATTAATTGAAGATTTTTAGCCATTTATCAAATTTAACCAAACAGTGACAGATTTGTGGAGCAGTTTTCAAAGAGTTTTGTTTTACCTTGAAGAACTGTTTTCTGGCTGCTGCATTCTTCAGCAGAGAGTTCACCAGGGTCTGGAAGTTGCGTTTAGCTTCTTCCACCTTTTGATCCTTCCTCTGAGGATAAAAGAACGTACAGTCTTTGCTAGTGTATGCAACTTGTGAAATTATATGCACGAACACTATTTTAGCTTCTAAAGAAGAGAGATGATAATAAAATGATCAAAACACGATGAGACACACAAGATTCAAGGGCCAAACTCACCTTTCCGATGGGAATGGAGGAATCTTGCAGCTTTTGCAGCTCGTGGAGGATAAGCTGATCATCAGGAGGATCTGACTGACGAAGCTCTTCCAAAATCATCTTGGGTTAGTAGGGAAAAAAAGGCAAAGAAAGGTCTTTACTATTTACACTATAACAAAATAGTGTAAACGTTATGACCAAAGGCTACTTAAAGTATTGTAGCATAAAATAGACTGCCGTTTTTTTTTTTTTTTTGATGCAGTAATTTTCAGCAATCTCACCATTGCCCTTAAACCCATTGTCAGCCTGGCTTCATGCCTGTAATGGAGAAGCCCAGGTACAGTCTTACAGAGTGATGTTATGGTCTCCTCCAATTTCCCATAATGCACTGCATCCCTCTGCAGCATCACCTTCCACATGGCTGCGGACATCAGGCGTAAAGGTGGAGCGATAAGCTGCAGAGCTGACAGGGATAGAGGTGCATCTGTTGAAAAACAAACTAGATCAAAATAGATCTGAAGCAATTATGACAAGCAAACTTTACTGAAATACATTAGAATTATTATTCATGATAATCAAATTCACTAAATAGCGAGATTACAAATGTGACAGTAAAATAAGAATATTTTAATATGGTTTTTTATTTTCGGTCTGTATGGGTAATATAATAACAATAATAATATATATGCTTTTAAATTACCTTTACATACATTCAGACATTAACTCCCTGATTTAAATCCCTGATATGCGCGTCTATATGTAGACACATCAACCGGACTAAATCTGCATAGAAAATCCCACACATCTAAAGACAGCATAACCACCAAAATGAAGACGACACGATAAGTCTCGTTTTAATATCAGCTTATTACAAGCTACACTGCGTAGACTCACCTTCATTCATAATGTTAGTCGCGTTTTTTATTGTCCTTTCCATCCAGAAAATAAACAGAAATAACGTTAGCTTACTTGATTCCTAAACTTAAAAACAAAATCTCTTATACAGCTCAAACGAACAGTCAGTTGAACAATACGATGTGATAACACTGAAACTTTATACAACACATACGCTACATTTACAAAAACAACTGATGATTCTAAAGACGGGCACGATAGGAATACACTTCTCGCGCCAAAATGACGAAATACTGTTTCCGGTGTGGAGCACAAAAACGAGTTTTATTTTTGTTTACTCTTTGGGCACAAAAGTTAGTTTTTTTTTTTTATCTGAATGACACTACTGATCTTGAAAACATGTCATAATTTATTTGTTTTAAACTAAAGGTATACCCTTGTTTTTTTGATACGTTTCATTGAGGAAGTTGTTTTGAGTTTCAAAATAAAAGTCGATTTTCCAAGTTTAAATAGGTTACTGTAGAATCCAGATGAAAATGAAGTATGCCTCAAGCTCATTCCATAATAATCTTAACTAATAAATAAAAAGTTAAAGTTAATTTAAAGTTGTTTTGTAGATAAATAAATAGGATGCACATTAAAGCAATGGTTTATTTGGAACAATAACCAGTGTCCTTGCTTAAATCATTCAAATCTGGGCTCTGATTGTAGTATACAATCAGAGAAGAGACCTTGCCCAGTGACACAAGCTATCGGGCTCAATCATCCTGCAAAGTCAAAGTCCACTTGGCTAGCATCACAACACATTATTGTCAAAAGGATACTCTCCACCAACTGTGACTCAGTATCACAAGTTTACTTTGAATAGTCAAACAGATTCAGTAAAGACTGTAAACAACTGACTTAGGTGACAGGCAAAAGACCTCAAACGCAGATCATAATGGAAACAACATCCTCCCTGTTCAAGTAAGTGACATTAATTTTTTAATACTCAAAACTGTTATTTACATAGCATTATTTTTATTTTTATAAGTATGCTTTGAGTAAGAAGCTGCCACAAATATACATTTGATCAAAGTTATTAGTAAATAGATACAAAATACATACTGACATAATTAGTTTAAATGGTTTTATCAGTGTTCGTCCTTAGCTTTAACACTGGACTTTAACTGTTGGTCTCTCGCAATACATTTGATTCACTCCATTAACAGCTCTATAGATAAGAGAGAGAGTCTGAATACAGCCACGAACCACCTGTGCTTGTTCCACTTTTAAAGTAGTCATTCATTATTCTAAGAAAATGTTAAATTTAGAAGGCCTGCTGTTGGTTTCGAACTTAAAAAAAGGACACAAAACATTATTAATAATAATAATAATAAAATGTTGAATAGCTTTCTGTAAACAATAATGAGCTTTCAGACCAGTCAGTCAAACATGAGAATCAGCGGGTACGGGTGAGTAAATAATCAAGCATTTGATCATTATTGTGCTAACTGTCCCTTTAAGTGGAGTACATTTTCTACGCTGAATCTTGACAAAACAACCATTTTTTGTAGCCACATTCAAATTTTCTTTGCCATTTTGCCTCCCCCTCATTCCCCATCACTCTTTCTCTCAGGTCAGTGTCTCGGCGGGTATGGTCACCCCCTCAGCGTCCATTCAGAGTGTGTTCCTGGAACAGAGAGATCAAAAAAGGAGTCACCGCTGGAACTCTAGATGAGCTCAAAGAGAAGGTAGTAAAGGGTCTTTTTGATGTAGATGCAGTGATTTTATCTGTGTGAAGCTCAACCAGTTTTCTAGACATCCTACAATGACCATTATAACGGAGATCATTCACAGTCATGAATCATAAACATTTGTTGTGCGTTTAAACGTTCTGTGATTCTTACCTCAGGCAGCCCAGGCTCTCTTGATATCTACTATGCTGACTTTGGTGTGTGAAGAAGACGGGACAGAGGTTGACACAGAAGAGTTCCTCTTAGCTCTGCCGGACAACACCGTTTTCATGACCCTGAAACCTGGAGAGTTCTGGAAACCTCATCCTGTATGAATTTTTCTTTATTTCAGGTTTATAATATTCAATTATTAGTTGTTTTTAGCACTTTACCATTTATCCGATTGCCTTCATCAACCGAAAGTATGTGCTGCATTTATACTAATAAAATAAAATCCCAGTGAACTATTTTGCATATACAGAACTTATAAATATGGTGTCATTTGTATTGTTCAGTTGCTTAACTTCATCTATCCCTCCTAGTTACGTCAAAAGGGTGGGAACAAACCAGGTGAGAGTAAACCAAGGACCGGAAAAGACATTGCTCAAATCACCTTTGATCTCTATCGTACGCACCCCAAAGACGTATTCGGCTCGCTAAATGTGAAAGCCACTTTCCAAGGGCTCTACTCTATCAGTGCAGACTTTCAATGCTTGGGGCCAAAGAAAGTCCTGAGGTAAACGGACTACAGATGGAAACTCTTAAGCATTTTTATAATTGGTTTATAATTGTATCCTACACTTTTGTTGTCTTTCAGGGAGGCCCTCAGAGTCATGTCGACTCTACTCCATGCTGCTGGACACTTACTGATCTCATCTGCTGCTGTAATTCGCCGTATTATCCAAGGGGCGGATCTTCTTCAAGCCCAGCATGGCAAACCTATAGAGTATTGGGAATAACTGGAGTATAAAGAATAACCAGAGAAAGAGGACACGAATTCGAGATCACAGAGGGATGCTTTTCTAAAATGTTTTCTAGACAGGTTTATATGGTAACACTAAGGTTCACGTTAACATTAATGCATTAGGTATAATGAATGAACAACAATTAATCTAAATGTTAATTTACCCACCACACTTCAAGTGATTGTGTTCAATGTAATTGAATCCACTAATGGTAAAGCTGAATTTTTAGCAGTCTCAGACATTACAAATCATTTGTAGAAATCATTGTAATATGCTGATTTGGTGCTCAAGAAATATTTCTTCTTGTTATCAGTGTTAATACTTTTGTGGAAAAAGTAGAAAAGTACAGCAATAATTTGTTAGGTGATACCTAATGCATTAAATTAGGTTTAAGGGACTTGATTGATTTGATGAAAGATTGCTCCAGGAAAATGCTTGTTTCTATGAAAACTGCCCTGAAAGAGTTATTTTTATTATTCTTAGTCTAGGACTACCCAGTGTTACTTGTATTAGTATTTCTTTATAAATGTTTATTTTAACTTTACCAATGCTTTATTCAATATGTTTACATCATATACTACTGAATAATTTCATCTTTCTCATTTTGTAAGTCACTTTGGATAAAAGCATCAGCTAAATGAATAAATGTAAAAATGTAAATGTTATGTAAATATGAAATTGTCATAACAGTGAATGTTTGGACAACAAAAAAAATATATATATATATATATATATATATATATATAATTAAATATTAAAATGTTTTAAGATCAATTTATTAAGTAAAACCAAATTGGTACAAAAAGCTTCAGCACAAAAAAGGACAGTTTCTCTAGTCAGTTTACTCAATGCATAGACTAATAAACTCCATATTAACACTACTTAAGATTTGAATTAGTCTTTGAATAATAAGAAGAATATAAAAAAAAAAAAAAAAAAAAAAAAAAATTGATTGGGGAGAAAAAAAAAAAAAAAAAAAAATCAAGAACTTAAATTATGTAGTATTATGTCCGCGTAGTGTTTCCATCAAAGAAACATATCTGTGTTGCACACTGTGGATCTAAAAGATTGCAGTTATGCTTATAACTTTAAATACAATTGACCTTTGTAAAAGCAAACATCTACATATCTAAGCCCGAAGTGCAACTTAAACATGAAAATGGCAACACACATGCATTCGCTCTGCTGAGTCACACAGAGAACCACAACAAATAGAACTCTGATAAAACAAGCTACAAAACAAAATACATTGTACAGTCATTCAGTGCCTTGCCATACACAATTTAGTTTCAGTTATTTTAAGGTAAATATTCTAATACTAAATATTTTTTGATTCAAGTAAGATGCTTAGTTTTGGAGATACATATTGCATAACAATGTTGTGAGAGAGGTTCTACAAGGCCCTGGATCATAGCATTTAACTGGGATGGAAATATCCAGACAGGTTAAAGGAAAAGGGAAGAGAGAAAAAAAAAAAGGTTTTGTGTAACATCTTTGGCAGTGACGTGGAATTCAATTTCCACCTATCTGCACAGCTACAAATGCCATCGCAAACTGACTTTGCTTCTGAGGTCAGAGTTCACCCTCGGGCACAACTGGGGCACTTTCCCTGAAAAGTTCATTCCATGTTGCTGCTTCGCCCCCTCCACCTCCGTTAATTAATGCAGAATCGCCCAAACTCAACCCGGAGCCCATGTTCTCAAATGAAAATCTCCCCCGAGAATATTTCCCGCCCCTTTTCTGCTGTTGCATTATAACTGAGATGATACGTTCCCTCTCCTCTGAGGTCATCCAGCGCATCTGATTGTGTTTGACATGATAACGCGTGTCTCCGTACCACTGGATGATCTCTGTCCGCGACAGACCCGTCTTCTGCTGAAGTATCAGGTAGTCGTCGCTTGTGGGCCACTGGCAGCGCAGGAAGTTTTGCCGCAAAATTTCCAACTGTTCCCTCGTCTTCTTACGAAGCCGCACGTTCGGCTCAACCCGGCCGCGGATGAAAGACGGAGAAGGAGAGGGAGAGATGTCCGCAGAATGTTGTTGAACGGAAGCGCTGCCGTCATCAAACTCGCCTTCGTCGCTTACTTCCTCCTTGGTCTCGTTCGACTGGTTGACTGCTCCCTCATCGTCAGCCAAATCCACATCAACCTCGAAGCCCGCCTCCGTGTCGTCAACCTCATCGTTGTCGTACATATCAGCACTCGGCAGAACATCGTTCTCCAGCTTGTTCCGGGAGCTCTGCTGCATCAGCTGCAGCGACCGATTGCGCTTCGCGAGCTTAGCTAACCAAGCCCTGCCATTCTTGCGAAGCTGATAGCGGCTGTCAGCGAACCACTTGCGAATTTCACGCCGATTAAGTCCGGTCATTTTCTGGAGCCGCTGAACTTCGCCATCAGATGGCCAAGACTTCTGTACAAAACTGCGACGCAGGGCCATCAGCTGCGCTTTTGATTTTTTCCCCGGTAAGCAGTGTAGGGATTGTGAAAGCTCAGGGAGTTCTGGGTACGACACTGTCGCGTGTTGGTTGTACGATGAATGTCCAAATGAATCAAGCAGCTGGACTCCAGTATTGTGAGGTGGTGGGAGGTTTCTACTGTCCCTTTGGAATTGGGGATTAACTTGAGGAACTTGGGATGCGAGTGCAAGACCATTTTTGTACATAACAGTAGTGCTGACCAACGGCTGCATGCCGTTATTGGATTGGGAAGCATTATTCTGGCTAAATTGCAAGCGGTTTTGGTCACTGGTGATGTGCTGAGGAACAGTCTGGCTGGGTTTAGGCATCTGGTTTCTCTGCTCTATATCCGTAACTGCCGCAGGTGGCGGTATAAAAGATTGCTGAGGTTCCTCGTGCTCTGAACAATCCTCGTCGTTGTTTATTTCCACACATTCCTCAGCAACTGCTCTTTTCTGAATGTGCCACAGTTTGCGTCGTGTCTCTTGGATGTCATCGTCAGCCCAGCTGATCCCGTAACGTACCCGCTGCATCATGAACCACGCTTTAACTCTTTCCGGGGGTAACGCACACTTTCTGGCTAGAGCGCTCGCCTCCTGTGAAGTGGGGTATGGGAATGCATTAAACGCTTCTACGAGTTCCGACACAGCATCCAGCTCCTTGACCTGCTCCGAGCGCACCCAGATAAGCTTTAACCCCTCGGATACCAGTGGAAGACAAACCAGGTTAGTCTGGTTGTGGGTTGATGTGCCAGAGGAGACGGTCTGCCTCTTTTGACAGGACTCCTTGGTCCCTGAAGAGCAGGGTGACTTCTCCGGAGGTAGCTCGGGGGATGAGCTCTGCAAATCTTCAGGAGCAGGCGAGTCGTCCATCTTCTCCTCCTGATCTTTGGGATCCACTGAGGATGAGGTCTCATTTGAGTCTTCAGGAGTCTGAAGGGAAACAGATTCTGGTCCCTCAGTTGTGACTTGCTGAAAGGGGTGAGATCAAGAAAAATGAATATAAAATGCATCAGATGAAACATTCTCTCTTATTGGTCTACGGTTACAAAAGCACAAAAGGTCATCTGTAGTTTCACAGCTAATAAAGTCACCACAAACATTGACTCCTACTTTTAATGGAATACTTTTACGTTTATGATAAATCATTATTATTATTATTATTATTATTTCAATTACAACATCTCATCTCAGATGACCAGCAAACTGTACCTCCTATATCATCACAGACATGATCAAATAACAATCCAATCACTTTCCCATTAACAAGATCGAGTCCCATCATATGACATTGAATAATTTAGATTAAACACTTCAATTTTCCATATATAATTAAGTATTGTTGGTATTTGTGATTGTTTCAAGTTTCCATGCTCACTCCCCATTCTGCCATTGGCCAGTCAAAGTGATAGCCCCTCCCCAAATGCACACCATTGATAAAGCAAATGACAATTTACCAGTGTTTACACTTTTCAGGTAACAAGGTTAACTAACACATACTCATGCACATCGAAACCTACAGACAAAAGACAAAACTTTACTGACGTTATCCGTAGAAACGCTCTTTTCCAGGTCACCGTTTAAGCAGGGTGTCTCCACATCACCCTCCCGCTCCTCCTCTGGGGTTTCGCATCTTTTGCTCCTCACCGAGTCAGAGAGACTGGTTACAGGGTGAGCAGCGTGCAGGTGCCGGCTGAGGCATTTAACGTCTTGCGCTTTATAACCACAAATCCGGCACTCGTAAGCGTCCTTAACCATCATCTCCCCGGCATCTCCTCCAGGCTTTTCCGCTGGGTCTGAAGGTGAAGACTGCGTGCTTGTGCTCTCGAGCTGAGGAGCTGCGCACTGCTCCATGGCAACCTATGCACGAGCGAGCCAAGACGCAATTCATACAAGCGAGCAGAGGCTAGACAGCTAATTTTCTCCCGCAACAAAGTCGGTGTGTAATACACTGAAGTATGCAACGAGTTTCATTTGAGTAAAATAGTTGTACACGGAGTCAACATGCAGGAATTGAAGGCTGAGTCCTAATTTATGGTCACACTGGTCTGAATTTGGAACAAAGGCGTGCTAGCCAGCGAGCTAACACAAGAGCTTGTCGTGCTGGCTTCACAGAGATGCATAAAAAGTAAAAACTGGCAGCTCAGATGGAGCCCGGTTTATTTATTGGTTTTCTGATGTAGTTTCTTGAGAAATAAGGCAATTAAAAGCGTCATTCCCTGCTGATCGCACTCGCCTTTGGGTCGCACACTAGCCCAGAAAGCTGTCACAGGTTTGGTTTGTCGCATCCCCCGAATGTGAATTCAGAGCGGCTTCAAAATAAAAGTTCTCTCTCTCTTTTCTGTCTCGAGAAGTTTTTGCGATGGTAAAAAGTCTTTACGTTAACAAAACACTAGTAACTTATTGAATAACTCAACACTGAAGATGAATTAATCGTTTAAAACTATTAACACATAAATTAAATGTTTTACAGGTTAGTCATGCATTTATAAAATGCTTCATATGAAATCAGATGATATGTGTAAGTGTGGCTGTATTTGATATTAAATTTGTGCGTTTTGATTTATTACGAAGGGGCAAGTCTCTCTCTCTCTCTCGCTTAAACAAAATGTGACTTAAGGGTACGTTTTTGAAACTGAGAATTATACTTGAAAAAATAAACTTTACATTGGTGAATGGTAGTTTTTTGACTGAGCTACAGCTGTTTAAAATCTGAAACTGAGGGTGCAAATTAATAAAAATATTAAGAAAATTGCCATTCAAGTTGTCAAGATTACGTTCATAGCAATGCATACTAAAACATTTACCTTTTGTTGAAATGAACAGAATATCTTGAATATGACCTTCATTTAAGATAAATAAAAGAAAAATGTATACATTTGACCCATACAATGTATTTTTGGTTATATAACCAGGGGCGTCGTAGTTGGGTGAAAAGTGGGACTAAATTACCAGGGCCCCAAGTGGGGGGAGGGCCCCTGAGGA